>VDFB02271358.1:16186236-16581741 GCA_007258455.2 Sequoia sempervirens | reverse complement strand
TATGTGTCCAAGAGGAGAGATTGGACATTTGGTGGAATTTCATTTAACTCAGTAATGGTGAGAAAAAGAATTTTCTTCATAGTTGCAATAACATCCTCTTCTTGTTTGCTCCAAGTGGATATGAAGAGGAAATGGAACAAGTGATAAATCTGATCATGCATTCCCAAGTCTAATAGCACGTTACTTATGCTAAGATCTAAAAATCAATTTAATATAGTAGCCCTTCTTGAAAAAAAATTATTTCCCATTTCATATAGGTCTTGAAAACTCTCCACAATCATATTCAGAATGATTTTCATGGTTTCAACATCATAGGGTGTCATAGGAACCAAAATTCTCATCATCTCCATGAAGGAAGAAGAAATCAACAACATGGTTTCTTCATCTAGATGTCCCAACCAATAAGGTTGTTTTAAAAAGGTCCATGCAGGTGTCATTGCCAACTGCATCCAATAAGAAGGTGACTACTTCACCTGTCTCAAACATTGTTCCAACATTTGAAGATTATTCTATTCATCTTCCCTTGACTGAAATTCTTTGTCAAGTCTATTTCCAGCCATATAAATTGTTTATTCTAGCTTTATCTCTTCTTTGTCAGCCATTATTAGTCTATCAAGTAAACCTTGATGGGAACAGGATGGCAGGATGCGTTGCTTTAATACCACTGTAAAGAACCAGACCAATTTTTTTCTAATTCTTTAATGAACAATTCAGCTCAAGCACACAGTCACCCATTAAGGTTAGCTCCAAACCAAAATGATGTGGAAGGTAACTCTAACCAAGAATGTGCCTAGGAGAGGAGAGCATATGGTAAGAGAATCTTGTGCATACAGTACTAGAAGTAAACAATCCTGAAAGAAATCAACGCCAAGAGTGTGCTTCCAAACCCAAGGTGGGAAAGAATCTACCATATGGTGGAGGTACAAAAAGAGATGATGCAAAGCTAAAAATTAAACTCAACACCAAGCATGTGCACTCTGAAACCTAAGGTGGGAATGGTGCTATCATATGGTGGAGATTTTATTGATGACAATGCAGTGCTAAAAGTAAGTCAATCATCAAGCATTTGCACTCCAAGCTCAAAGCGAGCAAGGTGCTATCATATGATGATGAGGATCCAATGCAATAAAATTAAGACTGAGCTAGGGCTAGTCTTTTCCACATCCATGGGAATACAATGTAACTTAGCAAGAAATAGAAAGGGCTAAATAGTACTACTATAATAGCCTTACAATAAGTAGAGTTGTCTACCAAGAACACTGAACTAGTGATATATCAATGTTGCGATAAAGTTTAATGTTTCTCCAATACTCAATATGACTCTAGGACTTATTCCCAATTCCAAAGCAAGCTCTAACAATCTAATATGATTGAACATAGACTGAAAATGCATAACCAACAACACTGTAACTCACTAAAATGCTCATAACTCTCTCTAGACTTGTCCAAATGACATGAAATATAATGTGAATGAACACTATGAAGATGGCAACTAGATTCTAATCAAGAAATGACTCTAAAACCTTGTAAATTTATTTTATAAACATTTTTGAGGCAAAAAAGAATAGTACAACCTCTAGAAATGTTCTACCAACAAGATAAACTAAAAATTTTCATTAAAAATCACCAAACTTTGCACAATGGGGTGCCTAGGGCATAGAAATGGTTTTAGCCAATACCCAGAATGAATATATTTTTATTTTTTCACTTATGAGTAATAACAACATGTAGCTATACTAAATCAACAACTCCATAACTTCATTAACATGCTAGAAACTGAACTACAAATGCAAAATAACTACTACAATGCAAAATATAACTACAAACTAAATTTCCACTAGTTGCTATCTTTCAAGCAAGAATTCAAGCCCATGCTAGGAGGCATGCATTCCTTGAAGCAACCCTATTACCATTCCAACAACATAACATTACTGAAGTCATAAGATAGCAAAATGAAGAACAAGTGCCTCCTTATATAGACTTGAGATAATCTTCTAGAGGCTTCTAGAAGTGTGCCCAAATTTAAATTCAATTTGACTCATTTTCCCTCCTCAAGATGGCATCCCTTTTCAAGAATAAAATAATTCTCTTAATAAAATAGCATCCTTCATCAAAGTTGGTGTCCATTTCCTCAAGCATTATTTTAACTTTAGAAATATTTAATTTTCCTCCAAATCACCTTTCATGTCCTCTTTTTCCCAAGTTGTCCATCACATGAAGGAAAATAAAATTTATTAAAATCCTAAATAATCTTCAAAGTTAAGCATCCAAAGTGTAAAGTGAAATATATTAATAAAATCACTTATTTCTCCTTATGGCATTCACCAAGCTTTAATATTATTTTACTTTATAAAATATTATCATCTCAAGGCTAGGTGTCCCAAATAAAAGCATTAAAATATGAATTCATCAATAAGTCATCCTCCAAACCTTAGCCAAGAATATTTAAATATTTTAGCTCCATCAAAGGATGCCCAACACAACTCCAACTTGCCAAAAATAGCTCTGAGAATGCTAGAAAGATCAACTACTGAAATTGACCTGCCAAAAATAACCACTACTCTAAGCTGTTACACTACTACTAAAAATAGCACTGCCAAAAATAGAACTTACTAAAAATAGCATACTGCTAAAAATAGTAAGTAGTTCCAAACTTATTTTCTCCACATTTTGAGTAGCTATTGCAACTTACTAAAAATAGTAAGTTCGCAAAAGTTCTCTGATTTAGTTGCATGTCACACCATTATGAAGCTCTCTGAAAACCCAGAAGGAATCCAAAATACAAACTAGAGACCTTCAACATGCAAGCCTCCAAAAAGCAGCCAAAAATGCAAGTCAATATCTTGTCATGCATGTTACCTGATTGCGAAGCTCTCGAAAAACCCAAAAAGCTCCACTGGACATGCATCAGAAACTCTGACATGCAAGACCTCAAAAACACCTCTGAATTGGAAACCCTAATTTCAGCCTCCAACTAGCCTATAGGTCTCTGGAATAGGCTAATGGTCAACAAAACTGATCACTACCAAGAAGGGGACATTACAATATGGTATGGTCTTAGGGAGAAAACATGATAATTCTACTTTACAAGATTATTTCATAAATAAATAAAGGAGAAAAAAAATATTTTGAGTGGAATGTTTATTGATTTGAGGATTAACAAACCCTTGAATGAAAGTTGTAAGATATTCTTTATTCATTGGTTTTAACACCAAGGAATAAGGGTTTATTTAGAATAGGTGGTGGATGGTTTTTGACCATTTCATATGCAAAAAAAGTGAAGTCCCATAATTGTAGCATTGTAAATTATCACCCTTGACAATTTCATAATGTTCTTCTCCCTCCTAAATGCATGGATGTAATTGTACACCTAACTTCCTAAATTATACATTTTATAGCCCATTTGTACATTTTTCAAGAAAATCCATGTGAAAAACCAATGCATACATTTAATATTTTCTCTCGACACTTCATACTTTACAAAAAAGGGTAAAGACCAAGTCACCCTAGCGACATGGTCCCCTTATTTTATCTCCAAAGTTGAATATGTCAGATTTGGAATTTTATCATTTGAATTTCAAATGTCAAATGTCAGCTTCAGGATTTAATTTTTAGGAAATTCGATTAATTGCATATAAATACCTAGTCATTTCACCATTTGAAAACTAAGTAGAAATTATTTGCAAATTTGGGGATCAAGCAACTATCAAGTAAGTCATGAGAAGTTAAGAGAGAATTTATTGTAGAAATTCAATATCAAAGCATCATTTCAAGGTGTATGTTATTTTTTTCATTTTTATATTATCATATTGTTTGTGAGATCTAACCCTTCTAGGTCTTCAAGAAAATCAAGACAACAACAAGCAAGCCTTGAGGAGATGTTCATGATTTGAGTCCTTCAAGGAGACTATTTTTGAGTGATGAATAGTTTCAAATCTAAAGAAGATTGGGAGAAATTTGAAGGTCATTTATTCATTATTACAATCAAAACCCACACCTTGAAAACATACATAAACTCATCTATCTTGACATTCGATGAAGATCTAATGGTGCAAAAACTTGGGAAAGAAGGCTTTGATCTGGCTCCAAAGGGTTATGAAATCAAAATTGGAATTCATCTACTAGGACATAGTTACCCAATGTGACTTTCTCCTTAGGAATTAGGTTCAAATTCATATCACAAGTGCATAAAAATCTACTTAGTTTTTTTTTTTAAGTTGGAATTTGTATATGCCTTTCCAAAATTATTGTTTTTGCATTAGAATAGTGAATTGCATCATTAGCCTAGGAAAATCATTGCATTTCATTCTTATTTCTAGAGTTTAGGTTTGGTCAAGGGAAAGTTGACTCACCTTTCAAGTTTTAAGTCAAGCTTATACCTTTTCAAGATCTATCAAACCCCTACTACTATAGAATTCTAAATGAAATACATTAGAAATAGTGTCTAATCCCTAGGGTAAAATCTCATGGCATCCCTTTTTCTTCATTTCATTTTACTAAATGCAACATGCTAACATTATAAACCTTCTAAAATTTGAGGAAAATAATCTTACATCTAGGTTTAGCATTGCATTATTTTGCAATATTTATTTAGTGATTCATTTTTGCATCATAAAAAGCATAATTTTTTTTAAAAAATTCATATCATATTGCATCATAGGTTGCAATAGGGTTATTTTCAGTCATCTTAGGTTAGATTTACATTCCAATTGCATTTAAAATTTTCATTATGTCATTTAAATCTAAAATCGTCAATTTCATTCATTTAGGAATCTTTCATATAGCTCAAAAATTGAAAATTTCCATTATTTTGCTTCAAAAAGGAATTAACATCATAATTTTCAGATTTTGACATATTAAGATCAGTCAATTATTGCATCTTATATTTGGAAATTACATTTACAATTATCATTTATTTCTTGAACATTTTACAAATTTTTGCACACTTGCATTTCGAATTACATAAGCATATTACACACAAAAAAAGGAACTTCAAAACATATTATACATAATCAAATTTTAAATTTTACAAAAACATGTGTAGGACATAGTTGCCTTGGGCACCCTTTTCTAACCAATTTGAAACCACATTTTGTGTCCAGAGTCTTGTCTCTAGTCTCTACCTAGATTTGGGCTTAGTTTTTTAAAACTAGCCATATAACTGTCTATTTTGCTAAAAACATTGCTAGCTTGATCCATAGCACACAACATAATGTTTTCATTGCAATTTTTTTTTTTTTCATAATTCGTGTTTTATTGTCAAATCTTTTTAACCATTTCATGTAATTTTTTTACAAGCATGTCAAAATGAGTTTATTTTTCCTATTTTGTTATTTTCATTGATCCCTCTCCCACTATCTCTCCTATGTGTGAGGCTAGTTTGGTATAAGAGAATACAATCATTGACAATAATGATAATCATATTTTTCTCTCTTGGTATCTCACCTACTTGTTAAATTCATGATTGTTAAATTTCAATGGGGTGAAATTAAATTAGAAGCTAGAAGCTAAAACTATTTTTAGTCAATATAAATTAATTATTGTTAAATTTAAATGTGGTAAAATTAAATTAGTATTTTTATTTTTTGAGTTCTTTATAGAAAAATTGACTATTTAATTATTGAAGATAGTTTGATTATTTCTAATTATTTATAGTATACTCTAATACATTAATTGTAAATTTATATTTACTAGTTAATTTGAAAATATTATCTATAATAGTAATTACATCTATTTTGATATTTCAATTATGTTTTATCTATAAAGTTTATTTTTTTTCATATTATTGTTGACGAAACTATTAAAATATACACTTCATTTTATTTTAGCATTGACAACTGAATGATCCTCAACCATATAGTTAACCTTAGGTAATTTCTTAGAGTAATCTATTTACCTTTAAAGTGTCCTTTCATACACCTTAACCTAATAGGTGACCATCATCGTTAGGCTATGGAGAAAAACTATCTCACACCTAAATTGTATTTTTCCTTCTTCACACTATGTGTGGTGTTTTTATGAGGTCAATACTAGCATGTTTTCATTAGGTGCACATAAGAGATATGTTAAATGAATATCTTTCTTTATTTTCATGCAAAAAAAATTGGTGGTTGAGGCATTTTTGTTATTGTTTAAGTAGTGTAACAAGTGGGTATGAAATTCACAATATTTTAACTAGATCTATAAGACATGGTTTCATATCATATATCTTCAAAACCACTGAAAAATAATACTTCAATAAATATTTCCCCTTCTGAATAGAACTGGTGACTTGATAACAAACATTTTTACAACAAGGTTAACTACTATAAATGTTAACCCTTTAGGGACTCTGCAAATTTAATTTTAATTAATGCAATATTGTATCACCCATTATATTATTTATATGGAATAAAATAGACAAAAAAAACATGATAAATTAAAAGACATTAAATATACATGGTGAAACCCTTGTGGGAAAAACTCCACCATCAAAGATGAACAACTATCTTTAGTAAATGATTAGATATGTAAAATACTATATCCTTTCAATCTAATAGCTTATTTGTGGTTGCTTGGAACTCGCTTCTTTAATTGCTTATGTATGTTCATTCAATAGAATGCATATGAAAAATGTGGTTTTACAATACCATGGGCACCAAAACCATGGGTCAATAAAAAAATACAAGATAATATCCTAAATGATATAAAAATACCAATGTTTTGGGGTGTTGTATTGGTATAGACCCACTTAAAATCTATTTAGTTTTGCCTTTTGATATTATTTTAAAGAGAAAAGGTGTCCCTTAGGTGCACACATTTTATAAAATACACATAGGATTGTGATTAAATATTATAGCATCCTAATAATATGTTTATAAATTACTCAAGAATAGATAATAGTATCTTTCCCACTAGAAATATCATCAACTTTGTTCTCAATATTATCTAGTTCTACCAAAGTGTTACTAGACTATAGTAGTGATTAGTGGTGTTAGAAGTAGAATGAGTAATAATAGAGAGATTAATTGTAGCATGTATTTTTTTATGTATTTATATTTAAACATACTCAATGCACTCATTTAATCATTAAAAAATCTAAAACCCATAGGGATCAGTATGTATCTTCACACTTCAATTAGTAGTAAGAAATGAATATAGTCTTACACAGTCTTTCTAGAGGAATTGACATAATAAAGAGTGATATTTTTAATATTATTGAATTTTAAGGGGTGATCAAGGAACACTTCTCTTTCAACTTGAGCATATGAAATCTCTATTGAGATAATCATCAATACCTCTAACCCTCACAAATATCAAGGAGGATAGAATAAATGAAGAAGTGTATGGTGAAGTGATGAAAGGTCCACAAGTTAGACAAGTGAAGTTTATATATATACGAAATTTCATGAGCATGGATTTATCCCTAACAATTAGATTTGTTTATGCATAGAGTCAACAAGGAATTTTAATTTATAGGAAATCATTAGTATAATATTAGATCTACATCTTCTTCATTATTTGTTTCATATTTTATTACCAAGATAAGTATTTTTATTTACTATTTATATTTCTTGCATTTCCAATTATTGGGTCAATATTTAGCTCAAGTATAACTAAATTTATTTACCCAGGTTATTTTATGCTTGCATTAACGAATTTTATTAGGTTAGCCTAGCTTACACATTTTAGGAAAAGTATAAATTTCTTCATATTACTAATGAACCCTTCCAATCCTTTAAATCCCAACCATCTTGTACGGTTTCTAATTCAATTTTTTATACTTAATCTTGTTCTATTTTTTTCACATTCCTTCTAACTCATCTAGTGTTTGACATATTAATTCTTATTTACCTGGATTAGAATTTGTGTACACATAGTAAATTGTCAATTATGCCATGCTCATTCCCCAAGACACCTTAACATTAGTTCCAAATTAAAATTTGTTCCAATACTCAAATACATTTATTTTATATTATGACATGTTTATATATTTCATATCATATACAATTCTCACATTGATACACTTATGGTCTTTCATTTTATGCATATGTACAAGTTTTGTATAAAGGTGTCATTCTATCATATAATACATTTTCCTTATTTTATTTAATTAGTTAGTATCAATAATATGTTATTAGAGATGCATATTTCATTTATTCAAAAATTACGTGACGATAATATGAATTCTATCAGTGATGACCATAGACTCATCTATCATGTGATTTTCGTATGCATGACACTAGCGTACCTAGTAATGTTATGCCAACATTTGATGTCATCATAGTTCTATAACCTCATGTGATTGACACAAAATAACCTCTTTCATATAATCTAATATGAAACACGATTATTAGTCTTCTACATCTAATGCGAAGTGTATGGATACGAGCCTTTCACAGTATGACCTTTCATTACTTAATTGTAGCTTATGCTTTGGCTATATTCTATTATCTTCTCATCTTAGTAAATAGCCACTTTCACCTACATATTATTTTAACATTATGAGCCTTATTGAGGATTATGATGACTAATGATGAAACACAATATTTTAAATAATTTTTCGTGTTAATTATATATGGATAAATTGTGTTATTTTATTTATTGGTGAGTTTATATTATGTTTATTTTTCTGTAATTTATAACAGTTTGACTCATATTTTTTCTTGTTTACCCACCTTTTAGTGGGTTACCTAGTTGTTTTGTTACATCCATTCTAGGTCTAATAATATGAGAATAATAAGGAATCAATGATAATCCATATTTATTTTTTATTTTCTCTTTATTCTCATATTGTATATAAAGCCTATACATACAATTGGCCTACCTTTCAATATAACACACCTTATATAGAGGTTACACAACACAAAAGAGAAACCACTAGAGATATGATAGATGATTCTATTTCTTAGAGATTCTTATTATTTCCAACCACATACTATATTTTTAGATTATTTTTCTTTTCTTTGTTTTTCCATGTTCCTAGTTAACATGCAAATGACAAAAAGATATATTCAGTTATTTATGTTGAACAATGCGACTTTGACAATGCACCATGTTGTTAATCTCACTTATTCTTTTACTTTATTCATTTTGATTTGTTCCTTTTCAATCTCATGCATGTTCTTATCCCATTTCTTTTATCTATTTATATTTAAATTGTTTTTGCTTATACTTTAACATTTCTAATTACATATTCTTTATTTCTCACACTCATTTCTCCTTCCATTTTCAATATCATGCTTATCTAACACACTTGAGAATTAATGTTTACTCTTCCATTTTCCTTTTCCTATTTGCATCCCCATTATACCTCACTTCATTTTATTTTATTTTCTTATTGCCCACTTGGGTTGGTTACTTTCTTTAGATCTATTCATTGTCTATGTTTGCATTCAAATGCATCATATGGATTTAATTTTATATATATATATTGGGGGGAATCATGCCTTACATCATTTATGATCCTCATTGCACTATTTTGGTCATCTAAGTGTATAAAACTTTGATGATCACATCTATACTTGTCACTTATTTATACCTCCAATCTATTTAAAAATATGATTATGTAATAATCTATGACACCTATATATAACATTAATGTATATTGAGATCACATGCTCTCATTTATTATCAATTTTTATCATTTACATGATTTTCCATACACATTTATTTCTTTGCATTTACAAAATATTGTATTTTCTTTGACAGGAAATATATTTCACATATGCTTCATCAATGAAAAATATAATCACATATATTATTTCATGCTTACTACATAATTTTATCAAGCAATTCAAGACTATGCTTACTTGATTATTATACTTTGACTATGAGCTTATGCTCATACACCTTTTGAATTGCATTGGGTGTGCACTTATTTGACCTCTACATTTTGACTATCATTTGGGAACATCATGCATCATTTTGACTATTTTTTTTAACTATCATTGCCTTACTCTTGGCCTTGGTGATGTTCAGAGCATAAACTATCTCAACCTCCTCCAGTACTTCAAATTTATTTACCTAGGATGTAAAATCATTGCCGACTATTTGCTGATGGCAATGCATTCGGGCTGTTTCTAGAGGAACCCAGGTTTTCCACAACATGTGTTTGTGGCGATTACAATATACTTGAGTGCCGGTTGCTCGGAAACTCTAGATTTACATTCAACATATAAAGTTAGTAAATATTTTGTAAACTCACCTTAAGACAAGTTGTGGTTTGGCTGCTTTGTAATGAGTTATGGGCACCAGCGCTTTCAATTACTTTGGCATGGAAATAGAGAAAGACAATGGAGTCTCCTCTGTAAACATCTGCTCTCTCTATGTCCAAGCCATGAACTTCAACGACTTCATAAATCTTGGAGAGAGAGCGTGGCATTCTTGAGGCTGTAATCCTTATTATAACTGTTTCACTACTGTAAACCTCAATACCCACATTAAGGCTTGTGGGTTCGCTGTCAAGGCCTGATAAATTATGATCCACGAATAACCCTTTTGTGGCCAATAACTGGGCTTTTTTCTTCTGCAGCTCTTTGGCTCTCTCTTGAAGATTCTTGATATATTTACCCGTTTCTTCTATTATGCAATGTCTCGCTACCTGAAAAAGCTTATAACATTAACACTAATACAATGCGAATGAGAAAAACTCTCTTTGGGAAGTTGTCACTAAATTACCTTTGAAGTAGTGGAAATTGGGAGCAGAGACTGCAAAGTGGATAACAAATGCCCCATCCTTTGCCTCCTCTTTTTTTCAGATAACGCTACGCTCTCATTACTTTTGCGTTTCATAACTTGTCCCGAATTTCGCTCATCCAGATTCAGATCACAGAGAGTATTGAGGGGATTGTTGTGAAGCAGATCCAGATCATGCTTAGGAGTAGATACCCTGGAATAGACTAGCGTATACAGATCTTCTGCCATTGTCATTCAGGTAGAATCTCCCTCAAGATGGTCTTCTCCGCACATTTTTATATACCCATCTGGGTTAGAAGCTTGATGCAAACTTCCATTTTTCTATTCCCAGGTCAAGGAATTGAAGAATTTTAAAGTCAATAGAAAATTTGATCAGCCTACCTACCGCGATGAGTGCGCCCGAAGGACAACTTTTACCGTTCTTAGCGTGAATGAGCTGTAAATTTATTATTGAATGATTGACTATTCATACATAAGTACGTACTGAATTCCAGTAGGTATATTGATTCTTTACCTAATTATGAAATAGCATAAAATAATTATTAATTTTATATGTGATTTACAAGTAAAACTGAAATAATACTAATAAGTTATAATTCAATCTATTAGCTTTAATATAAGATTGATATTCATACATCTATTAAATTTTTAAAAATTTAAATATAGAATTATAAAAATTATATCTTGTTTTTTTCTTAAAATATAATTTTACATGTGTAGAATATGTTCTTTTGGATTGAAGTGTCGGCACATATAATCTAACATGATTATATTAAAAAATAAAATTTATCATATTTTTCAACTTAAACTATTTAAACTTTGACTTACAATTAACCTCTTAAAAAATTGTAAATATATTGTTTTTTGAGTATATTTTTCAACTGAAACTATTTAATGTAACTTTGACTTACAAGTAACCTCTTAAAAAATTGTAAATATACTATTTTTTTAGTGGAGTCTTGACAATATAACCTCACAAGAATATATTTAGAAGAGTTTATGTCTTGTTTCTAACTTAAATTAGTTAAAATAATCTTGATTTCCCAAATCTATACAAACATTTTTTTTTTTTGAATTTTTTTGACACGTTTAAAATTTTAATTAATATAAAAAATAGTTATCTTACACATCCAAAGGGCATGTGTATGACGTCCATTTAATTTCAATAGAAAATACAATTACAAAATTGTTGTCTCATTTGTTTTCTTTCATAATCATTTTTCTTTGTTGCAAGACACATTTTATGACTTACATCACCACATGTGTATTATGAAATGGAGACTTAACCAACACTCAAGAAATTTTATTTTTATGAAATTGTAAACTATTTCTAAATTTCACAAACTGACCATTTGCATATTAAATACAAATTTGAGATGGTAATGAAAGAATGCATTATTAGCTTTATTTAGTTTTTCAGATTTCTTTAAAACAAACATAATATTTATTATTGGAACCTCTAAAACTGGGGTCTATGAAAAATGTGATCTATGGTAATGAAAGAATGCATTATTAGCTCAATTCAGGGTTTCAAATATCAATGCAAAGGAGATTGAAATCTAACAATAGGGTTGACCTAGGGACTAAATATAAGAACAAGGGGTTCACCACCAAATGTAAACTTGGAAAATTCAAAATGTTGGAAAACATAGTGTGATATGTAAAATGATCTAGAAATGCAAGTAAAATGTAACAAAAAAATATGAAACTAGAAATGTGCACCTAGGAAACTAAGGAAGGTAGATTGGAGGTCTAGAATCTTCAAAAAATCCAGTGTTAATTCTAACTAGGACTGATACTCCAAGCTGGATAAATCAGTCTAGTTTTAGGTAAGTTGTGCCAAAATAGGTTTTAAAAAAATGGGTACTTAGATCTCCAAAAATCCCTGACAGACAAGTATAATGGGACTCATTTTCCAATAGTGATGAATCAGTCCACTTTTGGATTTCTGGAAACTAATAATTGGGTTTTGTAGCTCTCAGTTTGCTGTTTTTCTCCTGATTCAGATCTGGGTCCAAAATTGCAAAATTCAACCTGTAGACCTTCTCTAAGCTTCTCCAAGGCTTGTTTACAACTTTGAAAACTTGATGAAAAATTTTCCAATCTTTCTCCTTGGTAAATCTACAACCTAGACCTACAAATCACATGCAAACAAAGAGAAAAATGTTGTGGGGTTAGTGATAGGGGTTTGCCTTGGTCAAACCCCTTGTTGGTAATTAAACCCTTCAAATGAAATGAAATAGAATAGAGAATGATGAATGAACAAATAATGATGTTGAAACTTACCAAACCCTTGTAATAAAGTGTTACAAACATGTAAGTAATGGTTCTAATGGATGAGGACTTGTAATGTAGCTTGATATTGATAGATCTTCAATGTAATGCTTGCTTGTATCACATAATCCTATACCATAATTGTAAATAATCTTTGACATGATGATTGACACTTGAAGAATTCTCTCGAATGCTTGATAATTTACCCTTGAAATAGCTTGAATGCTCTTTTGAATGCTCAAATGCTCTTGTGAACTATATGCATGAATAATTGAATTCTTGGAGATGAAAATGAGAGAAATAATCTTGTATTTATACTTAATTATGCAATAATTTACAAAATTACAACACTACATGCTGACCTTAGATTTTGGAGAATTAAAACCCACCAAAAATTTAAATTAAATTTGAATTTTGAGTTAAAGGGGACTCATTTGCAACCTTGGGAAAATGGATCCAATTGATGAGGACTTGGAATCTAGCTTGATATTGATAGATCTTGAATGTAATGCTTGCTTGTATCACACAATCCTACACCATAATTCTTAGCTCTAAAACAACATGATGCAAACAATCTTTGACATGATGATTGCCACTTGAAGAATGGTCTTGAATGTTTGATAATCTACCTTGGAAATAGTTTGAATGCTCTTTTGAATGCTAAAATTCTCTTGTGAACTATATACATGAATACTTCAATCCTTGGAGATGAAGATGAGAGAAACAAGCTTGTATTTATAATTAATTATGCAATAATTTGCAAAATTACAACATTATAGGCCAACCTTAGATCTTGGAGACTAAAATCCCTCTAGAAATTTAAATTAAATTTGAATTTTGAGTTGAAGGGGACTCATTCGCAACCTTGGGAAAATGGATCCCACCTAAGGGGACCCATTTTCCCATAATGGAAAATGAGTCCCACCTTAGGAATTTGAGGTGGGTTTTGAGATTTTGATGTTTTGAATGATATTTTTTGGGATTATTCTTGAAAATACACATAAATAATGCTCGCGGATGCAAAATGGGGCCATTAATGCATAAGAAAGGCCAATTATTAATGAAAAATCTAGGAAATTGTGAAAGTGTGTTTCAACACTTTACAACACTTTGAAATAATGCTTGGTAAATGATGAAAAGAGTTTATTTTATTAACAAGACCTTAGAAAAGTTTGAGTATGTTACAACACTCTAAAACACTTAAGTAAGGTACCATTTGAATCCTTTTATTTCACAAGGTCCCAAGACCGAATGTGAATGTGTTATTCACATTGCAACATTAAATCAAGGCCACATTAAGCCAAAATGACAAGGAGGGCCTAAACAAGTTAGAAAAAGTAGAAGGGTTACTTTTTTGGTGACTCCATCTAGCCTCCACTTCAGTGAGAGGATGAAGTTGTTTTATCTCACACTAAAGTAGACCAACGCACACATCAAGAGGGAATGAAATGTACCAATGCTAGCAAGATTGGACAACAATGATTAAGACGGCTGATCAAGCCCCCAAGATCAAGATCCCCTGACAAACCAACATAAGCATAAAGGAACATGCATGAAAATGATATCAAGAAAAACAACAAGGCACATGCATACAATGTCAAATAGAAAAATGTGAAAACAAAAGAGTCAAATCAAGATTCAACCATTTTTCCAACATGATGTGGATCAAATCTAGGTTGTTTTTCCAAAAAATGCATACTCACTTTAAGGCGACATAACTCATGGTTATCCACCATGTGAGAAGTTCTAAAAGGTGAGAAGCATACACTCATGGCTAGTATGTACTCACACACACAAAAGTGGCTATGGGGAAATTCATTCCTTGGATTGGACTTCCCACTCAACCATACCAAAGTTATACCTCTTGATAACTTTAATAAGGTGCCACACAAAAATGATTTTTTGAGCTTCACAAGACAAGAAAAACTTCATATTATTGGAGCTCATGAATAAATGTGATGGAACCACAGGCATGCAAGGTGTGTTATGCAAGGTGGGCATATAACAACAAATACAAAATAAAAAATGCAAAAAATGTACAAAGGAGTCTTTCTAAGTTCATGCGAGATGTTTAACTTAGGGAGCATTCTGCCAAATGTCTCCAAGAGAGGACCAATCAAAGAACATAAAATTTTCAACTTGGGGGATGCACTATGTTGCATCAAGCCACTTAGAGGAATGCAATATGCTAAGATAGGTCATGATCATGAAGGAAATCACACCCAATGTCATCCAGAAAGTGACAAACGCATCATATGAAGTAAGAAGGCTACACTAAGAAACATGAAAAAGAAAAAAATGAAAAATGATAATGTCAATGTATGCCCCCACCTTAAAGGAATTTCTAACACCATACTATGAGAAATTTCTTTAAAGTAGACAATGAAAGATGAAAATAAGAAAGAAGACATGAGAGCCAACATGGAAAGGCCTATGCCAAGTCATATGTTTTTCAATAAAGCTGCTTCAGGTGAAAGAAAATAAAAAAGGAGGGTTTACCCCCAAAATGAAAATACCAAACACATAAAGGATCTATGGATTTTGGGTCTATATGTTCTTTGCTACAATTTCTTTTAGAGAGATTGGAATTGTTATCATCCCCAAATACACATAGAACTGGAAGAATGACACAAAGAGAGTGAAAACAAAGAAAAACCTCTTGGGTCAACATGGAAGAGACATAGGGTTCCTTGATGCCCTGTGCCATCCCCAAAAGGAAAACACAAGAAAAATGAAAAATAAGAGACAAAGGAAAAAGGAAAAGCTTGTAGGTCGACATGGAGGAGACATGAATGTCTCGATGCCTTGCATTATCCCCAAAAGGAAAACACAAAAAAAAGATAAATATGAAATGAAAAGGAAAAGAAAAAGAAAGCCTTTTTGGTCAACATGGAAGAGACATAGGATGTATTGATGCCTTGCGTCATTCCCATAAGGAATACACAAGAAAAAGATAAAGATAAAAAAAAGAAAAAGTGATGCATGACATAGAGAATAATAAAGGTACAAATAGAGAAATGTTACAAAGAGAGAGAACATCAAACATAACACCATGGGGGATCACATTATGCACATGCAATCACACAAAAGAAAATGAAAAGGACTAGTAAGGTATATGCAATTCAACCTAAAGCAAGTCATCAACTTCCCCAATCTTAGTTTGTATAAGCTAAAGGTGAATGATGAACCAAAGGGACAATGAAAAATGCATTACTAGGGTCCAAGGCTAATAAATTCTTTCCCCCAATTAGTGTGAGGCAAGAATGAGCCAAGGTAGGTGATGGGAAGTGTCATGTAATATTGAGAAGAGGGTTTTCTACAAATATTACATGAAAAGATATGCAATAATATAAAGCTAAGAAATCACATGATGGAAATTGTTGTAATCAAAGTCAAAGTTTTGCAATATTAACTAGAATGCATGACAACGATCAATACTATTTCTAAGAATTTGATGATATGCACAATGTGGAACTTTTGCATATTTAGGATATAGCACCAATCTATTCATAGGTGGTAATGTTATTAATTCTTTGTTCAAAAGTATTTGTAATTTCCTTTCACTTTTAGGTGGTGGACAAGGAGACTTCAATTTTTCCTACTTGTATGGTATCTTGCATTTTCTAGATTCACCATTTTATTTAGTGGAATGTGGAGAAGGAGGACCTAAGGTGATCCTTGCATCCTTGTCATTGTTATGATTCATTGGTTACTCTCCAGGAAGAAGTACATTCAAATCAGGAGGGGAATCAAAGATCACCATGCAATTAACTCAAAGCCTTGGATATTCTCTAGGAGGAATTATATTATGAGGGGGTCTTGATATTGTATCCCTTTTGTGTTTTCATCTATTGGTTTTTTCTCTAGGAGTTGATGAATTATATGTTCACTTGTTGTATCACACCCTTTTTTACTCATATTGTGAATCCTTTTCCATATATTTCTTTAAGATTTATGGGAGTGTTTGTTACTTTGTTATCACAAAATGGTTGAGTGTTTTCTTCTCTAGAGGAACCGGGTTCACTTGTTGTAGGGAAATTAGGTTCAACATTTTTTTTAGGATGTAAGTAACCAAACATCTCAAGAGGTGGTATTGTAGGAAGATCTTGTTGTTTCATAGATGCATAGAAGGATGCATTAGCTTCAAGGTTTTCAAGACAATAATTTAGGAACCTATTCATGTTGTCATCATCTTCTCCAATGATGTCAGCATCATGAGGAAGACATGCATTAGGAGTTGAGTGAGCATGAGTGAGTTCAATGTCATTAGGGTCATTGTCAAAGGTACAACTTAGCATATCTACTAAGGACTTTAATGACATCCAAAGCTTACTAAAACACATATCCATGATGCAAATTTCAGATTCTAAACTATGCAATTTTGATGAATATATGCTAAATGCAATTTATTGAATTAAACATAAATTTTGCAAACTAAAATAAAAATAGAAAATAGAAACTCATAAAATGAAGTCTAAATGCTAGAAAATGTAGTGAAAAATATACAAAGGGACTAATTCACCCTAAGTGGAAAATGAGTCCAAGTACTAGTGTTTTTGAGAAATTTTAGAATTTTTAAATTTGATTTTATGATTTTTATGTTTTCTAATGTAGGTATGCGATGCAAATGTAGAATTTTATAAAATTTCAATGGAATTGAATGTAATAATACAAGCTAAATGAGCTTTTCACTAATGCAAAATTTGAAACCCTGGACTACAAATTAACCAATGCAAAGTGCAATACAATATTAATGCAAGGTAACCCTAGGATTTAAATCCACTCCAAATCATAATTATGTTATCCTAAATGTAGGTTCACCAAGATGGAACCTCTAAAAATGGGTTCTATGAAAAATGTGAGCTATGTGGGGAGAAGGTTCCTCCCAAGGATAACCCTCGAGATTTCAATTGAAAGGAAATTGAAATCTAACAATAGGGTTGACCTAGGGACTCAATATAACAAAAGGAGGTTCACCACCAAGTGTAAACTTGGAAAAATCAAAATGACCTAGAAATGCAAGTAAAATGTAATAGAAAATTATGAAACTAGAAATATGCACCTAGGAATTTGAAGGCAGATTGGATATCTAGAATCTTGAAAAATCCACTATTAATGCTAATTGGGACTCATATGCTAACCTAGGTGAATCAATCCAATTTTAGGTAAACAATGCTAGAAAAGGTTTCAGAGAAATGGGTACATAGATCAACAAAAATCCCTGATAGATAGGTAGAGTGGGACTCATTCACGAATAGTGGTAAATCAGCCCACTTCTAGATTTTTGGAAATTCAAAATTGGGTTTTGTAGTTCTCAGTATGTTGTTCTATTCCTAATCCAAATCTAGGTTTGAAACTAAAAAATTCAACTTGTAGACCTTCTCTAAGCTTCTCCAAGGCTTGTTTCCAACTTTCACAACTTGATGAAAACTTTTTCAATATTGCTTCTTGATAAATCTACAACCTAGACCTACAAATCACTTTTAAGGAGGGAAAAATATTGTGGGGTTAGTCAATAGGGGTTTTCCTTGTGATGGAACTTCAAAAAATTTCTCTTTGTGTTCCATTTTTATCCTACCTTATGTCTCTAGTCATCTATGGTGTTTGGGAAAAGCCTAAGGTTGGGGTATTACCTTTTTTTCATGTAAAACCCTAGTGTTTATCTTATGCCTTGGGTGGGATCTATTTGGCTGTTACTTTTTGGGAAGCTTTTAAAACAACTAAAACCCTATCACTTTGTCTAGGCCAGGTTCCTTTTTGTTTTATCTTTTTATTTCCTTCGCTTGACTTTATTTTTTCCTAAGTCTTGGATGGTCCCATGCTCCCTTGTTAAAACAACAATTTATGTCATTGTTTATCGTTAGACTAGTGATGTCCCCTCATTCTTTTAATAATTTTTTTATATTTTGCAGAGAGACAAGTTTGCATGACCATAGATCAATTATCATTTGATCTCAGCTATTCCCCACTATCCTGTGATGACCCCACCTCATTGTTTTGGTTGATCACAATATCACAGGTGAGTGCCACTTGTCTCATCTGATGAAGCCGAAGAGATGATAGAAATAATTTGATACATTTATCTAGTTTTAATACATTATGTAGTGGGTTACAAAAGCATTTATAAGATGCACATGTTTCAAATCAATGAAGATGTTATAATCTTAGTAGGAAAGGTTATTGATGGTTAATGCCAAAGTTGGCAACTGTATTGAATGAACAAGATAATCGATGCTTGAGATCCATGGTTTCCCACCATCACGTGATCAGAAGTTGCAAGGTCTCTATCGATTGCGATATCATGGGTGGGTGCCACGTGGATTTCCTTAGCAGCACATAGTATGGTGGGTCCCTATTGGCTTGATGGAGATTGTGTCAGTTTGTTTTGAAGGAAGTCGTTACATGATTTGACCAAAGTGAAGGATCGATGACTAATTTTTGAATCTACATCAAATATGATTGGAGTCATTCACACAGTGTGGGAGTAAGCTTTAATGGTGGATGTGATATCTATTGGCATGGTTTGATTGAAATAAATTGACTATTCTCCTACTTTTTATGTCACAAAGCATTCAAACACCTTTGTGGAGCAACCTCAAGGCCAAAGACAAAGTTACAAGTTGTTACAACAAAGATTTGGGTTTCTACAAACATGTACAAAGCCATTAGTTAAAATTTTGTATCTCTTGGTTAATTTGATTTTGAATTTGGGGTAACTTTGTTGTGTGCTTATTGGAGGGCTTGTTGATAATTGTTTTAGGGCTATAGGTTAATTGAATTGTGGAAAATTGCAAGGTTTTATTATGTAATTCCATATTTTTGTTTAGCCCTAGTTTGTTTGAAGTTTGAAATAGCAAGGAAGCCTTAGTTTACTCAAGATGGCATCATTAAAGAATCACTCCGGCTAGATTCATTATTTAAGTAGAAACCTATATGATGATTTTTTTTATCAATTGCCCTTGTCAACAAATGATAGGAAGAAGGGGTTGGTCTTGATGCGAGGAAAAACCCTAAGGGAAGGATTAGTATATAATTGTTCCTACATACCCAATGCTAAGGTTCCTCTTACTATTATAGAGATGTTTAAATTGTGGTTTTGACAAGGGAAACGGTGATACCGAATGTGTTCCCTGATATAGACTTTCTTAGGGTACTGGTTGCACGATATGACCTTGTCACACAGGTGATTCGAGATAATGATGGAAAGGTTCTATTGAGCATTAATAGAGATGAATTCCAATAGGTTTTTGATATGAGAGAGCCTACTATATTCTTGGTTCCTATTGATCTTGAAGAGATGAAACAAGGAAATGGGAGGTTGGTATGTGCAGCATCATGATGGGCTAAAAAGTGGCAATATAATGGGTATGTGGCTAACGACTATTTTTTACCCAAAATTGATGAAATGAAAAGGGTTTTGAATAGAGATTCTCAGCTTTCCACTGATATAAATTATGCTTTACTTTGAATTTAATAAGTAATTCTTATTTATTTTCTATTCAAATTATGACTAAAGTCCTAATTGATAGGTTGATTGAAAACCATTTAGCTTTAAAATGATATCACATTTTTGAATCCAAAACATGCGTCACATTCTATGCTTCGAATACTATAGGATTAAAAAAAGAAAAATTGAATTTCATGAAGTTTTGACCAAGTTAAGGTGGTTAGACATACAAGTTGTTATATTTTTTAAAAGTTGTAATAAAAAAATCATAATTAATTATCTACTTGGAAAAAAATTACAAAAAAATATGCATCACATTAGTGCATGAGTCCTCTACTTATATCTAAAATATTATAAAAAAATATTATCATTTTATTGTGGTTAAGGTGGTCAAACAAACACCTACTTCTTATTTTTCCCCTGAAACTTAAGTACCACTGCATTGAAATTTAAAAATTTCACCAAATAGTTTTTTTTTTTTAAACATACATAGTAATTTTGAAACTACATTCAATTTGCTACAAATTCTATTGTTACACATTTTTGAAATAATATAGATAACTTATTCAAATTTTTACATCAAGTTGCCTAACTCTAATTTTTCTGAATTTTTTGCCACTTAAGGGCCTATTTTTTCCACGATGATCCTGCACATACCCAACCTATTGAAATCACTTTTCAAGGTTAATTTTCTCCCACCTCATTTGGCTAGGGTAGGAGGTTCAAAATTCTATATTTTCCCTAATGACCAAGAACCTTTTAGACTGAATTTCTTTGCAAATCATTTCTTGGCCACTTTTTACTCATTGTGTTAGATTTTGGGTTTTAACCCCAACACGATGATGCCTATTGCTTACGTGTTCATAGGGGTCCAAATACAACACCCTAATTTCTCAGTGATTTATGATTTTTCCTCTTTCTTGGCTAAAAAGATACATGAAGTGCTGCTGAAGTTGTAGCAAAATGATGCAAGTACTCCATTATTCTAGTACTCCATGTTAATATATATATTCTTGTATAATACTTTTGAATTCTTCTCTGAGAAGATGCAGTTAAGGTAGTTGGTTAATGGAGAAAGATTTCCAATGTACATATGGACTGGAGATTTACCATGTAACAGGGAGAATGCCAGTTATGTGCATTTTGACAAAAAAAATTCCTCCAGATTGAGAGCTAGGCTGATGGTAAATGTACCTAGGATTCTTGAGGAATTGCATAGTTTCCTTAGACCAAAGGGGAGGAAGCTAGAGTTGACGGTTTTCCCTAAGTGGGGTGATATTATTCCATATATAGTCAGCACTATCTTGAGGGTGTATGGTTTTCAAGTGACCCCTCATATATTTCCATATAGTGTGCCACCAAGAGAGGGATTTGAAAAATTTATGTGGTAGATTGGTTGTATCCATGAGGACAACCTTATTGGGAAAGGTAAAGGAACATTTTTCCCAAACTATACTACAGTGTCATATTTTGTATTTTCAAAAGGAGGCTAGGTAAACTTTGTGAAATTCTTTGAAGAATACCATTTGAGGTGTGGTCCCAAGTGGTAGCATGATCTTGAAGGCTTCTTTTCTCTTTTCAGACAAAAGATAAGAGGTGGTAAGTTTGTGCATGAGTTCAATTTCCCTAAGGACTTGATTAGAAATGAATTTGACCTAAATAGGTAGGAGTTGAAAAAGGATAAATGGGTAGCTTATGACAAGCTATTGGCTATTATGCAAAAAATGAATCCAAAGTATGATCCATTGATGGAGTTCAGTCCATATCATAAGAAAATTGACTTTTGATGGGAAACTTCAAAGAAATCATGGGAACCTTGATGGACAAGAAGGTAAACTTGGAGTTGGATTTTGGAATACAAGAGCAAGATTTTAGACCAAATGAAGTGAGGCTATCCTACCAACCTATAGAGAGAAGGCCTATTTACAGGAGGAAAATAAGTGATAGTAGTGATGAGGAAGAAGAGGATAGAAAAGGAGACTAAATAATGAAATTTTCTCCACAACCAGGTTCAAAGCTCAAAACACTTGGGGAAATTAGGATTATTCATTTGGAAGCATCACCCAAGAATACTCCCTCACCACCACCATTAGATCCAAACCCCAAGAGGAAAAATATTGAACAACCACAATAGGATTTTGTGGGTGAAATTGTTGTCACTGACAAGGACATGGAGAGGGGTATTCCTTCCCCTCCTAGGGTAGTTGAATTGGTTCTCTCTGATATGTATATGAAAGGAAAATGTGTGCAAGCTACAAGAATGGAAGCATGTAAGGAGTTTCTAGATGATAATTCAATTGTAAAAACTCTAGTTTTCTTGCAACTAGTATGGAGAATGAAATTGGAAGAATATCAAGATAAATGCAAGAGGACAAGAGAATTGAGACCTAATAGGCCAGACTAGGAGAATGGTGATGAAGTGAAAGCTGAATTAATGGATGAATTCAAGAGAATTACTCTTGAGGAAGGGAAAAAACTAGTAAATCAAGTTTTTGTTTTGATTTTTCCTTAGTAGGACATTGTAGATTCCATAGCTTTTAATGCTATTCTAAAGTCCAAACATCCTTTGCAATATTAGGAAGAAGAGCTCAAGGAAATGTTGCAAGACTTTTCCTTCAATGAAGAATATGAGACCTTGGCAATTTGGGCTTTGGCTCCTCAAGGGAGAAAGCCAAATGTTACTAATATTAACCCAAATTTAAGAGGAGGATTGATGATAAAGAGAGATTTAGAGGCCTCATCCACAAAGGCTACTAATTTAACTGTAAATGTGGCCAAATTGGCCCAAAATACTATTGAAAGAGAGGAGGTTGAAAAGAAAAGCCTAATGGAGAAGGAAAATTTTATAATTGGGGAATATAGCAAGATGCAGCAAAGGAATGTTGAGTTATAGACTAAGGTGGATAGGTTAAGGTACAAATAGATTGGGGAGACATCAAGTGCTCCAGGGATAAGAACATTGCCTTCCACATCAAGGTTAGTGCCTCCTACTTCTCCCATTTTTTATACACCGGGGTCTCCTAGCCAAAATCCTACCCTCAACCCTAATTTAGAGCTAGCTGATGAAGAAATAGAGTGCTCTGTTGATCCCTCAAAGAAACAACTAATGCACAAAATTGTAGAGTTGCATGCATCCTTGAAGGTAAGTGAGGAGGGAGTACTTTTAAAGAAAAAGGAGGTTATTAATATTGTATTGAGACACTTAAATGAGAAATTTGATGATAGATTGGCATTTGTGTATTTTTTATATCCTTTATTATTGAGTCAATAAAGTATATTGATAGGGATCAAGAGGTAGTAGTACCATTAATTGAAAAATGGATCCCTAGGGCCAATGATTTGGACATAATGTATAAATCATCAAGGTTTGATATAAATAATAGGCCCCAATCATTAAGGCCTACTCAGGTGATATTTAATTCATTTCAAGGTTTTCAAACCTTACCAAATGACTTGAGTACAAAGATCAAAGAGTTGGTGAATAAATTTGATGATATTGGAGTGACACATTGTTACCTGACATAATTGATGAGCAGGGAAATATCAGGTCACTCCAACAATGGCAGCATTGGGAAAAGGAGGTCATCAATGATCAAATTGAATTAATTTTTAATGACTCAAATTATGATTTATTGTTGAGTTGTACAGACAAAATCGTTAGCACTAGCTCATTCTTCAATTATTTTCAAAGCGAAGCGAATCAGTTGGTAGTTAAGTACACACCTTATAGTGTGAAGTTGAATGAGGAAATCAATTTTGATTGCCCAACTAATGAAGAGTACTAGAAATGGGTAAATGTATATTTAACTGAGGAAGATTGAAAAGGAGTAGGTTGTTAATAGTTGAAAAATCACTTCTTGTAGTTACAACAGATTCCTGTTTTGTTTTTGGTGATAGTATAGGTGTGAAATTCTTGAAGTTTTTGTTGCTGCATCAACCATTCTCAATGGGAACAATGAACAAGGAGATTATCTAGGGAGATTTCTATTGTAACAATTTTTTGGAATGTCACATGGTGGTCCAATTGGTTCGTAACATGTGCTTTTTGGCCCGATGCTTTTTTTCTTCTTCTCTTCTATAAGAAGGATTTCAAGGCCAGAAGTATGAGTTAGCAAGAGAGATATTTTTCTTGACTGAGTCTAGGTGGAGTTGTAGAGAAAATTGTAAAGTTCGATGGTTTTAGGGAAAATGCAATTTAGGTTTTGAGTCATTCTATAGTAGGTTTTGAATTCATGGGGATTTGATGTTTTATGACGGTACTGGCATTTGAAATGAAATGATTAATTCAAACTAATGTCTCTCCATTGTACATGCATATCTTAATTTTGAATAAGATGATCAAGGGTTATCTCATTCATCTCACTATTGTGGTGTGTATGATTCTTATTTTATCTTTAATTCAAGGAATTAATTAAAATTCTTGAATGTGATTGTAGGTGGATATGTTTTGTACAAGGATTCAACAAGTAGTGTTGGGTTAGAATACATATTGATGAGATTGTAAAGTAATGTTCTCAAGGATCTTATATGTTGTGTTAAATCTGTTATAAATCATTAGATGCTTATGAATTTGACTCCTCAAATGGATATATGGCACTTATTTAAGTTTTACTTATTCGTATGGTTCAGTAATTGTTTATCTTTTCCTAGAGCTTGCTACAAACTACAAATCAATGACTATCTTATACTATGAAATGTCTTGTAATTATCTCATGCTCCAAATAGTTGATATTATTGATAAACAACCAATTCTATTTGATATTATCCTATTATGTTGAGCTATTAAATGAGCTTATATGTTGTTATTAATGTTTTTAATGATAATGGTGTAGAGGTTGTAAACACATTAAGGGATCACCCTCTTGGGTCTTGCAGAGCCCAAAGTGTAGGAGGTCTTCAAAATCCTGGTAAGTTGGTCCATCCTTCTAGCTGCCCTTGATTGTTATTGGCAATTTCATAGGTATAATAGAAGACCAACCTAGATACAATAAAAAGAACTGACAAAATGGATACTCTTGTGGGAATGGTAATTTCAATATTTCTTGTCAGTGTGTCATTTGTCTATTTTTTTTCAAAGAGTTTTGAGTTATTTAGTGAAGCATATTTGTATATTATTAGTACAAAGTTCCAAAGGTCTTTTGTATTCCACCAAGTATCTCTAGATATTTGGTATTCCCAAGATAATTGGGTGGCAACTCTGAAGTCTTTGCACTAGTGTGTATATTATTTTGAATATTTAATATAAATTGAAAGATCTTTTGGAAAAGTATGCAAAATGAAGAACACCAAGTCATTCATGAAGAATCATCCAAAAAAAGAATGGAGGGTGAACTTCCTAAAATGAAGAAGAAGGACTAGATAAAGAAAAGACCAAAATAAAGCAATGTTTCTCCCACGTCATAGAACCTTGTACACCAAGGTACAAGTAGGCCTTTACACCCTATCCCTGAAACTCTTGAAGAGGTGTCTAGAAATTCGAAATCAAATAGTTGTGGAATTTTTGATGCATTATTTAATAAACTATTTCAAGATGATGTAACATGTCAAAATAAAGGGCTTCTTAGTGTCCAATATACTAAAAAGAGAAGAGGTAGGAGTAGAAGTCGAATCCATCACTAAAAAAGCACCAGTATTGTGCCTCCTCCTCATGTTGAAGATGATGGAACTCATTTATTTTCTAAACATGTACTTGAAGAGGTCAATCTAATAGATCTAAATGATACTTCGAGTTCTGATATGACTTTTCCTAACCCTGATGATGTTTTTGGAGACATTGACTCCTTGAGATGAGAGATCCAAAAGCAAGCTGAGCTTAGAATGAAAAAGGAAAAGGAGAGGGAACAAAATTGATGCATGTTGTGATTGAAAGGGATAGGTTGATTAGACAATTGGAAACAATGAAGCTCTTGAACCAAGAAAAACCTAAGCTATATGTTGAGGGGCCTATTGTACATGAAATTTTTGCTAAGGAGATAAAGCCTGTGTTTAAGGAAAGTCATGTAGGTCAAGTTGATGCCCAATAAAAACCTGCAGACCCAAGACCTTGAAATCCTGTTAAGTCTCAACTGAGTAATCCAAACCCTAAGCCTATTTTAGACAAGGGAAAACAAAAGGTTGAGGGGATTAAAATAAGTGAAAAGGAAACTTCCCACCCTCCTAAACAAGATCCCCCACCATATGTATCATTACAAGCAGAAACTTCCTTAGAAAATGTTAGAAGGGAGAGTGAGGCTCTTGTCAAAGAGTTGGAGAGGACATAAATTGAGGCTACAAATACATAAATGGAGAGGAAAATAAGTTTCTTAAAGATGAAAAATAGGGATGAGACTAAACAAGATGCAACCTCATCAAGTCAGAAAGATTCCTTGAAACATGGTCCTAAAACTAATCTGGATCCCACCACAAACAATTCTAGCCCAAAGGTTCATGCAACTAGGTTTGTAAATTTAAATCAGGATTGTCTTAGGGTGTAAAATTTAGAGTCTGGTGTTGATTCTTAGAAGACTAAAGCACTATTCCAACAAAGACCTATACAGTTGGAAAGGTATAGGCAATTATTCTTTAATGGTATTCCTGGTAATCCAAATCCCATCCTTGATGATCTGAGAGAAAATATGAGTAAGTTTGGTGGCAACAATGTTATGACAACAAAGGAACACTCAAAATATTTTATGGATATGCTAAATGATTATGAGGTAGACCATGAAGATGATCTAATGAAATTGTTTGTACAATCTCTAGTAGAGGTTGCAAGGGATTGGTACAAAGGTTTATCTAATGCTAGTATTGGTTCATGGGATGAATTTGAAAAGTGTTTCAAGGACCAATACAATGATAAAACCAATGCCAATTTCATGCTAAATGAGTTCAATAACATCAAGAAGTAATTAAATGAACTTGTGATAGAATTTAATCTAAGATTCCAAAAATTAATGCATAAGTTGTTCCAAGTTTTGAGGCTTGATGAAAACATCTATCTAACTACATATTTCAATGCTTTTGATGCTAAAATGAAATATATCCTTAGAGATAAGGACCCTTAGACTATGAGGGACGCATTTAGGGTGGCTATAAATATTGGTATTAATAGAAGAGCTTCTAGGAAATATGGTAGGAGAGAAGAACCCACACTTTTAAAAACTCCTAAGGATACGACTGCGAAGGTTTTTGCTGAAAAACCTAAGGATGATGGAAAATGGGAAAAGGTCTTCAAAACTTTGAAAGAAATAAATTATACTATTTCCAAGCAAGAAAAGGGTATAGGAACTGAAAAAAAATAGTATAATAAAAATGACAGACTACCCAGGTTGCAAAATTACCCTTATAATACAAATTGGAAAGATCAGAAACCAGTCTTGTAGGGCTAGAAGCCTAAAAAATGATCAACATACGCTAGACCCCTTGCAGAAACATTCAATAAATTTAGTACATGATAGACCATGGTGTGAGGTGTGTGAAAATCCACATGATCAAAATTATTGTGGTATTGCTCAATTTATTCTTGTTGATGGAATAGAGGGGGATACTCATGAGTAGACTCTGAAATGTGAGCAGGGTGATGTAGATGTTTGTATGGCTAGATCATACATTGATGAGGAAGAATGCTCCTCTGATGATGAATTATAAGGACCTGATGTGGATAATCAGAGACAAAGAAGTGAGATGTACCATCAACAAGTCTTCTTTGATGAGGAAGGTGATTTTGACCATAATGCTTGCAATATGGAGCAGGTTGAAGATTTAGTGTCCTTAAGGAGACCATCTAAAGAAGAGATTGCAAGATTGATTGAGGAAATGACTACTCAAAATTGTGGGTGGTGAACAAGGTAAACATGTTGGCCTATTTATTAGAGAACAAAATGACAAAAACAAAGGTGTTAAGGTTGACAACAAAAATGAAGTTAAAATCAAAGAGGTTAAGAATGATAATGTTTGGGAAAAAAAGAATGAAATCCCAAAGCCTCAAGAGGATGTAGCTTTATCATTGGTGAAGACCAAGGTGATTACAAATTTTGTTGAACCTGTTGCAGAGGATAGGAAGCAAAAGAAACTAGAAGGAAGTAAGCAACAAGAGAAAAAATAAGATGATGAAGGTATGGTGTCTAATTTTCCTAAATATACACCCGTAGATATGTTTCAAGTTCTTTCTCAGGTTAAAGTTATTGTACATTTGCTAGAAATGATGAGAATAAATGAGCATATGGAAAAGAGAATAGCCTTGATCATAGGTGTTACTGGTAATAAGATTGAATAAGATAGTTGTAAAGAAGCAAAGGATGAAGGAGAAGGAAAAGAGAGAAGTTGAGGGAATTGTGTCACAAATTCCCCATGTATATTTAGGGAATTTTATTAATATGTTCCTTGAAAATATAAACCCATTTTTCCTAAGTGTTGATATAAATGGGAAAAATTTAAGGAACTATATGATAGATTCAAGGGCGTCAAATAATGTTATTCCAATTAAAATAGTGGAGGTAATGGGATTGACAGTGGATAATACTTAGGGTAAATATTGTTCTTTAGATTCAAGAGAAGTGCCAGTTGTTGGAATTATTAGAGCATTTCCTTATAAATTGACTCAGTATACTAAGAAGGATTTAGTCATTATTGTATTAGTTGCAGACATCCCACCTCATTTTGGGATGCTTTTGTCAAGAAAGTAGAGTGCATCAATGGGGGTAACATGCAGTGTGATCTATCATTTGCTACTTTCTTCATTGATGGTAAGGATGCCAAGATTGAAAGAGGGTCAAAAGCATCCCATATGATTGAGCATGACCCAACTGAGAATATGACATGTTTTATTGACTATGGCATAAATGAATTCAAAGCTGAGGAATTACCAAACAATTGTGATATGCTTACTTCACTGATTGATACAAAATTTAAAAAATTGTTGGAATTCAATGACTTGTGGACTATGTACTTCGATGGTGCAAGTTCAAAAGAAGGATCTAGTGCAGGTGTTTTGTTACAATCACCAAGTGGAAAGATATTCAGGTTCTCTTTTACTTTGTTATTTGAATGTACCAATAATGTGGTGGAGTATGAAGCCCTGTTATTAGGGATAAGATTGGCTAAAAAACATGGGATCAAGAAGCTCAAGGTAAATGGAGATTCTGAGGTTGTGGTTTCCCAAGTTAGATCTAGGTATGTATCAAAGAACAAGAGGTTGAAATAGTATAGGAATGTTTTTTGGGATGAATTGGAGAAATTTGATGCATTTGGTATAGGATGGATGGATAAAGGCCATGAAAAAGTGGAAAATTTATTAGCAAAAATTGCATTAAAACTAGATGATATGACTTATGCTAGAATTTCAAAGGTTGAGGTGAAAACCAATCCATTCATTCCTAATAATATCAAAAATTGGCAAGTCTTTGATAATAATGATGACATACTGAGGTTTTTGAATTGTGTGGATGAATATGAAAGTAAAGAAATTGACTTTGGAGATTTTGTGGAAAAAATTGATGGTAAATATATTGTATTTAGAAATGAGGTCATTCAGTTAAAGACAAATACAATTCCTAAGGGTTTATTTGTACTAGAAAGAGCATTTGATAATCAGGATAGGATAAAGGCTAATCATAGTGCTTCTCATCTTGATGACTTAGAAGAGATAAATCTTGGAATAGAGGCATCACCAAAAAAGGTGTATATTGGAAAGAAGTTGTCACCAAAGGCGAGAAGGATTATAATTGACTTATTAAGGAAGTTTAGGCACATGTTTGCATGGTCCTATGAAGACCTTAAGGCATATAGGGAGGATCTATTCCAACATGAGATTCTTTTGAGTGATGGTGCCAATCCATTTAGGCAAAAACAAAGGCCCATTAATCCCACCTTGGCCCTGAAAATGCAAGAAGAATTATTGAAGCTAAGGGATGTAGGGATCATCAATCCAATTAGACATTCATCTTGGGTGTCAAACTTGGTACTGGTAAGGAGGAAAAATGGAGACATCAGGTTATGTGTAGAATTTAGGAATTTGAATGTGTCTTCATGAAAATACAACTATCCATTACTGAATATGGAAGTCATGTTGCAAAGGGTGATAGGTTGTGAATTGATGTCTATGATGGATGGGTTCTCTGGTTACAACCAACTAATGGTCAAAAATTCTGAGCAATTTAAGACAACTTTCACTACACCATGGATAACATATGTCTATGTGAGAATGCCTTTTGGTCTGAAAAATGCAAGGGATACTTTTTACAGAGCCTTGGATGAGGCATTTTCAGATTTCATTAACTTGTTTTTGGTGATTTACCAAGATGACTTGACAACATACTATAAGAAAGAAGAAGATAATTGTGAGCATCTTGAGAAGATATTTACTAGAGCATTAGAGTATGGTATCTCTTTGAATTTGAAGAAGTGTGTATTTGGGGTAAGAGAGGGAAAGCTATTGGGACATATTGTTTCCATGGATGGAGTAAAAATTGATCTAGAGAGGGTAATTGTAATAGATAAAATCTCACAACCCCACAATGTCAAAGGAATACAATCTTTCTTTGGACAAATAAACTTCCTAAGGAGGTTTGTGACAAATTTTGCTGAGACAATTCACCCAATTTCCAAAATGCTTAAGAAGGGAGCCAAGGTTGAATGGGAAGAGGAATCTATATAGGCTTTCTAGGCCATTAAGAAAGAAATAAGGGAGGCTCCTATGTTAAGAACCCTTGAGTTTTCTAATCCCTTACAAAAAAATTCATTTGCTTCTTTCAACACAATTACAACTATGTTGTTGGAAAATAATGCAAAGGTTTTTACACAACCTATATCCTTTTATAGAAAATATTTACAAGTTTTAGAAATTAAGTATGATATAAATGAAAAATAAGCATATGCATTGGTAAAAGCAGTAAAATCCTTCAGGCCTTATTTTATGGGTGCTACTATAGTTGCATATATACCTAGTGTTGTTGTCAAGGATATTTTCACACACTAGGAAGTGTTAGTTAGAATATGTAGATAGATCAATAGGATCCAGGAGTTCAACATTGAGATTTAGATTACTAAGTTGGTGAGAGGACAAGCATTGGCCAAGCTTATGGCCCAAAGTAATTTGGAAGAAAATTAGATCAATTTTCTAGAAGAGGAAAATAAATCACACATATGCGATATGGACAATTATGAATGGTATAAAGGAATGATATATTATTTGCAAAAAATGAAATGTCCTAAAAACTTGAGTGAAAATGAGAAAAAGGACATTGAAATTACATGCTATCAAATATTTTATCATAGTTGGAAAGCTTTGGTGCAAAAATGGAGAAGGTGTCATGTTGAAGTGTGTTGAACAAGATGAAGCATGAGAACTTTTGAGTGAGATGCATGGTGGAGTTTGTGGAGGGCATTACATGGAAAAAACAACTACACATAAGATAATGAGGGCTACATTTTGGTGGCCTAATCTTTTTAAGGATGCACACCAACTAGTGAAGACATGTGATTCTTTTCAACGTTTCTCTGGTAAGTTAAAATTTTCTGGTAACTTGCCTCTACAACTAGTTGTAGTGCAATCTCCATTCCAGCAATGGGGTGTTGATTTTGTAGGAGAAATAGCGTGTAAATCTAGTGGAGGCCACTCGTGGATACTGGTGGCCATTGATTATTTTACCAAGTGGGTGGAAGAAATTCCAACAAAGAAAGCAACTAGTAAAGTGGTAATTGACTTCCTGATGACAAACATATTGATTAGGTTTGGATGTCCAAAAAGGGTTGTGTTAGACAATGCAATGTTTTTCAGATCTGAGGAATACACAAGTTTTTTTGAGAAGCATGGTATCCAAATTTCTTACTTATCACCATATCACCCATAGCAAAATGGACAAGAAAAATCAAGCAATAAAAGCTTGATGAAGATCATTAAGAGAATCCTGGATTAGAATAAAAGGGAATGGAATTCTAAGTTGAGATTAGTAGTCTAGGTGGATAGGGTAACTGTGAAGAAGGCAATAAGTTGTGCCCCATTTGACTTGGTTTATGGGTTAAATGCAAGGTTTCCCTAGAATAATATGATGGAAATGTATAAGTTTGTATATATGTACGATAATGAAATTGATGATGAGATGCAATTGAGAGTGGAAGCTCTCATAGAATTAGATGAAACTAGGAGGGAAGCTCAAATGAAAAATGAAAAATTACAGTTGCAAGTAAATAATTTGTATGACAAAAGGGAAACTACAAGGAGTTTCCAAGCTGGAGATTTGGTCTTAATGTGGAATGCCAGATTAGAAGATAAAGGGAAATTTTCATGGAAAATTTGATGCAATCTAGTTGGGTATATTTTTGATAAATAGTAAGTGGGGTGAAGATTCATACTTCCTCCAAGATATGACATGGGATACTCTTGAACTGCTAGTTCATGGATAGTTCTTGAAGTTGTACTTCACTTGATTTTTTTTTTTCCATGAACAATAGTTTAGGTTTGTATATATGTTGGGTTATTTTGTCTGAAAAATCCCTTCAAGTTGTCTCTACAATTGGTCTGCTCAACCTGAAATTCTGAAATCTCACTTCATTCCAATGGAATGAACATACCCAATTGGAGCCATTGATGGAACTTCAAAATTTTTCTCTTTGTGTTCCATTTTTGTCCTTCCTTATGTCTCTAGTCATATATGGTGCTTGAGAAAAGCCTAATTTTGGGGTTTTACCTTTTTCTTCATGTAAAACCCTAGTGTTTATCTTACACATTGGGTGGGATCTATTTGGCCGTTACTTTTTGGGAAGGTTTTAAAACAACTTAAGCCCCATCACTTCCTCTAGGTCAGGCCCATTTTTTTTTTATTGTTTTATTTCCTTCACTTGACTTTATTCTTTCCTAAGTCTTGGATGGTCCCATGCTCCCTCATTAAAACAACAATTTGTCATTGTTTATCATCAGACTAGTGATGTACCCTCATTCTTTTAATATTTTTTTCTATTTTGTAGGGGGACAAGTTTGCGTGACCGTAGATCAATAATCATTTGATCTCACCCATTCCCTGTAATCTTGTGATGATCCCACCACATTGTTTTGGTTGATCGTGATATCATGGGAAAGAACCACATGTCTCATCCAGTGAAGCTAAAGGGATGATAGAAATAATTTGATACATTTATATAGTTTTAATACATTAAGTAGCGGGTTACTTAAGCATTTATGAGATGCATGTGTTTCAAATCAATGGATATGTTATAATCTCAGTAGGAAATGTGCTCGGTGGTTAATGCAAAAGTTGTGACTATATTGAATGAACAAGATTACTGATGGTTCAGATCCACGATTGCCCACTATCATGTGATCATAAGTTGTGAGGTCTTTATCAATTGTGATATCAAGGGAAGGAAAAATGTGAATTTCCTTGGTAGCACATAGTACGATAGGTCCCTATTGCCTTGATGGAGATTGTGTCAGTTTGTTTTCAAGGTAGCTATTTGATGATCTGACCAAAGTGAAGGATCAATGACTAATATTTGAATATGCATCAAATACGAATGGATCCATTCGCATAATGCACGAGTAAACTTTAATAGAGGACGTGACATCTACTAGCATTGTTTCATAAAAATAAAGCAAATATTCTTCTACTTTTTTTGTCACAAAGCACTCAAACATCCTTGCAGAGTAGTCTCAAGGCTAAGGATGAAGTTACAAGTTGTTACAAAAAATATTTGGGTTTCCACAAACACAAATCCATGAGTTGAAATTTTGTATCTCTTGGTTAATTTGAATTTGAATTTGGGGGAAAATTTTTGTGTGCTTATTGGAGGGCTTGTTGATAATTTTTTTAGGGCTACAGGTTAATTGAATTGTGGGAAATTACAAGGTTCTATTCTATAATTCCATTATTTTGTTTAGCCCTAGTTTGTTTGAGGTTTGAAATAGCAAGGAAGCCCTAGTTTACTCAAGATGGCATCGTGAAAGTAGCACTCTGGACAGATTCATTCTTTAAGTAGAAACCTATATGATGATTTTTTTTATCAATTGCCCTTGTCAACGAATGATAGGAAGAAGGGGTTGGTTGTGATGCAAGGAAAAACCCTAGGGGAAGGATTGGTATATAATTTTTCCAACATAGCCAATGCTAGGGTTACATTTCTAGAGATGTTCAGATTGTGGCTTGGACAAAGGAATTTGCACCACACTGTTTTGAATGGTTGGATATGTGATATGGAAAAGCTGGTGGTATTGAATGTGTTCCCTGATATGGACTTGCTTAGGGAAGTGGCTGCATGATATGACCCTATCACATAGGTAATTGAAGATAATGATGGAAAGGTTCTATTAAGCATTAATAGAGAGGGATTCCAATAGGTTTTTGATCTAAGTGAGCCTACTATTTTCTTGGTTCCTATTGATCTTGAAGAGATGAAATAGGAAAATGGTAGGTTTAAATCAATTTTCAAGGTTAGGTTGCTTCCACCTCATTTGGCTAGGGTAGGAGGTTCAAAATTCTATATTAGCCCTAATGACCAAGAAATTTTTAGACCGAATTGCTTTGCAAATCATTTATTGGCCAATTTTTTACTCATTGTGCCATATTTTGGGTCTTAAACCCAACACAGTGATGCCTAATGCTTACATGTTCATGGTGGTGCAAATACAACACCTTAATTTCTTAGTCATTTGTGATTTTTCCTCTTTTTTGGCTAAAAAGATACGTGAAGGGTTGCTAAAGTTGTAGAAAAATTATGGAGGAACTCCATTATTCTGGTACTCCATATTAATGTATATTTTCTTGTATAAGACTATTGAATTCTTCTCTGAGAAGATGGAGTTAAGGTAGTTGGTTAATGGAGAAATATTGCCAATGTAGGTATGGACTACATATTTATCATCTAACAGGGAGAATGCCAGTTATGTGCATTTTGACAAATTTTTTGCCTCTAGATTTAGAGCCAAGTTGATGGTAAATGTACCGAGGATTCCTGAAGAATTGCATGAATTCCTTAGACAAAAGGAGAGGAAGCCGTAGTTGAAGGTTTTCCATAACTAGAGTGATATTATTCCATACCCAGTCAACATTGTCTTGAGGGTGTATGGTTTTCAAGGGACCCCTCATATATTGCATACAATGTGCTAGCAAGACTGGGATTTGTAGAAGTTATGTGGTAGATTGGTTGTATCCATGAGGACCTTACTAGGAAAGGTAAAGGAACATTTTTCCTAGACCATACTATGGTGTTGGATTTTTTCTTTTCAAAAGGAGGTTGGGTACACTTTGGGAAATTCTTTGAATAATACCACTTGAGGTGTGGTCCCAAGTGGCAGCATGATCATGAAGGCTTCTTTTCTCTCTTCAAACAATGGATAAAAGGTTGTAAGTTTGTGCATGAGTTCAATTTCTTTGAGGACTTGATTAGAAATGAATTTAACCTATATAGGATGGATTTGAACAAGGAGAAATGGGTAGCTTATGAAAAGATATTGGATATTGTGCACAAAAGGGATCCAAAGTATGATCCTTTGAGGGAGTTCAGTCCATATCATAAGAAAATTGACTTTTTGATGGGAAACTTCAAAGAAATCATGGGAACCTTGATGACCAAGAAGGTAAACTTGGAGTTGGATCTAGGCATACAGAAGCAATATGCCAAGCCAATTGAAGTGATGCCAACCTACCAACCTACAAAGAGAAGGCCAATTTACAGGAGGAAAATAAATGATAGTAGTGATGTCGAAGAAGAGGATAGAAAGAGAAAGAAAATAATGAAATCGCCTACACAACAAGGTTCAAAGCTCAAAATTCCTGAGACAATTAAGATTATTGATTTGGAAGCATCACCCGAGAATAGTCCCTCGCCACCACCATTTGTGCCAAAACCCAAGAGGTAAAAGATTGAACAACCACAAGAAGATTTGGTGGATGAAATTGTTGTCACTAACTAGGACATGCAGAGGGGTATTCCTTCCCCTCCCAAGATGGTTGAATTGGTTCTCTCCAATCTGGATATGAAAGGAAAATGTGTGCAAGATACAAGAATAGAAGCATGTAAGGAGTTTCTAGATAATGCATTTTTAAAAACTCTAGTTTCTTGCAACTAGTATGTAGAATGAAATTGGAAGAATATCATTATAAATTCAAGAGGATAAGACATTTGATAACTGATAGGTCAGACCGGGAGAATGATGATGAAGTGAAGGCTAAATTAATGGATGAATTCAAGAGCATCACTCTTGAGGAAGGGAGAAAAATAGTCAATCAAGCTAGTGTCTTCATTTTTCGTGAGTGGGACATTGTGGATGTCATAGATTTTAATGCTATTCTAAAGGACCAAGCATCCCTTGCAAGATTCAGAAGAAGAGGTCAAGGAAATGTTACAAGACTATACCTTTAGTGAAGAATATGAGACCTTAGCAATTTGGGTTTTGGACCTCAAGCGAGAAATCCAAATGTTACTGATATTAACCAAAATTTAAGAGGAGGGTCAATAATAAAGAGAGCTTCAAAGAACTCAACCACATAGGCTACTAATTTACCTATAAATGTGGCCAAATTGGGCCAAAAGACTATTGAAAGAGAGGAGGCTAAAAAGAAAATCCTAATGGAGAAGTACATTTTCATAATTCGGGAATATAGCAAGATGAAGCAAAGGAATGTTGACTTGTAGAATGAGGTGGATAGGTTAAGGTACAAATAGATTGGGGAGACATCAAGTGCTCCAGGGATCAAAACATTTCCTTTCACATCAAGGTCAGTGCCTCTTGCTTCTCCCATTGTTTCTACACTAGGGTCTCCTAGTAATACTCCTACCCTCAACCCTACTTTAGATCTAATTGATGAAGAAATAGAGTCCTTTGTTGATCCTTCAAAGGACTCTATTTCTTCATCAAAGAAATAGCCTGAGTGGGCCTAATGGTGGAGAACTTGTGCTCTTGACAGGGAGGTCACAAGTTCAAATCCTGCAGGGGGTAGGGTATGTACACCTCGTATTGTGGAGCACGAGTTAGGTGCCTCTCCCTTATTGGGGGAGTACGAGGGCCTCGTATTGTGGAGCACGAGTTAGGTGCCTCCCCCATATTTGGGGGAGTACGAGGAGTCCCATATACTCATGGTATCGTGGACTTAAAAAGGACCTTTCCTTTCCAAGAAGCAGCTAATGAACAAAATTGTAGAGTTACACACATCCTTGAAGGTAAGTGACAAGGGAGTAGTTTTAAAGACAAAGGATGTTGTTAATACTGTATTGAGACACTCAAATGAGAAAGTTGATGGTAGATTGTCATATGTGTATTCTTTTAATTCTTTATTATTGAGTGTAATAAGGAATATTAATTGGGATCCAGAGGTAGTAGTACCATTAATCAAAAATTTGATCCCTAGTGCGAGTGATTTGGACATAATGTATAAAGCATCAAGGTTTGATATAAATAATAGGCCTCAATGATTAAGGCCTTCTTAGGTGATAGTTAAGTCATTGCAAGGTTTTGAGACCTTACCAAATGACTTGAGTAGGAAGATCAGAGAGTTGATGAAGGACTTTGATGATTGGAATTACATGTTGTTACTTGACATAATTGATGAGTAGGGAAATATTAGATCACTCCAATAGTGGTAGGATTGAGAAAATAAGGTCATCAATGATGAAATTGGATTAATTTATAATGAATCATATTATGACTTATTGGTGAGATGTATGGACAAAATAATTAGCACCAACTCATTCTTGGAGTCTTTTGAAAGAGAATTGAATCAAGTGGCAGTTAAGTACATGCCTTATAGTGTCAAGGTGAATGAGGTAATCAATTTTGATTGGCCAACTGACGAAGAGTATCAGAAATGGGTAAACCTATATTTAATTGAGGAAGACTGAAAAGGAGTAGGGTGTTAACGATTGAAAAATCAGTTGTTGCAGTTAGAATAGATTCCAATTTTATATTTGGTGACAATCTAGGCATGGAATTATTGAATTTTTTGTTGTTGCATCAACCATTCTCAACGGGCACGATGAACAAGAATATTCTCTGGGGAGATTACTATTGTAACATTTTTTTGGAATGCCACATGGTGGTCCAATTGGTTTGTGACATGTGTGCTTTTTTTCCCGATGAATTTTTGCTTATTCTCTTCTATAAGAAGGATTTCAAGTCTAGAAGTATGGGTTAGGAAGTGAAATATTTTTTTTGGTCAAGTCTAGGTGGAGTTGCAGAGAATTGTAAAGTTTGATGGTTTTAGGGAAAATTCAATTTAGGTTTTGATTCATTCTGTAGTAGGTTTTGAATTCATGGGGATTTTATGTTTTATGACAGTACTGGCATTTGAATTGAAATGATTAATTCAAGCTCATGTCTCTCCATTTTACCTACATATCTGAATTTTGAATAAGATGATCAAGGGTTATCTCATTCATCTCACTATTGTGGTGTGTATGATTCTTGTTTTATCTTTAATTCAAGGAATTAATTAAAATGATTTCATGGGATTGTAGGTGGATATGTTTTGTATAAGGATTTGATAAGTAGTATTGGGTTAGAATACATATTGATGAGATTGTAGAGCAATGTTCTCAAGGATCTTATATGTTATGTGTTAAATCTATCATAAACCCTTACATCCTTATGAATTTGACTCCTCTAATGGATATATGGCACTAATCTAAGTTGTACTTCTTTGTATGGTTTAGTAATTTTTTATCTTTACCTAGATCTTGTTACAAATTGAAAATCAATGACTATCTTATACTGAGAAATGTGTTGTAATTATCTCATGCTCTAAATAGTTGATATTATTGATAAACAATCAATTCTATTTGGTATTATCCTATTATTTTGAGCTATTAAATGAGATTATTTGTTGTTATTAATTTTTTTTATGGTAATGGTGTAGAGATTGTAAACACATTAAGGGATCACCCTCCCAGGTCTTGCGAAGCCCAAAGTGTAGAAGGTCTTGAAAATCCTTGTAAGTTGGTCAAGGTCCTTCTTGTTTCCCTTGATTGGAATTGGAAATTCCATAGGTAGATTAGAAGACCAACCTAGTTACAGTAAAAACAACTCACACCTTGGTCAAACCCCTTGGTTGTAATTAAACCCTTGAAATGAAATGAAATAGAATAGAGAATGATGAATGTACAAATAATGATGTTGTAACTCACCAAACCCTTATAATAAAGTGTTTTAAACATGTAAGTAATGGATCCAATGGATGAGGACTTGGAATCTATCTTGATATTGATAGATATTGAATGCAATGCTTGCTTGAATCACACAAACCTACACCACAATTGTTATATCTAAAAGAACATGATGTGAACAATATTTGAAATGATGATTGACACTTGAAGAATTCTCTTGAATTCTTGATAATCTTCCCTTGAAATTACTTGAATGCTCTTGTGAATGCTCAAATGCTCTTGTGAACTATATGCATGAATACTTGAATTCTTGGGGATGAAAATGAGAGAAATAACCTTTTATTTATACTCAATTATGCAATAATTCCTGAAATTACAACACTATAGGGTGACCTTAGATCTTGGAGAATAAAAAACCACTAGAAATTTAAATTAAATTTGAATTTTGAGTTAAAGGGGACTCATTCACCACCCTATGTGAATGGGCCTCACCTTAGGAATTTGAGGTGAGTTTTAGGGTTTTGATGTTTTAAATTATATTTGTTAGGATTATTCTAAAAAATGCACATAAATAAGGCCCATGGATGCAAAATGGGGCCAATTAAAGCATAAGAAAGCCCAATTATTAATGAAAATCCTAGGAAAGTGTGAAAGTGTGTTACAACACTTTTGAAGACTTTGAAATAAGGCTTGTTAGATGATGAAAATATGTTATTTTATTAAAAATACCTTAGAAAAGTGTGAAAGTATGTTACAACACTTAAGTAAGGTATTATTTGAGTACATTTAGCCCACAAGGTCCCAAGACCTAATGTGAATGTGCTATTCACATTGCAACATTAAATCGAGGCCACATTAAACGAAAAATGACAAGGAGGGTCCGAACAAGTCAATAAAAGTAGAAGTGTTACTTTTTTCAATGACTCCAATTACAATAATATGAAAATAAGTATGATGTATTTTCCACAACATGTTAAATTATGATATTTCTGTTAGGATTCAACCATGTAGCTTTTTAAGAGTAAAATTTATTGACCCTTGTTTCATGAGTAGTGGTTCAAAACAAGCCATCTCTCATGATAATGAATGGTCCAATTAGCACTCATGCATCTAGGTGGTGCTAATTGAGGTGAATAATTCAGCCTTCCTAAGAGGTCACCCATCCTAGTACAACTCCAACTCAAGCATGTTTTACCATGGAGTTTTCCCCAAGGTTAAGCACACTATTTTCTAAGCCCATTTGGAAAACATTCAATAAGTGTTTCACCTTATGAACCATTCATTATAGAACCCCTTTAGCTCAACAATTGATAAGTAGGAGGTATTTTCCACAATGTGTTAAATAATGATATTACTATCAACATTAAAATATCTATTTTTTGGTCAAACTCATTACCCATGTTTTATGAGTAGTGGCTCACAAGAACCATCTCTCATGATAATGAATGGTCCACTTAACACTCATTTCATCTAGGTGATGCACTCACAGAGGTGAAGCACTAGGCCTTCTCAATAGGTCACCCATCCTATTACTACTCCAACTAAAGGTTGCTTAGTGATAGAGTTTTCCCCAAGTTTAAGCCTACTTAGCTTGCAACCCTATTTATAAAAACTTCAATGTCACCTAGATGAAATGAGTGCTAAGTGGAACATTCATTATCATGAGATATGGGTTATTATGAACCACTACTCAAGAAATATGGGTTAATGAGATTGACTAAAAGAAAGCTACATGGTTGAATCTAGATAGTGATATCATAGTATGAAAATATATAAATGTTATTATTATTATTTTCAGGAGATTATATTAATATATTACATTATATTAATATGTGAAATCAATTTTATTAATCAAATATTTTACATGATTACGATTAAATGTAGATATTTAAAGAGAGTTTTCAATTTTAGAAGAAATACCACTGCATTACTTTCATAAAATAATCTTGATTGAGGACAATTCATCACATACAAATTTATACAGTGTATTATATACTTCAACCAGGGTTATCTCATATACGTGAATTACAATTCATGCTCTTCATATTGTCCTATCATTAACATAAATAAAATTTTATATTTTATAGTATATTTGAAATTAGAATGATCATGATATTTTCAGTGACATGAATGATCTAACATGGATGATTTCCATTAAAGTAAAAAATAACCTCTATATATCTTCAATGTCTATTATGGCCTTTTTTATTTTTATTTGTTGTTATTTTTGTATGGTTAAATCCCAAGGAATGTGGATAAAGATGGGGGACCAAAAAGTTGACACAACCACTTTTTAATCCATTAAATGCACTCCTATCATTTCTCTAATTAAATTAAAAATAAATAGAGGGAATGCTCATTTAAAATTGATCCCAATTCTACCAAGCCCTGATGTGGTTGAAGAAAAATGCAAGGATGTTTGTGACATATTTGATAAGACATAAACTGACACAATACCACCCATGACATTTGTAAGGTTGAGCAGATAATATTTTAGTATTTTATTTGAAGTAAATCAAATTTACTTATATTTATTGAAATCTAGAAAATGGTCATTTGTATGTTTTAGGGCATAGAACAATCAATTTCCTATGAGTTTCATTGAAGGAAACACTAGAGATCTTAATCCAAGGATGGAATGAGGGAAAGAGATCTACAATAAGATGTCCTAGGGTGTGATTAAATGCATAAAGGGGGTTCACCATAGAGAAAGGGCTTGGAAAGACAAGAAATGTAAATGATATGCAAAACTAAATTGACATACAAATGAATTTAAATCATAACAGTAAATTGAGAAAGTGTAAAGGTGCACGTAGAAACTAAAGAGGCTTGAATGGAGATCTAAAATCCTAGAAATGTTGAATTTTGATGCACACTAGGACTCATATCCTAGTAGGGGTGATTTTTAGTACCAATTTAGGGTTTTGGGCTAAAACTACAATATGGAACTGCTAAACCAGGATCTACAAAAAATGCTTGAAAATAAGAATAATGGGACTCATATGCCACAAGTGTTGATTTAGTACCAATATTAGGTCGATCCAAAATTCTAATATCCTTTAATGTTCTCTTGTAGCTACTGTCAAATCTATGATTTTTAAACACTTAATTGCAACATGTAGGTGACTTTTCGTGATCTTGCAAGTAAGGTGACAACTTTGACAGCTTTGCAACCTTCACAACTTTTCTCCAATCTTGATATTGAATGGGCCTTCAACCTAGATCTACAAATCACACATCAAAGAGAGGGGGAATTTTTTTTTCATTATTGGACAAGGTTTTTCCTTTGACAAATCTCATTTTGGTAATCAAAACTTGAAATGAATAGAAATTGAATGAACAAATGATGAATGCACAAATAAGCAATGTTGCAAATCACAAAACCCTTGGAATAAAGGATAAAATATTGTAATTAATGGCTAGAATGAATGTATATCTTTAAACTTTCTATAATGATATGGATATTGACTTGAACACTTGCTTGAATCATGAAATCCTACATCAAAAATGTTAGCTGAAAAAAAAACATGATGCATGATGACTTTAACATGATGCTTGAATCTTGAATAATGCTCCAAAATTCTTGATAATAACTATTGAAGGCTCTTGAATTCACTTGTAAACTCTTTTGATCTCAAATTTTCTATAGGAATTCTCTCAACAACTTGCTAGGATAAAATATGTGAAACAACCTTGTATTGATACTTGTTTATGCCAAATTTCCTAAAATTATAGCACTACAAGCTGACATTAGATCTAGGAGAATAAAATACCACTAAGAATTTGAATTTAAATTAGGTATAAGATAAGCAAGCATCATACTCTAGTTGGGGCACATTATTCCCATTAGGCTAAGCTTGGGACACATTTTTCAAGAAATGTTTAGTTTAATATGAAATCTAGGTTTAGTCCCTGAAACCTATGTGGGACCGATACACCCAAGGTGGAATATGAGCCCCAAATTACTAAATTTGGGCCATATAAACCAAAATCATTAAATTATGATTGGTCATTTGGTATATGTTAGGATTATCCTAAGAAATATGCATTAAATAATGCTTGCAAATTCAAAATAAGGCCATTTAAGGCATAAAAGAGCCCAATTTTAGTAGGGAGGCACCAAAAAAGTGTGAAAATGTAAAGGGATAAATTTTTATACACTAAATTTATCCCCCATTTTAGTGAGAGGATGAACTTGCTTCACACTCACACTAAAGTAGACAAATACACATCAAGAGGGGTCCAGGTGTACCAACGCTATAAGATAGGACAAAAAAATAAAGAGGGGTGATCAAGCCCCTAGGATCAAGATCCTATAGACACAAATGAAGAATTATATAAGGATCAATAACAAGGAACAAGCATACACTGCCAAAGACAAAAAGAAAAAAAAAAAAGAGGTGGATCAAGATTTAATCGTTTCACCCACACGTTGTGGATTATATCTAAGATATTTTTTCAAGAATTTTTGCAAGTGAAACATGATGTCCACTATACAAAACAATGGACTCTCACAAGGGCTATTGGAACCTTAGGCCATCCACTAGGTGAGCCCCCAATGAGACACAAATGCATGTGGGCAATATGCACTCACATAGACAAGCAAGTGGCTATGGGAAAGTCATGCCTAAGTTTGGCTCCAATAAATACAACCATAAAAAATCTATACCTCCTAATAAATTTGATGAGGTTCCGCACAATAATGAACTTTTGGTCTTCATAAGGAAAGAAAAGCTTCACATGCTTGAAACTCATGAGAAAAAAAGATGACTTCATAGGCAAGAAAAATGTGTTATGCAAGGTGGCCATATATCCGATATTCTAAATACCAAATAGTGTAAAGTTCATCGAAAGGTTTTTTTCTTAGTTCATGTAAGGTCTTGACTTGAGGAACATTTTACCTAATATTTCCAAGAGAGGATCAATTGAAGAATAGAAGATTCACAACTTAGGGGATCATGTAGTGTGTCACATCAAGCCACTAAGAGGAATATAATATGCTAAGATTGATCACTCTCTTGGAGGAAATCACACCCAATGTCACCACAAAGTGAATGACACATCACATGAAGTAAGAAGACTACACAATGAATCATAAGTTTAAAATGAATAATTCGAATGTATGCCCCCACTTTAAAGAAATTGCTAAACATCATGTTGTGAATAATTTATTTAAAGTAACAAATGATAAATGCTATCAATAAAGAGGACATGAGAGCTTATTTGGAAAGCCCTATCCCAGGTAATATGTTTCCAAATAAAGCTACACCATGAAAAGGGGTTTCCCCCATAAGGAAATCCCAAAATCACATTAGGGATCCATCGATTCAGGGTCAATATGTCTTTGATACAATGTTTTTATAGAGCTTAGAATTGTGTTGAACATTTGGAATACTAAGAGGGGGGTGAATCAGTATTCTAGAAAACCATGATAAAATCCATGTAATCATTATCACAATTTTGAATGAATTAGGAATAAGGAACATAACAACCAATCAATATAACCATACACATGAACACCAAGATTTTTATGTGGAAATCCCAAAAATTGAAAAACCACGATGAGTGTTAAACCAAAATATATTATATCTATATACAATATATTATAGGGCTCATTGCTAGGACTCACTATCCTTAAAAGGCTCACTTCCTAAGTACAAAAGATGGTTAACCACCAAGATACAAAGATAGTGGTTCACTACCAAAAGATTGAACTAATAGAATATACCTTCAATGTGCAGGGTTCAATTCCAATGAAGCTCAGAATATGAAGTACTGCATCACACAGTAGTCGCTTAAAAAATCTACACTAATCTATGATTGATAAAGCATTTAGGCTCGGACCTTTCTTCCACACAGACTTTCACTCACACTCTACATTTCACACCATCACTCATACTCCACTTTTCATTCCTCAAAACATCTTATATATATAAGTATATCTTATTCATCAATTAGGTCGGCCTAATTAGATGAGAAAAAAATATCAAAACTCTCTTTTTCAGCACCATATTAAACATTTTATCCATGTAGTGCATTATACCAAGTCAACTAACATCCACGAAACATAACTAGTCTCCATAAGGGTATGTGTAGGATCATCATGGATAAAATAGGACCTTAAGTGGCAAAAAATTTAGAAAAATCAGAGTTAGGAAACTTTACATAAACATTTGAATAAGTTATCTATATTATTTCAAAAATATGTAAGAACAGAATCTGTATAAAATTGAATGTAGTTTCTAAACTACTACATTTATTTTTTTTAAATATATGTATTTGGTGAAAATTTAAAATTTCAATGCAATAGTACTTAAATTTCAGGGAAAATAAGTAGGTGTTTGTTTGACCACCCTAACCATAATAAAATGATAAAATAATTTTATAATATTTTAGATATAAGTAGAGGACTCGTCCTATTGTGATTCATTATTTTTTGTATTTTTTTCCAAGTAAATAATTAATTATGATTTTTTTATTAAAACTTTTAAAAAATATAAAAAATTGTATCTCTGACCACCTTAACTTGGTCAAAAATTCATGAAATTCAATTTTTATTAATCCTATAGTATGTGAAGCATAGAATGTGACACATGTTTTGGATTCAAAAAATGTGATACTATTTGAAATCTATAGATGTTTTTCAATCAACATATCAATCATGACTTTAGTCGTAATTCAAATAGAAAATGAATAATGATTATTTATTAAATTCAAAGTAAAGCATAATTTATATTGGTGGAAAGCTAAGAATATCCTTTAAAAACCCTTTTTCATTTCATTGATTTTGGGTAAAAAAATTTGTGGCCCATCATGATCCTGCACATACCCATAATGTATGGCATATGCTAAGTTGGCCAAGACTAGAACACAATTATCCAAACCAACAAATAAACCTAAAAGAAAACACTTTCTACATCTAATAACACATTAATTTCCCATAATACCACCAACATAGAGACTACCAACAAAACTAGAGCATAAGAATGTCCACCTTAATAAAATGTGGAGTCTCACATATAGTATGCCAAGCAATGAACAACATTAAAATAAAGAGTTGAACTCTATCAAAGATAACTTTCTACTCACAACCAAAAAGTGTCTCAAGATCTAGGATATAGATATTTGAATGATTCATGATAAAATGGTTAAGAGATTATATTCATATCAAATCTTGTGGTGAATTCCAAACTCAAATACCAATACATTGATCCATCACAAAAGGGAATTAATGGCAAAGAACAACTTTAGGTAAGCCAACTAGACTTCACATATAGTTATCACCATTTTTACATCAATGAAAACATAGGAACAACCAACAAAGACCATCCATACTTCATGCTCATGTTGCAAGGCTCCATAATCCCAACAATCTCCCAATTTAGCATTGATGGTAACATGCATAACAAAAAAAATTCCAATATATTGGAACTAAATACTCTAAATACTCCCCCTATCAAAAATTTTCTTCACAAATTTGTTTTTCTCTATTAACCTCTATCTATTCATCTCTCTATCTCTCCCCCTTTGACATCAAAGACAAAGGATGGGGTCTTGTATATATGTATATAAGCATAAAAATGTAACCAAAAATATATGAACACATAATTTAATTAACCTAAAGAAGAACCTTTGAGACTCTCCAGGATGACCTTCAACAATTATTTTCCTTCTTCCCATGAAGCTTTCTCACTTATAATATTTTTTTTAATAGCTCAAGTTTAGTTAAGGACTCTATACCATCTACTAGAGTGATGAGACTAAGATTAATATCTTATAATTCACCAATACAACCAAGAGCAAAAAAAAAATGAAGTTCTCCTAAGTTTAAACATGTCTTTCAGTGCCACAAACTTCTTGATAACTTTTTTCCTTTGATCTTGAAAAGAAACAAATTTGTCCTAAAGCTACAAAATGTAGGACCACCTTCTATTATCTTTATCTTCTATTAACTTGGATGTACTTTCCTGAGTTCTCATCTAGGATTCACTCATCCTTATTTCATTTCTCATGTTCAGTGTATTTTCAAACCAATCTAGGCTAAAGGAAAGTATTTCATGTGTCTCTACTTCACAAACTTGTATACTCTCCAAATCATTCAACACTTGATTGTGTGAATTTGTACATTTTTCCTTGATATCTTCCAATTTTCCTTCATTATACTTAATTCCATCATGCACTCTTTTACCATAGAAAATAGGAAACTTGCTTGATTTGGGGAATAACTGATGATAAATTTGACTTAATGAGGCCTTTATTTGGTATTTTGAGGTGTTTTATACACCCACACTAGGTCTTGAACCTTGGAAAATTGAATAAAATGCATTTAACAATGTCTTGTTAAGGTGTTGTAAATTGTTGTAAAAGACTTTCATGCCTCTCTAGAATGAATGGACCTATCTTCCCCCTATTTAAATGATATCAAATGTATTCAATTGAATTATCACATTAACCTAGAAGGATTTTGAATTAAAATTAACCTTATTCTAGTGTTGTAATGTGTCATACACATTCACATTGGATGTTGTGCCTTCCTAGGATGTGTGGACCTCATTTTAGTGTTGTAAAGCGTAATTAATCACACTTTCACATTGAATTTTGTGTCCCAATCCCTAATTTACCTTCACATCATCACTAATAGGCCACTATTACCCCATATTATGCATCTTGATGATTAAATTGATCAAATACCTAATAAAATCATCATAAAAACCTAATTTGTGCATTACCAAACATTCTAGCTACAAAAATATCCCTTGTGGAACCCATTTGCCACTTTGGAAAAATGATTCCCATCCAAGTAGGAAGAATTCTCCCAAGGTAGCGAATGAGTCCCATTTGGGCCATTTTTTACTTTTGAGTAGGAAAACTTAGGTTTTAAGTTTAATTTTTCTTTATGCCAACCTTGGGGATCCAATTAACAAACAAATTAGGAGAATTACCTTTAAAATAAAGTCTCTAGACCCTAATTTGCATCTCATAATTCATTCAAACATCTCATATCATTCATTCATCATACATCTTCTCTTTCAATTTAAGTAAGTTAGCATTTCATCATTGCAAGTGATCAAGATAATTTCCTAAGACATTCAAGGGCATGTTCTTCTTACTTTTTATAAAAATTCAAGATCAATCATCATGGAAATATTATAAATCCATTACTATATGCTTCATTACATTCTTTTCTCATTTTTGTTTAATTACCTAAAAAGGGTTTTGACCACGATAAACCCCCATGCCCTAACATTCAACATTTCTTTCTCTTGTCTTGTGTGTTTGTAAATTTAGGAATCTTGAAGGATTGGAAGTAATTGGAGATCAATTTGATTTTTTTTTTCAAATTATCTCTTCATTGGATAAGGAAAAATATAAACAAAAAGTCACTTTCAGACCTGAATTTGACAGTTTCAAAACCGAACACTTGAAGAAGCAGAAAGTACAAACAAAAGGATCCTATTTCCACTTTTGAATATTTAGAAATTCAAAAGTATAATCATTTTCCATTAGTGGTGAATGAGTCCCTTTGCTCAGCCTGATTTTGGTATTTTGTAGCTTTAGATACCCATTTGTCCTAAACGAGCTCCAAAATAGTTTCCCAGATTTGGGACTAATTTTCCTAGAATGGAAAATGATTCCCTATAGGCCAATTTTTGAGCATTAGTAGCATTCCAAAAGTCATTTCCAGTCTCCATTAGGATCTCAGGTGCACACTTTCAGTTTCATCCATTTGTGTTGCATTTTGCATTTATTTTTAGGAGTTTCTACATATCACAATTTGTTCTCAAACACTTCATATTTCTTAGGTTTTGCATACATAATCATGTTAATCATTCATTCAATGCATTCCCTAGTTATGATAGTCCTGTAGCACAAGAGAATGAAAATGGTGATGTTTTTCTTAAACTTCCACCCCCTCCTATTTCTCCTATTTTTGAGAAGAGAATACAGACATACATAAACATGGTGATTATAATTGTACTTCTCCCAATACCTTTCCTTTTAGTGGCAAAGATATCTTGGTGAAAGAAGATATAGTCATTGAGAATCATGAAGGTCTTGTTTTTCCTTCTCATTCCCCTTGGGAAGACAATATAACAATACAATATGATTCATTTCCATCGCTTTATCTAGTCTCCCTTCATCTCCCAACACCTCCTATATTGTGGCAATGCTTTCATGAATAATCATGAAAAACACATTTCTAAGGAGGATATTATAATATCAAGAAACCTAATGATTGAGAGTTATATCATTATTTCCCTCCTTCCTAATGTTCATAATAATTGCAAGGATCTATTTGAACAAGAAGATCCAATCATTGGCACACATGAAAATCCTAGTTGTCCTCCCCTTGATGTCTCCCCTCTTTGTGATGATGTTTATTTACAATATCTAACCATGAAATGTGATGATATTCTTGAAATATTTACTAGGGTAGATATTATGGCACAAGACAATGAGATTATGGACAAAAAAAAAATTTCCCCCTCTCCTAATATCTCTCATCATAGTGAAGATGATATTATGGTGTTACAAGATCCAATTTCTAAGAATAATTTGAATCTTATGGAACAAGAAACTTTAACCATTGAACCAATCCTTGAAATTTGAGAACATTTGTCTTCCTCAGGGATACATGAAACCAAGACCGTTGAGGTTATGAATGCGCAAGTGTCCATTAGATCCCCCTCAATCAATGAACCACACACATACCTCATGGGACATCCCAATAATATCCTCATTCTTTACCCACCATCGCACAAGAAACAAGCTCAAAACAACCCTAAACTCATCCTTTCCCCATCTAAACATAATATTTCATACCAACCAAGTTACAATGAAATTTCTCACATATGTAACAGAGTATATACAATAAAAGCCAATCCAAAACCTAAAAATATTATAGTAAAAGGATGTGATGTTATAGAACAAAGTATACACTCCCCTCTAGAGCATAAAATAAAAGCACCAAACCATGGTCTTTGTTATTATCCTTTCATAGAAATCAACCCATCCAACGCACCTTCACTCACCAACAATACTATCACACAATATTCTTCTAAGAAACCTCTAAGCTCGGTACATCCTAAATTGATGCATACCTAATTAAACATGTAGAGTGATCCCACAATAGTGGTTTACAATTTTTTACCAAACTGGACAATGAAATATTTATTTTAACTAAATCTTCACTTTCAGACACCTATAGTGGCTAAACCGTGAGGAATTTGAAGATGATGCAAACTAGAGTTTCATGAAAATTTGTCTATAAATTATAAATATATATTTTTTAAAAATTTTGGAATCATATTTCACTTATTTTTCCATCTCCCTCGAAAACTAGATTTTTTTTCATAAAACAATATTTTTAAAAAGTGGCATTCACTGTATAATGGATAACTTTTTTTCCATGAAGGATAGAATTATAATTATTTTCAATTTAGATGTGTAAATCTAATATCTAGTGCTTCCACATGGTTAGATATTTTTTTATTGAATATTTTATCTTTAATCAGGTTTCGAAGTCAAACCAATTACAATTCAGACATAGTGCGACCATATACCACAACTTTTTTTGTATGTATCGAAATTCAATTTTTTTTTGTTGGATCAAGGACTTCAATATCTATTGCACTCATATTTTTTTTAAAAAAAAAAGAATACTCTTTTTTTCCACATGTGCAAAACAAAGAGTTTGATTTTTGGTGAAAAATCTACATTCACAAGAAATAAAAAATAAATATAATAATAAAATTAAATTTATTTAAAATTATAATTTTTGGAAAGCTTATAATAAGGAATGCATACTTAAAAAAAAAAATTAAATTAATTCATTTGATCCCCCAAAAGGTAAATCAAATGTTGTTTTTTTATCAACATTTTGATAGGTGTAGAGGAGACTTTGTTATAGGTAAGGTTTCTAGTGGGGTTCTATCCAAGGGGGCTTGATCTAACATAGTTTTATCAAACCATGTTAAATTGGAATGCTTTAAATAAAAAATTTAAAGGCTTAAATCATTATATTTTAAAAAAATATGTGATTTCAACGAAAATTAGAATCTCCTAGAAATTGTAAACCAGCTTTGTGGGATCACTCCAATGTTGCCAAGCAAACAATTTTTTTCCTTATCCAAATAAATAACATTAGTTGCTACTCCTTTCCATTCAATAGTTGTAGGATAATAATGTACTCATTATTGCATGTTTTTCATCCATTGCAAGGGGAAACATACCATCATCTATTCTAGGCTCACACTAATTAACCTTTCAAGAACATATAAGATCAAGCTTGGGATGTGGATGATATGCCTTAAGATTGAATCGTATGTGACATACTCCCTTTCTTCATGATGAAGCTTATCGAAAATGTATGACTTCACGTAGGGCTTTTTGAATAAGATCCCATACCCTCTTCTACTTTAAAGAAATTGCTACAATACTGGTGTAGCAATTTCTTTAAAGTGGAGGCATAAACAGACATGTTTGTGAACATTCCATGGCATGATTTTTCCTTTTCTTGATGGTGTCATTGGGTTTGGTGCCTTCCAAGAGTGTATGATCAACTGAACTGTCTTGTTACGAATGAGGCATTGCATGGATAACGATCTGACAACCTAACTTGTCCTCTCTTAGATAAACTAGGCACAATGCTCCCTAATAAGAAGACCTTACATGAACAAAGAAAAATCCCCTTTAGAAAAAATCTTTACATATTCAAAAACATCTACAAAAGCATTACAATGTGGTGCCTTATCAAAGTTATCAAGAGCATAACTTTGGTATAGTTAGTATGATGGGAAGCTGGCATACTAGAATTACTTTCTCATTATATGGTGGGGAGTCAACACAAAAGCATGACTTTCTCTCTAAACCACTTCTTTGGGATATATCACCCCATGGATAACCTAATGTTCTATGGCCCCAGAGTGAGCACATCATTTCCTCCTCATTCTTCATTCCTTTACTTCTTTCCACTATATGATTATGTATCTTGATTGTTTGGCTTAGGATCTTTGATCATGGGGACTTGATTTCCTTCTTGTTCTTTGTCATTTGCATTTTTACACTCGTATCTCTCTTGAATGTCTACTTTAGTGTGAGTTTGAAGTAACTTCATCCTATCATCAAAGTGGGGGCTAAATGTACCATAGAGAAAAGGAAACTTGCTTGATTTGGGTAATAATTGATGATAAATTTGACTTATTGAGGCCTTTATTTGGTGTTGTGAGGTGTTTTACACATCCACACTAGGTCTTGGACCTTGGAAAATTGAATAAAATGCATTTAATGATGTCTTGTGAAGGTGTTGTAAAGTGTTGTAAAAGAGTTTCACGCCTCTCTAGGCTGAATGGACCTATCTTCCCCTAATCCAATGATATAGAATGTATTCAATTACATTGTCACATTAACCTATAAGGATTATGAATTAAAATTAACCTTATTCTAGTGTTGTAATGTGTCCTACACATTCACATTGGATGTTGTGCCTTCCTATGTTTGTTGGACCTCATTTTAGTCAATTAGTCACACTTTCACATTGAATTTTATGTCCCAAACCATAATTAACCTTCACATCATCACTAATAGGCTTTTATTACCCCATATTGTGAATTTCAAGGCTTGAATTTATAAAATACCAAATAAAATCATCATAAAATGCATTCCCCAAAATCCTAGCTAGAAAATAACCCGTATGGGAACCATTCACCACTTTGGGTAGAGGAGTCCCATCCAGTAGGGACCGATTCACCCAAGGTGGTGAATGAGTCCCACTTGGGGCTTTTTTTACTTTTAAGTGCAAAAATTAGGTTTTAAGTTTTATTTTTCTTGATGTCAGCCTTGGGGATCCAATTAATAGACAAATTAGGAGAATTTCCTATAAATTCAAGTCTCTAAACCCTAATTTACATACAATTAATCATTCACACATCTCTTATCATTTATTCATCATCCATCTTCTCTTTCAAGTCATGCAAGTTAGGGTTTCATCATTGCAAGTCATCAAGATAATTTCCTAAGACATTCAAGAGTAGATTCTTCATCTTTTGTTGCAAAAATTCAAGATAAATCATCATGGAAAAGTAATAACTCCATTACTACATGGTTCATAATATTATTTTCTCATTTTCGTTTAACTACCTAAAAAGGGGTTTGACCAAGGCAAACCCACATGCCCTAACATTCAACATTTCTCTCTCTTGTCTTGTGTGTTTTCAAATTTAGGAATCTCAAAGGATTGGAAGTCATTGAATATAAATTTGAAAAGTTTTTCAAATCATCTCTTCATTGGATAAGGAAAAATATCAACAAAAATTCACTTTTAGGCCTGAATTTGATAGTTTCAAAACCGAACACCTGAAGAAGCAGAAAGTGTAGACTAAATGCTCTTGTTTCCACTTTTGAATCTTTAGAAATTTAGAAGTGGAATCATTCACCACTAGTGGAAAATTAGTCCCACTTCTAGGCTTGATTTCAATTTTCTATAGTTTTGGATACCCATTTGTCTAAAAAGGACTCTAGAATAGTTTCCCAGATCTAGGACTAATTCAACTACAATGGAAAATGAGTCCTTGTAGGAAAAAAATTTCACATTAGTAGCATTCCAAAAGTGATTTCTAGTCTCCATCAAGATCTCAGTTCCATGCTTTCAGTTTCATCCATTTCTATTGCAATTTGCATTCATTTTTAGGTGTTTTCGTATATCACAATGTGTTTTCAAACACTCCATATTTCTTCGGTTTTCCATACATAATCAATCAATTTTATCAATTTTATACATTTATATTATTAAATTTAGGCATATTTCCATCATACTTGCATTAGTTTGAGTGAAACACCACATTTTTTGGGTTCTATCTCTCTCCTTTGGGGTGAAAAACCCTAAGTGCAAGAGAAGTCTGTAGAACAATAAAAATTGTTTGTTCAAATTTAAGCTCAAAGATGTAGACCTTCAAAGAATTAATCATTCCTTTGAGATTCTCCATAATAGAAATAGAATCAAAATTAGAACAAACATAAGGGTATATCCAAGATCATCATGGAAAAAACAAGCCCTTAAGTGACAAAAAATTCAGAAAAATCAGAGTTAGACAACTTGACGTAAAAATTTGAATAAGTTATCTATATTATTTCAAAAATATGTAAGAATAGAATCTGTAGAAAATTGAATGTAGTTTCTAAACTACTAGGTTTGTTTAAAAAAGAAAATTTATTTGGTAAAAATTTGAAATTTTGATTCAGTAGTACTTAAATTTTAGGGGGAAAATAAGAAGTTGGTGTCTGTCTGAGCACTCTAACCATAATAAAATGATAATATTTTATATATAGGTAGAGGACTCATGTCCTGATGTGATGCATATTTTTTTGTAATTTTTTTCCAAGTAAATAATTAATTATGATTTTTTTATTACAAATTTTAAAAAATATAAAACTCGTATGTCCGACCACCTTAACTTGGTCAAAACCTTATGAAATTCAATTTTTATTTTTTTAATCCTATAGTATGTGAAGCATAGAATGTGATGCATGTTTTGGATTGAAAAAATGTGATACCTTTCGAAAGCTATAGATGTTTTTCAATTAGCCTATCAATTAGGACTTTAGTCATAATTTGAATAGAAAATAAATAATAATTACTTATTAAATTCAATGTAAGGTATAATTTATATTGGTGGAAAGATGAGAATCTCCTTTAAAAACACTTTTCATTTCATCAATTTTGAGTAAAAAGAAAGTTGTCAGCCACATACTCATCATATTGTCGCTTTTTGGCCCATCATGATACTGCACATACCCATAACCTTCTACAATTCTTCTAAATCTCTTTGAATGTTTGTTCTTTCATGCTCATGTTGAGATCTCTCAAACTAACTAACTTCCACAAATTATTGCTTAACATCACTCTTCCTTTTCTTCCCTATTCTAGTTTCACTACTAGAGGTACCTTCTACATTGAGATTCTTAGGGATTTTAAAAATATTTTTAGCATAATTATCAACTTCAGCCTCTGAAACTTGATAATCTAACTCAGATATCCATACCAACCTTGATTCAATTGCTTCCAGGTGACAAATTTGTAACCACAAGAAGATTAATTCTTTCAGAGTACCTTTCAACAAAACTTACTGGAACCCTAAACCTTTTATTCTTCTTCATCTAAAATTTTCCAAAGAATGCAACAAGGGTAGTCTCTTATGCATTTGAGCTACCAATATTTATCATGAAGTTCCTAATTTCATGGGAAATAGGCTCTATATTTGACCATTCTATCCTTCCTATTACTAATAATTCTCTCAAAAAGTAAGAGTAAATAGACAACCAAAATTCCATACTGAAATGTATTCTTCTTACTCTTCTTGATTCATACAAGTCATAATCCATACCTCTTTTAACCATATCAACAATAGTATACATACAAGAGTAGTAGAAACTTTGAGGCCATTGTTAGGGATACAAAATTTGTGACCAGTGACCACAGTATCATACACTATTATCGAATCAACAGTTGATCTCAAATCAATCTCTTTCCCTTCAAGATTTGCATTGGTAACCTCAATTATCTCTTGCTTAGCCATAGCCTTATGTTTTGGAACTACTTTGGAGGAACAAAAACCAATTATATCTCTGATAGCTTCTTTGGTAATCAAATGTTCCTCATCAATCCACAAAGATTCATTTTGAATTCTACTCAAAACTATTTGAATATACTTCTTCTCAAATTCAAATAGAGGGAATTTCCTCCAAACATCCAACTTTTTCTCAACTAACACTCTGTAGGCATCATGGCTCTCTTCTAAGTTACTCTCCCATAGCATGCTCAACTAAGCTAACAAAATTTATTTTATCTTATTGTAAATAAATACATAGATATCTTCTATGGGAAACACTCTCAAAGGGATGTGATAGAATGTACCATTAGAATCTTCCAACACATTTCTCAAAGATCTCTTCAAACTAACTTGCACTCTATCTGCACTATTCAAAACCTTTGAATTATCCATGGCAATAAAAATGAAATATTTTACAAACATGAATACTTGTGTAAATTCCAACAAGAAATGTATAGATATCCTAGTTTTGGAGCTCACTTCAAATTAACTTGTTCCCTTCTTCAAACCCTAAAACTCTAAATTTATTTCTAAACATCCTTTACATGCTTCTCTCAAAATACATAAGCCTCTTGAATTATCTAAATTTATTCCTTCCATTTTGAATGATTTTGCAATAAATGATTCAACTTTTAGGTTAATTACCTCAAAAATTGTGTACACATCCATTCTTTCAAATTCTATAGACTTCATCCTTCACACACGCAATTGAACAAATTCCTTAGTTTTTTTACCACATTAAATATACTTCTATCTTGATGTGACACAAGTATCGATGAGGAGGTTTATTGGATTTTCTTATAATTTCTCCCCCTTAGCCATTTATTTATTTAGAAATTGATGAGAGTATCTCCACTAAAGGTTGACACAGATAAGGCTGATGATTTTGATTCAACTTGCTTTCCTTTCTTTCTCCAAATAATTTTCATTTCCTTTCTTTCTTCTTCTAGATCAATGATTTGATCATGCTTCTTCACCAAATAATTATTCTTCCTTCATCTACAGTTATTACCAGGGTGTTGCAAATTGTTGTACTTATAACAAAAAATATTCTTCCTTCCATTCTTTCCTTTATTCAATGTATTTTCACATAGACTAACTTTATATCCAATCTTCTTGCATTCAAGAAATTTTCCAGAGAATGATAAAGAATCATTCATTTTACTTTTGCAATCCTTTTACTTATGAACAAATTTCTTGCAGGAATAAAAAACACCATTGAAAGATAAATAATTTATAGCATCATGTCATTTGATAGTTCTTCTAGAATTCTTTCTTAGATCCTTGAGAAGTAATTAATTCATCAAGCATTGTTGAGCTTATCTTAAATTTTACTTCAAAACTTATTTCCTTTTGTAGATTAGATCTCAAAATTTTTGCTTCTTACTCAAGCTTTATGTATTCATCCATCCTCCTTTGAATTTCAATTTTGGGTATGTGCAGGATCATGATGGGCCAAAAAGTGGTGATATCATGGGTATGTGTAGGGTATGTGGCTTATGAATTTTTTTCACCCAAACTTGATGAAACAAAAAGGGTTGCTAAAGGAGATTCTCAACTTTCCACCAATATAAAGTATGATTTACTTTGAATTTAATAAATAATTATTATTCATTTTCTATTTGAATTATCACTAATGTTTTGATTGATAGGATGATTGAAAAACATCAATAGCTTTCAAACAGTATCACATTTTTTGAATCTAAAACATGCATCACATTCTATGCTTTGTATACTATAGGATTAAAAAAAATATATATGAGGTTTTGACCAAGTTAAGGTGGCCAAATATATGAGTTTTTAATATTTTCCAAAAGTTGTAATATAAAATTTATAATTAATTATTTACTTCAAAAAAAATTACAAAAAAATATGCATCACATTGAGACATGAGTCCTCTACTTATATTTAAAATCTTATTAAAAATATTATCATTTTATTGTGGCTAGGGTGGTCAGACAGACACCTACTTCTTATTTTTTCCCTAAAATTTATGTACTACTACATTGCAATTTCAAATTTTCAACAAATATTTTTTTTTTTAAATAAACCTAGTAGTTTAGAAACTACATTCAATTTTATACAGATTTTATTCTTACATATGTTTGAAATAATATATATAACTTATTCAAAAATTTACATCAAGTTTCCCAACTCTAATTTTTCTATTTTTTTTTACCACTTAAGGGCCTATTTTTTCTATGATGATCCTGCACATACCCCTTCCTGGCATTCTTCATTTCTTTTCTTCTCATCCAATTGTTGCAACGAACCAAAGACAATTTCATCTTCCATAACCAATAGATCACATGCTTCAACACTTTTACTTTGTAACTTTTAAATATACTCATTCACTTTCATCAACTTGTCCTTCAGATCTTCTATTTCTTCTAAATTTTTATATCTAGTAGAGATCACTTCCAGAGGAAAAATATTCTTATAGTCAAATTTTGGGACCTTCCTCAAGCTATTAGAATTCTTCCCAAGAACCAAGCTCTGATACCAATTGTTGAACATCCAAAATACTAAGAGGGGGATTGAATCAATATTCCATAAAACCATAATAAAATCCATCTAATCATGGGTATTTGCAAGATCATCATGGAAAAAATAGGCCCTTAAGTGGCAAAAAATTTAGAAAAACCAGAGTTAGGCAACTTAACGTAAAAATTTGAATATGTTATCTATATTATTTCAAAAATATGCAAGAATAAAATCTATAGAAAATTGAATGTAGTTTCTCAACTACTAGGTTTTTTTTATTAAATCTATTTGGTGAAATTTTGAAATTTCAATGTAGTAGTACTTAAATTTCAAGGAAAAATTAAGTAGGTTTTTTTTACCACCCTACCCACAATAAAATGATAATATTTTTTTATAATATTTTAGATATAAGTAAAGGACTCATGTCACGATATGATGCATTATTTTTTGTAATTTTTTTCTGATTAAATAATTAATTATGAATTTTTAATTGCAACCTTTTAAAAATATAAAAAATCATATGTCTGACCACCTTAACTTGGTCAAAACTTTATGAAATTCATTTTTTCATTTTTTAATCCTATAGTATGTGAAGCATAGAATGTGATGCATGTTTTGGATTCAAAAAATGTGATACCATTTGAAATCTATAGATTTTTTTCAATCAGCCTATTAATCAGGACTTTAGTCATAATTCAAATAGAAAATGAATAATAATTACTTATTAAATTCAAAGTGAGGAATAATTTATATTGGTGGAAAGCTGAGAATCTCCTTTAAAAACCTTTTTCATTTCATCAATTTTGGGTAAAAATAATGTTGTTAGCCACATACCCCTCATATTTCCACTTTTTGGCCCATCATAATCATGCACATACCCTCATTATCACAGTTATGACTGAATCAACAAGAAGGAACATAAAAATAAATTAATGTAGCCATACACATGAACACCAAGATTTTTATGTACAAAACCCCAAAAGGGTAAAACCATGGTGAGGGTTAGCTCACAATATTTTATATCAAGATATAAAATATTATAGAGCTCACTGTCAAGACTTTCCATCCTTAAAAGGCTCATTGCCTGAGTACAAAACATGGCTAACCTCCAAGATACAAAGATAATGGCTCACTACCAAAATTTTGTGAAGTGATAGGATACACCTTCAATGTGCAGGGTTCAATTCCAATGAAGCTCAGAATATAAAGTACTTCCTCATGTAACAATCCCTCAACAAATTTGCACTGATCCACAACTAATAAAGCATTTAGGCTCAAACCTTTCTTCCACACACACTTTCACTCATAGTCCATAATTCACACCTTCACTCTCACTCCACTTTTAATTGCTCAGAACATCTATATATTGTAGTGTAGTAAAATGCATACCCTTGCATTTTCACACTTGTTTGGGCCCACCATACTTATGAATCCTCATTTATGGCTTAATTGGTCTTATTTTGCATCTACAAGCCCTATGAATTATATATTTTCCAACTAATCCTGACATTCCTCAATGCATAAATGATAATTTAATGATTTCACCTATGTGTCCTTGATTTGTGGGCTGAAACTAAAATTCCAACTAGGGTGTCTTTGGCCCCAAAAGGTCTCGGGACCCTGATTTTGAGGCATCTTAATTGGGCCCCTTTTTGGTGTTTGTGCCCCAAGTTCCATGAATTGGGCTAAGATGCAACCTATAGTGTCTTAGTCCCCCTTGAGGAATTTTCAAGATTTAATTTCAAATTTTGGTGAGATTTACCCTCCTTTATTTAATGAATTCTTATATCAACTTCGTGTGATGTAATTTTGGGATATCAAGAATAGATAAGTAGGAATAAATGGTTCCTTCTCTCATTTTCTCATAACAAGCAATCTAAGCAATCATGTCTTTTGTGAGATAATTCATCATACAAAATTAAGTTCCCAAGAGAATTCAAGACTAATTCTTCAATAATTTGGAGTCATCATCAAGATTTGAGCATTATATCAAAGATAATCTTGCATCATGTGTGTTGTTTTGCTAACATTTATTATGTAGTGTTTTGATTCAAGCAAGCAATTCAAAATCATTCCTTTGGTTCAAAATCCATATCCATTGTAGCCATTGCACACAAGTTTACAAAATTTGTAAGGGTTTGGTGAGTTACAACATTTCATGTCATTCATTCACCATTTCCTTCATTATATCTATTTTATTTCAAGGTTTAAATACCAACAAGGGGTTTGACTAAGGAAAACCCCCATTCACAAACAAACAAAAAGTTTTTCCCCTCTTGAATATTCGCAATTGCAGATTTAGGTTGAATACTTGAAGGTCATTTGGAGCTCAAAGTTGTAAACTTGCATTACAAAGTTTGGATCTTCATGGAAGCTCACCTACAAGATGAATCCAAATGTTTCATAATATGCGATCTGAGAAGAAGAAAATGTAGGCATGGGAGCTCAAGACCACATTTAAAGTTTTTTAGAAATTTAGAATGGAACTAATACACCACCCTGGACATTTTATTCCTCACAAGCATATTTTTTAGAGATTCCTTTAGATCTGGTTCTAACATTTGAAGGCTCTACATCTATCTGGAAAAACAACGGGACTAATATGCCATCTTGGGAATATTTTTTCTCCCTAGAATATTTGGATAGCTTCTTTACATTTATGGAATCCTGATGACATCCACAAACTTCCCAGTTACACATATCATGTCTCCTTCTTGCATAATGTCATCATTTGTATCTCTCATTTACCTTGCATAACTAGGTGTTGTAGGTCGAATGCTCATTTTTCATTTCCAAGAATTTTCTTCATGGTGAACCTCTTAAAGCTTAAAGGACCCCCTCCTAGGTCTTGTTGATTGTTAATTGACTCACGTTGTGAGGTTGTTAGTCAATCCAATTAGGACTCCTAGGACATTATTGAATGATCAAAGGAATATAGGGTTTTCTAACACACAATTCTCCATATTTATTTCCATTTCATTTTGGTGAACCTGACCTTATTGAGAATTCATTTCAAAATTTAGATTTCATTAAAGTCCTTAGATCTAGATTGCATTTAATATTGCATTAGTGAAAGTGCATCAAGGGTTTCTTACATCTTTTATTAGTGAAATTTCATCTAGGATTTGTTGCATTTGCATTAGTGAAAGTTTTTTTACTTTCTTTCATCATTTCATTTCATTGAAAAGCTAAAAATTTTATTGCACATCATCTTAATTGCATTGTTACTTCATTCAAAATTGAAAAAAATGCTTTAATATTGCATTCACTTGCTTGTTCCTAGTTACTTTTTCTTACATTTATTTGCATGTTTTTGTGTTTCTAAATGTCAACATTCTAAATAGGTAATTTGTAAATAGTGTAGAAATTTGAGAATTTACTAGTTTTCTTTAAAAACCTATGTTGGGACTAAAATTCCCTTCTTGACATCTTATTACGTTTGAGCGTTTCTACCTGAGAAGTATCTCTCTCCTATTTGATGTCTATTTCACTCCTCAAAACTTCAAAATTTCATCAGGAGGACCAAGATGCCCTTCCTGGCATCTTAGTCCTTGTTGAATTTGACTCTCTAGTTTTCGAGATTTGAAATTGCTTTGTTGTGTTTATGTGGGCTGCCTTCAGTTTTCTGTTCTAGTTCTTAGAATAGTTTTTATTCCAATTTCTTTCATTTCAAGTTCATTTGTTCAAATCTTGCATCATGGATATGTTCTTTTTAATGTTTTGGATTTCCATGAAATATTTGGTAGATGTGTCAAATTGTGTCTTTGGTAATGACCCTAATGAAACTGAACTCACTCATTCTCACTCAACTCCTAATGCATGTCCTCCTCATGATGTTGACGTCATTGGAGAAGATGATGAAATAATGAATAAGTTTCTAAATTATTATCTTGATAACCTTGAATTTAATGCATCCTTCTATCCATCCATGAAGTAACCAGATTCTCTCACAATACCACCTCCTGAGATGTTTGGATACTTACATCCTAAAATAAAATAAAAAAATTTGAACATAAGTTCCCTACAATAGGTGAACCCACATCCTCTAAACAATCAAACACTAATCCATTTTGTGATAGCAAAGTAAAAAACACTCCAATAAATCTACAAGAAACATATGACAAAGGATTCACAATCTTAAGAAAACAAGGATGTGATACAAAAATGAACATAATATTCACCAAGTCCTAAAACACCTATCAACCAATGAAAACACAACAAGGTTAGGATATCAATAACCACCTCAAATTAATCAACCTCCTCAACAATAGCTATGAATTGGTAGTGATGGTACTGTGGTCTTTGATTCTCCCCCTGATATGAATGTCCTCCCTAAAGAACAACAAATGACACATAACAATGACAAGGATGATAGGATCAGGTTAGGGCCTCCTCCTTCAACTAGAGAAGTTGGTGAATCTACGAAACACAAGAGACCTTATAAATCAAAAAAGTTACAACATCTCCATGCACCACTTGAAAATGAAAGGAAACTACAACATATTCTAAACAAACGACTCATAACATTACCACCTATGAATAGATTAGTGGGTATGTGCAAGATCATCATGGAAAATATAGGCCCTTAAGCGGCAAAAAGTTTAGAAAAATCAGAGTTAGGAAACTTGATGTAAAATTTGAACAAGTTATTTATATTATTTCAAAAAAGTGTAAGAATAGAATATGTATAAAATTGAATGTAGTTTCTTAACTACTAGGTTGATACAAAAATAAATAAATAAATCTATTGGGTGGAAATTTGAAATTTCAATGCAGTAGTACTTAAATTTCAGGGAAAAAAAAAGTAGGTGTTTGTTTGACCACCCTAACCACAATAAAATGATAATATTTTTTTTTATAACATTTTAGATATAAGTAGAGGAATCATGTCTGGATGTGATGCATATTTTTTTGTAATTTTTTCCCAAGTAAATAGTTAATTATGATTTTTTTATTAAATCTTTTAAAAATTATAAAAACTCGTATGTTTGACTACCTTAACTTGGTAAAAACTTCATGAAACTCAATTTTTTTAATCCTATATTAAGTGAAGCATAGAATGTGATTCATGTTTCAAATTCAAAAAATGTGATACCATTTGAAAGTTATAGATGTTTTTCAATCATCCTATCAATCAGGACTTTAGTTGTAATTCAAATGGAAAATAAATAATAATTATTTATTAAATTCAAAGTAAAGTATAATTTATATTGTTGGAAAGAGAATCTCCTTTAAAAACCCTTTTTTGTTTCATCAATTTTGGGTAATAAAAAAGTTGTGAGCCACATTCACTGCACATACAGGATCATATCACCACCTTTTGGCCCATCATGATCCTACACATACCCTAGTGCCATATCCTAAAGATGCAAAAGTCCCACATTATACATGTCATCAAACTCTTAGACACAATACCAGTTGATGAGTATAGTTCATTCAAGTTAATATTGCAAAACAATCACTTTGATGGAAATTATTTCCATCAAGTGATTGCGTAGCTTACCCTTTTCCACCTTTCTCATCATGTAATAGTTGCAGACTATTCTATTCTTACTATTACATGATAATTCTCATCACCTACCTTGGCCCTTTCTTGTCTTGCACTTAGTGGGGGTAAGAAGTAAATCTCTTTTTTGAAGTAAGGAATATTTTCATTGTCCCTTAGGTTCTTCATCTACTTTCTACTTATACAAACTAAGATTGGGGAGGAAAATGACTTGCTTTAGATCAACTCACCTATTCCTTACTAGTCTTTTTCATTTTATTTTTTGTTTGATCGTGTGTATAACATGATCCCCCATGATGTTTTTTTTTATGTTTCTCTCTCTATGTGCATTCCTCTACTTGTACCTTCATTCTTCTATATGTTTTATACTTTCACATTTTCATTGAACTTTTATCTTTTCCTTTCATATTCCTTTTTGTCTTGTGTTTTCCTTTTAGGGATGATGCAAGGTGTCGAAACACCCTATGTCTCTTCCATGTTGACCCAAAACATTTTTCCTTATATTTTCTTTTGATTTTCCTTTTGGAGATGATGCAAGACATCAAGACACCCTATTTCTCTTCCATGTTGACCAAAAAAAATTTCTTTGTTTTCACTCTCTTTGTGCCATTCTCCCAGTTCTATGTGTATTTGGGGAATGATAACAATTTCAAGATCTGGAATATCATTGTAGCAAAGATAGATACTAAACCCAAATTTATAGATCCCTTATGTGTTTTTGCAGGGCAGCCCTCTTTTCCTTTTTCACCTCTTGGATACTTTAAAGTAATTTCTCATAGCATGGTGTTAGAAATTTATTTAGAGTGGGGGCATACATTGGCATTATTTTGATTGCATTTTTTTCCTTTTTCATGTTCCTTGATGTCATTTTCTTATTTCACTTGACATGTTTTCCTCTTTGTGGTGACATTGGAAGTAATATCCTTCAATAGTGTGACCTATGTCAGCATATTATATTCCCCTTAGTGGTAATGTGATGCACTATATCCATTGAATGGGAATTCTTTTATCCTTTGATTGGTCCTCTCATGGAGACATTAGGAATGTTGTTCGCTAAGAGTAAGACCTCATATGAACTAAGAAAAATCCCTTTGAAAATATCTCTTTCTTGTTGATTTTTTCTTTTTCCTTATTAAAGTCATGGAGGTATGGCTTTGATATGGACTTCCTAGGGCTAACCTAGTGAACAACTAGCTTCACTAGCCCTTGTGAGTGTTCATTTTCCTTTTGTCCCTATTAAAGTCATGGAGGCATGGATTTTATATGAACTTTTTGGGGCTCACCTAGTGAACACCTAGCTTTATGAGCCCTTGTGAGCATGCATTTTTGTACCTTATTAAAGTCATGGAGATATGGCTTTGATATGTTCCCTTGGGGCTCATCTAGTGAACACCTAGCTTCATTAGCCCTTATGAGATGCATTTCATTTTCATAGTGGATAAAAAGTTCCACTTGTAAACCATCAACCTAGACCCGACTCACTACATTGGATGGCATGTTGAAGCTTGACCCATTGAATTTTTCTTTTTTTTTTCTTTTGTTTTCCCTTTTTCTTATCTTTGATGGTGTATATTTTCAATTTGATTATGGATCCATATATCATCCAAAAGCATGTTCCTTTGTGCTTATGTCATTTTTCCATAGGATCTTGATCCTAGGGAATTGGTCACCCTCTTGATTATTGGAATCCTATCTTACTAACATATGTACATTGGAACCCCTCTTGATTGCATGATTCACTACTTTAGTGTGAGTTTGAAGCATGTTCATCCTCTCACTAAAGTGGGGGATAAATGTAGTCTAGTAAAATGCATACCCTTACATTTTCACACTTGTTTGGGCCTGCCTTGCTTATTTATCCTCATTTATGGATTATTTTTTCAAAATTTTCATCTACAAGTCCTATGTATTATATCTTTTTTTGGATAATCCTAACATTCTCCAATGCATAAATAATAATTTAATTATTTCATTTGTGTGTCCCTAATTTTTGGGTAAGGATTAAAACATCACCGAGGGCATTTTTTTCCCCCAAAGGTCTCAGGAGCCTAATTTTGAGGCATCTTAATTGGGCCCATTTTGGTGTATGTGCCCCAAGTTTCATGACTTGTGACTAAGACACCACCTAGGGAATTTTAGTGCCCCTTAATGTGGGATTCAATTTCAAATTCTAGTGGGATTTAGCCCCCTTTATTTAATGAATTCATATGTTATCTTGGTGTGATGTAATTTTGAGTTATTAAGCATAGATAAGTATAAATACAAGGTTCCTTCTCTAATTTTCTCATAACAATCAATCTAAGAAATCAATTATTTCATGAGAGAATTTTTCATAGAAAAGTGAGTTCACAAGAGCATTCAAAAGAAATTCTTCAATCATTTGGAGCCATCATCAAGATCCGAGCATAATATCAAAGATATTCTTGCATCATGTGTGTTGTTGTGCTAACATTTGTGATGTAGGGTTTTGATTCAAGCAAGCAATTCAAAATTATTCCTTTGGTTCAAAATCCATATCCATTGCAGCTATTTCACACAAGTTTGAAGACTTTATACGGGTTTGGTGAGTTGTAGCATTGCATGTTATACATTCACCATTTCCTTCTTTATTTCTATTTCATTTCAAGGTTTAATTTCCAACAAGGGGTTTGACTAAGGAAAACCCCCATTCACTAACAAACAAATTTTTTTTCCCCTCTTGCATATTCATGATTACAAATTTAGGTTCAAGACTTGAAGATCATTTGGAGTGCAAAGTTGTAAAAGATGTAAAGTTACATTACAAAGTTGTCATCTTCATGGAATCTCACCTACAAGCCAAATTTGGAGGTTTCAAAATATGAGATCTAAGAAGAAGCAAATGAAGATCTGTGAGCTTAGGACCATATTCAAAATTTTCAAAAATTTATAACGAGACTAATATTCCACCTTGGGAATCTTATTCCTCCCAGTCATATTTTTTAGAGTTTCCTTCAGATCTAGTTTTGGCAGCTGAAGACTCTGCATTTTCCCTAGAAAACAACAACTGGACTAATATGTTGTCTTGGGCATCTTTTTCCTCCCTAGAATATTTGGAAAACTTCTTTACATTTCAAAAATCCTCAAAATATCCCCAAACTTCCCAAGAACATATATCCTATCTCCCTCTTGCACAATTTCATCATTTTTATCTCTCATTTAGCTTGCATAACTAGGTTTTGTACGTTGAATGTTCATTTGTCTTTTCCAAGAATTTTCTTGGTGGTGAACCCCTCATAGCTTAAAGAACCCCCTCCTAGGTCCTCATAATTATTAATTGACTCACCTTGAGATTTTTTTTTTCAATCCAATTAGGACTCCTACGACATTATTGAATGACCGAAGGAATATAGGGTGGTCTAACACACCATTCCCCATATTTTTTTCTAGTTCACATATATACAAGTATATATTATTCATCAATTAGGTAATCCTAATTAGATGAAAACAAGATAATAAAAACACTCTTTTTGGGAACCATATTAAAAAAATTATCCATGTAGTGCACTGCACCAAGTTGGCTAACATCCATAAAACATAATTAGTCTCCATAATGTATTGCATACACTAAGTCGGCCAAAAATAGAACACAATTATCCAAACCAACAAATAAAACTAAAGGAAAACAAGTTTTAGATATAAGAACACATTAATTTCCCATCATATCACCAACATAGAGACTTCCAAAAGAACTACAACTTAAGAATGTTCACCTTAATAAAATGCAGAGTCTCCCACATAGTATGCCAAGCAAGGAACAATAGTAGAATACAAATTTGAACTCTATCAGATATAAATTTCTAATCACAACCAAAAAATATCTCAATATATATGATATAGTTCTCTAAATGATTCATGATAACATGGTTAAGAGATTAGATTCATTTTAGATCTTGTGGGGAATTCCAGACTGAAATACCAACACATTTATCCATCGAAAAAGGTCATTACTGGTAGATCTAAAATATTTTGATAAACCAAGTAGACTTCCCATACAGTTATCACCATGTTGAAATAAATGACAACATAGAAACAACCAACACAAAGTTCCATCCATACTTATTATCATGTTTCAAGGCTCCATAATCTAAACAAACTATCATCATTCCCCAAATACTGATGGAATAGGAAGAATGGCACAAAAAGAGTGAAAACAAAGTAAAATATTTCAGGTCAACATGGAAGAGACCTAAATTTCTCAATGTATTATGTCATCCCCAAAATGAAACCACAAGATAAATAAAAATATAAAAGAGAAGCTTTTGGGTCAATATGGAAGAGACCTAAATGTATCAACGCATTGCATCATCCCTAAAAGGAAAACACAAGACCAATAAAAAGATAAAAGAAAAGATTTTGGGTCAACATGGAAGAGACCTAACTATCTTGAAATTTTGCATCATCCGCAAAAAGAGCACACAAGGAAAATAAAAATATAAAATAAAAGCTTTTGGGTCAACATGGAAGAGACCTAAAGTTATCAATTCCTAGTGTCATCACCAAAAGGAAAACACAAAAAACAAAAAAAAGATAAAATGCTCATGACATAGTAAAGAATGTAGATAAAAATAGAGGAATGCCACAAAGAGAGTGGTATATAAAATAGAATGGTACAAGGGATCAAATTATTCACATGCAATCACACACATAACATGAAAAAGAAAACAAAGGAAAGCATAGTAAAGCACATGTGAGTCAACCTATAGCATGTTTTCCACATCACAATCTTGTTAATCATATATGGAAGGTGGAAAACTAGCTGAAGGGAAAATAGCAAGTCTTAAACTAGCATCATTACCAAGTTTAACAGTATTCTTAGGAGAATTATTGTTTAAGCTCATAGAAGAGGAAAATAATGTATTCAATTCATTATGTACTTTCATCATCATCCAAGTTAATCACAATGGGAGTTCAAAGGATAATGTCTAAAGAAGAATTTAGCTCTTGTTTTGTTTACGATATAGAACCATTTTGTTTTGGAAAAGAGTCACACCTATCATGTATTGCTTTAGTCAAGTTCGGATGTTGATTTTCTTTATTATTTTCTTCATTTAATCTTTCAGAAAGAGCATGAAATCTACACCTATTTTTTGTAGAATTTTTGTTTCTTTTCATTAAATTTTCAAGTTGCATTTGTGTAGGACTGATACTACTGTATTTGACTACAAATTCCAATGAATTTTTGGTGACATATCGAAAAATATTGTTGACTTACCGATGCAACACTGATTTAAATTTTGTCATTGGATTTTCATTGCTTTAACAACCAATTTTTATATGTTGAAACCATGACCCAACATCTTTGCTGAGCACCACAAAAAATTTTGGTGGTGTCCATCACAAAATCAATGTAACTTCATCCATCTATACATCGAAACCATGACCCAACATCGTTGGTCAGTGCCACAAAAAATATTGGTGGTGTCCATCACAAAATCAACATAACTTCATCCATCTATCGATGCAAAAAATAACAAAACATCGAATCCCACAAAGCTGGTTTACAATTTCTAGGAGGAACTGATTTTCATTGAAATCACATATTTTTAGAAAATATAATGATTCAAGCCTTAAAATGTTTCATTTAAATAATTCCAATTGAAGAGAGTTTTAACAAACTACCTTAAATCAAACACCCTTAGATAGAACCCCTCTAGTTTTAAACGATACCTATAACAGAGTCTCCTTTACAACTAGCAAAATACTAATAAAAAATTACTTTTGATTTATTTTTTAGAGAATCAAATGAATTCATTTAAAATTTATTTTTTTCAAGTATGTAGTCCTTATTATAAGCATCACAAAAAGTATAATTTTAAATAATTTTAATTTTATTACTGTATTTATTTTTCATTTCTCGTGAATGTAAGTTTTTCACCAAAAATCAAGCTTTCTCTTATGCACATGTGGAAAAATAGCAGATTATTAAAAATAAAATTTAAAAATATTATTGCACTAGATATTGAATTCCTTTATCCAACAAAGAAAAAACAATTGAATTTTGAAACATACAAAAAAGTTTACGCATTATACAGTTGTGCAATGTCTGAATTACAATTGGTCTGAATTTAAAACTTGATTAAATAAAAAATATTCAATAAAAAAATATCTAACCAAGTGGAAGCACTAGATATCAAAGTTAAAAATCTAAATTTGAAAGAATTATAATTTTATCCTTCATGGAAAAAAAATTATGCATTATACTTGAGCACTTTTTAAAAAATGTTGTTTTCTAAAAACTAGTTTTCGAGGGAGATGGAAAATGAAGTGCAATATAATTCCAAAATTTTGAAAAATATATTTAGAATCTATAGAAAAAAATTCATGAAACTCTAGTTTGCATCATCTTCAAATTCATCATGGTTTAGCCACTATAGGTGCCCGAAAGTGAAGATTTAGTAAAAAAAAATTATTTTAGTGTCCAGTTTGGCCAAAAATTGTAAACCACAATTGTGATACATTTATCCTCTCACATCGATGATACAAAGGAAGTTAATCATCGGAAAGAAAAGCATCGTCGAAGTGAATCCAACAAGTCATATTGAGCAATTATGTCTTATGAGTGAATTACCATTGCCAAGAAGTTCATTGTGTCTCACCAATCAAGTATAGAGAAGCATATCAACATAACAAGTAGCTATCAGTGTAAGTTCGAAAGGTTCTCCTAACACTCCATGTCATGCTAATGAGAGTTATATCAGCGAGAAAACACCAAACGTTCATCCATTTTCTGACAAGGTGGAGAAAACCATCATTTCCATTACAATGAAAACTACGTCGCATGTACAACAACCTTGTCACAAATTTGTGTGGTTCATCCAGCTATGTGCATCAAAATTGCAATGGAACCTTGTAGGTTTTTTAAGAAAAATTAGTCATTCAAACATCTTCCCTCCCTAACATGGTTATATGAAGCCTTTTTTCCCCTGAAACTAATTGAATCTTCCATTTTGAGGAATGATGTAAGACTATTTAAAGTTCTTTTGGGTATTGGAGGCATTTCAAGACAACTTTCTTTGTAAATATGGCCTAATAAGGGCTTTTTTGGCAACATATAGTTAGTTTTATTGATGATGGTTCCTAACATTGAAGTTTGGGACAGTGGCATGTTAAAGATAGTGGGAATGGGTTTATAAATGTGTGTGAAGTTTGTATACATGTTTTCAATTTAGAATGGTGCCACCTAATACATGGGTTTGTTGTCCTACTAGTAGATTGGTGTGTAGATTTCTCATAAGATGTAAGTCTTTCAAACAGTGAAAGAATGGATGTTTTATGAGGGGAACCTATCTAAATGTAATTAGTAAAGTTTCCTAAATGCTTGGAAGGATTTTAGAAGATTAACTCTTTGGAATTGTTGATTAGGGTAGGCTGATTTCATTGTGCAAAATGGTAATTTGAATGTAGAACCTAATATTCTGATAAAAAAGTGTTTGAATTATGTTTGAATGCTTATTTATTGATGTTACAAATGATTCCTAAGTGTTTGATAGAGGCTTGAAGGTAGGTTGAAGGACTTGATGTATTGAGCAAGGTGAATCCTATGTGGAAAAAGGCATATAGATTGCAAACCAAGGGAAAGTCTGATGGGTCAATGATTGGTGACTAAGTATTTGTTTCAAGAACATGATGTTCAAGTTGTTTAAGTGGTGATTTGATTTTTGTTAATTATCCTTGTAAAGTAAGTTGCTAAGATGAGTGGATTGGTACTTGGAGAGAGTATGGTCTGATTCTAGTGATTCAAATCTAGTTATTGATTGTTATAGACATTTTGATGGTGGATAAGTTGAATTGGAATCTGATAAAAGGTTTGAAATACTAATTTGGTGTTTGTGATGTTTGATAGCCTTATGGTTTCAAGAGGAATTGATGGATTTTTGGTGAATGAAAGTGAATTCTTGAAGTTTTGTGTATTGGATCTTCTCCTGATTCTTGTTGGGACTAAAGTTCCCTGATGATTGGGTGTTTTTCTATGATAGTCTTCTTCAATGTCTTCTCTCATAGTGGAATATATTAAAATATTTTCTTAACATTTTATAGGAAAAGTTAGTGTAAATACAACACACAAGTATGTTGATGCCATCATTGAACTACACACCAAGCTCATGAATCAAAACAACTATTATTCCCACAACATATAAATCCCACCTAATTACAATTGAGTTCAAATAGAAATTAAATCCACAACTAATGATTTTCAAATAGTACAATTGAGTTCAAATAGAAATAATACCAGCTATGTTATAGGGCTCTCTCCTAGACCCCTCATACCTAGACCTAGTTTGACCCATGTACTAGTCTCAAGTCAATTCTTGTGCTAAAATGGTTGGGCTCTTCTCTTTTGTTTCTATGCTACATGAGTACATCCCAAGTTTGTCTCATCCAAACTCGTATATCCCTAGATGTGGGATCCATCTATGGATAGCTTCCCCTAAAAAATATTTCATCTAGGGTAACATATGAGGTGTTAAAAAGTAAAATAAGTACAAAGGGTAACATATTGGAGCAAAGAGAACTAATGAAAATTGCATAAGCTTAAAAGTGAAACATAATGAAATATTGAAAAGTGTATTAACTTATTGAGCTTCTCTTTGTTTCAAGAATAGTTTAATATTCTCTACTTAACAAGTCCAACCACATGATGGTGGAAGTTGATTTGGCCCCTCCTCCCCCCCCCCCTCACATCACTCTCAATTATCCATACCTGATCATATAACATTAATCATTCATTCATACATTAATAACATATAAAATTCATCCATTAATAAAATATAACATTCATTCATTAGAATATAACATTCATTCATTAACATATTCACATTCATTCATTAAAATATTATAAGATTCATTCTTTTAGTTTTTACATATTATCAAAAATATGGTTGTCATAATATGATTACAATCACTTTTTTTGTTTATTTTTTGCAACTAAAAAAAGAAGTGGAGTATCATTTTCTAATTCATTTGTCCCCCCTTCAATTGTTCTATCCTCTACTCATGATCTTAATGTATGCCTACTCGTGTACTCACAATGTGGAGGTTGTTGCAAGGGGCCATCTACTACAATACCAAAGAAATGTTAAATTGATATGTTTTATTATTATTGTTACATGTATTTCATTAATTAAGAGAACATTAGAGTGGTTATCTTTACCTGATGGGGCCACATCATTTTCTTGATCTTGTCTTATAGCCTCATTCTCAACTTACTGAACACCCTCCAAATCCTCTGGAGTTGAAAAATGAAAGGTTACATTAATTAATACACCAATTGCAATTAAATATGTTTAAAAGAACATTAGAGTGGTCCTCTTTACCGGATGGGGCCACATCATGTTCCTAATATTGTCTAGCCTAATCATTCTCAACATGTTGATCATGGTCTACATGCTCTAAAGTTGAAACATGAAAGGTTACATTAATCAATACACCAATTGCAATTAAAGATGTTTAATTGTATTAATCCATACTGCAGCTTGTATAGCACATGAATACATCTTGTATCAAGATACACACCATGACCTTCATCTGTAGGTTGTGCTCCACCTTCACTAGGATGCATTCCAATGCCATGTGCAACATTATTATTGCTTTCCTATTTAAAACAAATAGGCACATAATTACTTTATGTTGGAAATTAATATTGAATAGATTGCACAAGTATTCAATTTTAAATAAAATTCATTGAGTTTATTTACCTACGTGTTGGATGAAGTGGAAGCTTGTGTTTTCCCAATCAAGAGTCTTAGGCATTCAGCCATGGCTCCATAGCTTTGTTGGAAGGAAATCTTCAGGTCTTCTTTTGTGGGAACTCTATTGAATTTAGAGCCCTTCATTTTTGCATAAAATCATGAATTTTGCTTCTATGGTGTGATAAAACCAAAATTCTTTGCAATTTATTATTTGGATGCAATATTTCATTTATTGATAATTACAATTCATGTGGCTAATTTCATATAACCACCAGAGTCAGGTTTGTGTTGCCTGTGTTTTTCTAGTCTTTCCTTTGTTGAATTTGATGTGCCGCGTAGCCTATGAAAAGTTTGAAATACATTAGATTATGTGAAAAGAAAGAGTAAGCAATATATAATTACATTATTGATAGTATCACATACCTTGCTTGGCCCCGTGGTGTCTTTCTTTTTTTCTTTTCAGCCTTCTCCTTTCCATCTAACACCAAGTCCTTCCACTCCCTCTCCACAATCATGGGGGGATTCTCATACTTATTGTTCTCTAAATGTGACCTATATTGATCCCTCACATACTTAGATAGGTACCAACTTTCTTAAGGACCTTGGTTTAGTTGAATGTGTTATTACCGAACAACACAACTAAACAGTTAATGAGCTCATCTTTTAAATCTTGATTTTGGGCATTCCACCATGTAAGTATGGTGGGCCCGAAGATCTCCAATGTAATATCATTTAGATGTTTATTAAAAAAATAATTTCCTAAAAAATGATCATGGGATCACTAGTCTAAAAAGAGTGATCAATAAGTAAATTTCAATTGGATTATATATAATAATAATTAAAACATTTTAAAGTACCTGGGACCTTCTCTATCTTTATGGGAACAAAATCCTCAGCCATCACAGATGTGATTGGTAATTTTCTCGTACTAGTACTATGGGAAGACCCAAGAAATGTTGCCAAAACATCACCAATACTAGTGGCCTCTGCATCCCCAGGTACATGTCTTGATGCATTTTCTGTCATGTGTTCATTGCCAGAGGGTGTATTACCTGATACTTGCATGCTATGTGTTTTTGAAATTTCAATTGAAAATAGAGGCACAAATGATTTGGTTGGATGATGTGATATATGCATAGGAAGATCAAGATCGACACTTGTACCAACCACTACTCCCTGGGAAGCACCTATAGTACCCTAATCATGGCCAGCAACATCATGCGGATGCAAAAAATCCTATAAAAACAACACATATTTTAGTTCATGACATAAAAGAGTATAAAATATAAAACCATTAATGAACTTATTTTATAATTAAAGATCTCATTATAGCTTACTTGTGAGTTCCATGCTCTCTTAGTCAATATTTTAACCCTTTTTCTTATCTCATCTATTTGAGGCACTATGAATAACAAATAAAGGATGTTTTCATTGTAGTTTTTTTGGGTCTTCCTTATCATATCCAAAGGTTTTGTGGAATATGCAATGTCATTATCACATAATAGTGACTACACCTCCCTATGGATGCTATCCTCTACTATTGGTGCCTTTCCTTGATTATCCAACTACGACAAGAATACTAAAAATATTATGAAAATTAACCCAATAAACTTATGAAAAAATGTAATAATACATTTTTTTCTCATATCTAATTTTTACGATTACAATAAGGTAAACTTTTCAAGTAGAAGTGCCTGAAGATGCATCACGATTTGTGCTTTGGGCTGGAGCCTTCCCCGTACGATCAATGTCCTGCTATGACAAAAATTATATATAAAATAACATTACTAAAATGAAACCAATAGACTTACAAAATAATAATAATAATAAAATGGTATATTGGAGTCATTAATTGGAGGTTGGGTAAAATGGTATATAGTACGTACCACCCCCATAGTAACTATGTTTTTATCTATGTAATTCAAATTGTAATCGATTAGCAACTCTTCCCATGTAGTTATAGATTTTATTGCACATACGAACACATAGTTTCCCTCGCTCGCCTCAAATATGCAATTGGGTTGCTTATTTGTTGACCTAGGTTGTGTAATATTTATAGACACTACAATATTCTTTGATGCTTTTGGCCTTTCACCAATGTACATAGCCACTCCTTTATTTTGATCCTTATCTTTTAGTTGTATATAATTTGCTGGTAGTGCATACCTATTCATACTTTGTGTATATCGAACTAGCTACATCCAATATTTGTAACTATAATAGGGTCCAACATACTCCATAAATTCAATAAATTTTTTGTAATAGACCTTTATGTCATTCATGGAAAATAGGCCCAAACCATGTAATGATGATGGTGCTATGTGATACATCCTCTTATTGACAAAAAAAATAGTGTTTATTGTAGGAAGTTCCTTGGGTACCCATTGTTTCCATAGATGTTTGTACCTCAAGGGTACCTCAATTTCACCTATGCTCTCATCATCATAAGAACATGACCCCTCTTCAGCAAGAAAAAATTCTATGCGTTTACAAAATTTTCTTCTAATTTTTTGACCTCTAGTTGATCTCCCTCTTTTAGACCTACTACATGGCTCGCTTTCCTCTTCTCTTCATTGATTTCCCTCACTCAACGAAGATAGATCTAACTAATACCTATTTTTTGGTAAGTGCACTCATAAGGATGTTGGATGAAGTTATTTCATGGTGATGTGATCCCAAGGTATGGGGTTGGAGGACTAAAAACCAAGGTTGTCACTACTATTAGAATGAAACATGTGTGAAATGCAGGGAAAGGACAATTACCAAAGCCATGCCAACAAAATTGAGTTGGGCTTGGTATGACATTCATGAACAGTACATACTTTGTAACAAGTGGATGGAGAGTGGAACACCCTATAATAATGGCATGGAAGAATTTGGATGCAAAGTATAGGATAATTAAATTATCATCCCAAATGAAACCTATCAAAGTTAATTGTTTATACTTATAAAAATGAAAGCAATAGGTGGAGTGTGGGTGCCACAATTCATTAGTAGTTGTAAGTCATTCATAGATAGATTAAAATGGAGACAACTCTCTCACTTAACATAAGAAAGAAGCAGTAGGCATTCAAAGGGGAAATTGCAGACAAGAAATTATAGGGGTTCCTCTCTTCTCCACACCCTATAATCCTTTGGACCATAAAGAGAGTTCTAGGCCTTGAAATTTTAAGAGCTTACCATAGGGAAAGAGCCAAATCATAAATTCCTACCATGTTTTCAGCAGTCCTGCTGCATATGGGGGTGTCAAAGGAGGGATCCAAGAAACTCACACAGATGGTCTTTGATCATGCATGGTTCACGGACATTGATGCAACTTTGGACAATGTAGATGAAAACAAGTTGATACCCATGCCTCAAAATTATTACATGACTCACATGCATGGTCGAGAGGTGATGAAATTCCCTTTGATAAGAACCATAGAAACAAAAATATTTGAGAGGCTTTGGGATGTAAGGGAGTGTAGAATTTTCTTTCTACTTTGAGTTGCAAAGATGATCACCAATCTACTGCGTGGGTGGGCTTTGAGATATGTCCAAGATAAGGAGTTGGTGAATGAGATTGTGGTTGGAGATGATGAGGATTTTTAGTTAGGGTTGGGGGAAGAATAGAACCCAAATGATAGGAGGGACCTTGAGCAAAAGGCCAAAATCCAAACGCATGGAAAATATGGCCCGAATTGCCCTATAATTGTTGACTTCAAAGCTTGGTAGAAGAGTGATGACTTTGAGGAAGACATCAAAGAATAGGGATATTATCCATGTTGTATGTATGTGTGTTTTGTTTTATGTGTCATTTGAATGCCTAAAAAAAGGGGCTAGTAATAGTAGGGGTAATGAAGTTAGTCTCACTGATACTAAGGTATTTTGGTTTAAATTTTGTTAATGGGTTCAGTCCAGAGATGTAAAAAATGCAATCATTCTAGTCCTTTTTTTTTCCTTTACTGGAAAGTTTGGGGGTGAATGGTGTCTAGGCAGATTTTCGTAGGTGCTTCTTAAGCATGGGTCTTGTCTGCAGAGACCATTTTCATAGAAAAAATAGTATGTAATCTTTTATTCTAAATCAATACAGGGTGTTGCCCCATATAGCAACTATTTATCTATAAAACAAAAAAAATTAAAAATGTTTGATGTATGTATGTGATTTATGTGGAAGCATCTATCTTCTAAATCTCTGTACTTGCAACAAGATTTCTAAATGTGGGGGAAAAATCACTTACAGTCATTGTCCCTTGGTCAATTTTCCCTTTTTGAGTGCGCTCAGCTCTCACTCTAGCTTTCCTCTTCCCAAATGGTTCCTAGACTTCCTCCTTGACTCAATGACCATGCAACACTCATCCAGTGAAGTCTCACAAATCTCCACTCAGGGGCTAGATGTAGTGGTTCTCGATGTAACTCTCTAGTTAAGGTCTTGATGCAGTATGCTATATCATACTCCTGCCTGCGTGGGGCCAAAATTAAAAATAGCTTATGTCAAATTTCACTCCATACAAGCACAAATTGAAAAAAATTCAACACTGGCCCCATTCACATGTCACTATGTGGGGTCAACATAAGGAAACACTAATTTTTTGGTAATGAAATAACTAAAGATATCGTCAAATAATATCTAATAATAAATAGTCGTAGAGTAATTAGGATTTGATCATATGGAAATTTCTAGGAGAGCTACAATAGTTGTAACATCATGAATTAAAAACATTAAAAAGTAAAAAATGAATTAATTATGTAACCATATAATTCAAATATAATTCTATCAAGAAATCAATATCAAATAGATAATATAATCCCATAACTCATACATTTCAATGTCATTCATCTTCTTCTTCATCCATCTCTTTGTCTGTATCATCTGATGCATATTCAACATTGTAAGGATTGGTCATATCATCATCATTTTCATTGATGTCAGTTTCGATAAAGTCATCATCCACATAGATATCATCTTCATGAACATTAACTCCTACATCATCATGATCTAGTTCATTTTCTTTAACATCTTCATTAGGAACATCATCAACTAATTGTTGATCCTAATCATCATCTACATCATCTTCTAGTTCTTTGGTATCCTCTTCTTCCACCACATTATACTTTACCGACCTTCCTCTTGGATCATCTCTAACAACAAATGACCAACCCAGTTTACCTGGAACCTCTAAGTAAAATACCTGCTCACATTGGCTTGGAAGAACATAAGGCTCATTTCCAGCTCACTCGATTGACCTTGTATTAACCATGGTAAATCCATTATCATGTTCAATAATAGTTCTCTCAGGATCATTTTCATTCAATTGTACCCTATACCATTGGAAAATGAGCATAACTAATTTGAAGGACTTAAAATAACACTCAATTATATCATCCAAAATCCCATAATATCAATTTTTTGAGACTTTTGGATGTATGCCAATTCTATATGAAACATTAGTCACCTGAAAGACTATAGTTATCCCATAATCACAAGTTTTCTTCATGTCATCCAACTTTTTTATTTGAAATTTATGACCATTGCACCACATAGCCTTGTGGTGTTTCCCCTGCAATATGTCAAACATGTAAAAATTATTGCATCACCAATTGACAAACATATTTATTCTTGGCCAAATGTATGCAAAGAAAATAAAATTCAACATATATATACATCAATATAATTGAAAATAATTAAATAATATGGGTGATTAATATATTTATACATACCTATTTATCTCTTAAATCATATGCTAAATCAATTTCCCTTGGTGTAACATTGGAATCTCCATTATGATGAGCTTCTTTAACCAATGAAGCCAAACCCTCCCATGTTAATGTGTGACTAAATTATTTGCATTGTTCAATCCATACCATCATCCAATCAAGATTGTTTGCAATGTATAAATGTAGTGCATCCCACTATCAACCAACTGTATCAAAAAAATTGAAATCACAAATGACATATAATTAGTTAATTACCATGGTATATGACCTTAATTTATAATTGATGTACCTGAAAAACCTAACATCCAACTACTAATGATCTTATTATCTTTCATTTTTGGATGAATTCAAATTAAAGGAGTACACACAAAGAATTAATTATGACCCTAAAGTGTACATACACTCTTGTAAGAAAAATAAAAACCTTAGTGGATACACCCATGTTCCTATACCTAGGGAAGATGTGTTTAAGAACAAAGAAGACAAAGAAGCATATGAGGTTATAGAAAATTTCATGGAGTTAGAGAAAAAGAAGCAAAGGTTGTAAGAAATGGATGATTCATCTAAAGAAGAATCTGCAATCTAGAAAATAAAGCGCAATCATATAGTAGAGAATAGTCTCTCAGATGATGACTGATGAATATGAATAACTCCCTAACAAGGACTTACAAGTAGCCAAGGAATTGCATGTAGATGAAGATGATAGGCTTACAACCTATGGATCCTTTATTTCTGATAATGAGTTTGTCAAGTCAAGATAATTTAAATCATTTTTATATAATTACAAAGGAAAAAGGTTGAGGGAATCCATCCCAAATATTACCCCTAAAAATTAATATCAATTGATGAAAAGGTTGAAAGATGATATAGACAATGAAGTGCAGAACATGACCCTTAAAAGGGGTAGATAGTTGTTACTTGAAGCTGGTGTAATAGTATTTCTTGGTGTTGGAATTGTAAATTTTGAAAATTTTACATTTATAAATCCCTCCAAGAAAACCAAATCTTGATGTAATTCCCTAAGATCACAATCAAATTTGATCCCTAAAAAATCCTCTAAGAAAATGGCATTTTGATCCATATTGGCAAGAGTTGGTGTAAGTCTCCTTAATCCATAAGACATTATATTCCATTAAAGGTTTTTAGGCATATCGGTGGGAGATCTAAGTTTTCATATCGATTAAAGTGTATAGGAAAACACATATCATACGAACATAGGGGATCATTGACAAGAAAAATGAAATTGGTTTGATATCTATCATTCAAAATGAGCTTATGAGTTTCACCAATGAAATATATCAGTGAGACATTTTTCCTCACAAACCAATGATACAAAGGAAACTACTCATCATCAAGACAAGTATCATCAGATTGAAGCTAGCAAATCATACCAAGCAGTTGTGTCTTACCGATCAAGCACAAAAAATCATATCAACAAAACAAAGAGCTATTAGTGTGAGTTTGAAAGGTTCCCTTGACTCTCCATGTCATGCAGATGATAGTTATATTTGCAAGAGTCTTGGTAAAATTTTCAAGATCAGAGGAATTAACATTGGGAAGACTCGTAGTGTCAAAGAAACTGTAGAATGTCTTAGCGAAGCATGATCTCTTGCAGATGAACATGCAAATTGATCAAAAGATCATCAGAATGACTCTTCACAATATGTACAAAAGATCAAAAAGATAAATGGTGTATTGGTGAGAAGGAAATCATGTCTCCCTATCCAACAAGGTGTTTGATGAACGTTCGCTAAAATAAAAAATAAACTGTTCCCCAAAGTTCAAATTGTCTTGCTAATACAAGGTACTTGATGTGACTGTGAAAATTTCAAAAAGATTGTGAACTTGTGCTTAGAGCTGAGACATTAATCGAGGCACAAACACAAAGAGAGTTTATTTATTGAATTGAATAGCAATAATTGAAGAAGGTATTGAATGGAATTGTCAGCAAAAGAAATAGGAGGAAGGACAACAAACTAGAGAACCCTATGACCAAGGGATTTCAAGAAAAATTTGAGTTCCTACAATTTGATTTTCTAATTTTGTCATTTTAAAGAAGTGTAATGGAGGGAACGAGCTCAGGGAAGAAAAAATGAAAAGAAAGATGAGAGTAGTCACCCCAAGAGAAAAAACTAGAAAATTGAAACTAAAAATGAACTAAGGGTAGTTGAAAGAAAATTAAATTAGAACCTAATTAACCAATTACCCAGTTTTGGACCTAGGCCTAGGTGCTCCACATAGCTCATGGAAGATGTAGAAAAGTTAGAAGATAAGTGCAAACACATAGGAGACACATGGACCCCAATTATGGGATATGAGCTATTCATTTTCCATTACCACCAAAGGAACCAATATGAACTAGTGTGTAACCCCTAGAAATTTAACCTAGGAAAGTTGGTTTGCAAAAATGTTTTTGTAGATGTGGAATTGATAAAAGTGTTAGTTTCTAGTTATGATACCAAGATAAAAGATATTTGTTACCCTTTTGGAAAAACATTCATACACATATCAAAGGTTGCAATCTATGAGGTTTTCAATCTAGAAGCAGTGTGTGACGAGAAAATTTTGTATGAGGAATTGGAAAGAGAATTCTAGAGATTGGATATAGTGTACAAGGGTTGGAGGCTACCATTGCATCAATGTAAGAAAGATGGAAATACAGTTCCAATGGATGACGGTGATGGTCCCCCATTTCATGTCAACCTATTTGAGCCATACCTGAAGTACACCTATTTATTAGTATGCCAAGTGCTCGAAGTGGATGCTCTTGAATACATGTCAATTGTTTCTATGGTGATAGCAGCAAATTTATAATTCCATAACTCTCAACCTTTTGATTATGCCACACAAATTTTCAATGGCTCGATGCAAGATTCATGGGAGTAAAAAATAGCTCCCCTATTTTGCATTTAAGGCATTATTCAATCTCGGTGCATATGATTCTTTACTATGGGAAAGAATTGAAGATGTGACCTAAGAAGCTAAGGGTTTCAAAATTTTATAAAGAGGGAGGATTGTTGCCAATACAACTTTGGACTACCATTTGGGATAGTAGATTTCTTAATATTGCTTTATACATTTTGAACAGTATTTGCATAAAGGAATTGTATAAATTGTATAACCACCCTTGTGAATAATCATTTTTAGATAAAATAAAATGATTCCTTAGGCCCAAGGACTTTAATGGGCCTATTAATCACAATTGGGGAGACTAGTACTATTTGGAAGGTGCAACAATGATTAGGGTATGTATATTTGAGGATGCACCCTTTATTCTTCCAAAAATATTACCTGATAGAATTTCATATCTTGATATTGCAAGGTAGTTAGATTATTAAGATTTCATAAATTTAAGATCTTTTGGAAAATAGGCATTCATTCCTAGCACACTTTGTTTCAGTGATTTCATTGTGTTGGCAAGGCATGGATATGATTTTCTTTTGAATAAATTACTGTAATATAACATGAAGAAAGTTCCACCTCGAAAGGATTTGATCCAAAGGGGTATATCAACTTTGCAAGGGACAAAATGAACTTGGGTGGGTATGATAACATATCCTACCAATGTGATGATTTCATTAGAAATCTAGAAGAGGAGGAAGCATAAATAGTGGTTGATGAGTACAACAGAGGATTTCTAGATTTTGGGATGTTTTCTTCACAAGAGGAAACATCTAGAGATAATAGACCTTGTACCACAACTGACAAAATTACTAGATCAAGAACTCAAGCCTACAAATGTACTCCCAGAGAAATCGAAGTTGAGGAAAGTTCAAATACATATGCAAGAAAAATTGCATATATATCATTCGTAGCTGATGATGAATTTGTAAAAACCCTAGAGTTCAAGTCCTTGTTGTATAAGAAAAAAGGGAAACAAATAATGGAATTAGTTCAAAATATAACACCAACTAATGAAGGACAATTGTTGGGTAACCTAAAAACAAGTGTGGATAAATAAATGGAAGACATGACTCCTAAGAAAGGGAGAAAGATGCTAGAAGATTTAGGAGTCATGATTTTTCCTAGGTTAAATTTGAACTTTTCCTTAGTCTTTGATAATTTCTTGAAGAAAATAAATGCCACATATAATGCCAACTGTGAAGATGTGATAGAGATATATGTAGGATCCAGGTATAATCTAGATTAGGGGTCAGTCATGATTTGGGCCCTGTATCCACCTCACAAGAAATTAGTTGTGATTGATACTAAAAAATATTTTGGGCATGTGATGACCTTGAAAGTTGGGGAGGTTGATCACATAACCACAATAGTTATTGGCATTAATGTTGCTAAATTGAATAAAGCACAAATTTAGATGTTGATAAAGGAAAAGAAAATGTATAGAATAAACAATGAAATATTACTTAGAGAGAATGATCATTTGAAGGATATGGTGGGAATAGCATTAGGACCCACTAAGCAATTAACTCATGGAGAGAGAACTATCACACAAAGGATCAATGCATAGTATTAGATGCATATTCACAGGGGAAATATGATGCACTCACCGTAATGATAAATAGGAGGCAAGCTAGCTTGATGACTTGGTTGAGTAAAGTTTGGGGAACACACTCAAAAAATTATGCTATAGAACAAGAACATGAGAGAATTCATAGGAGAATCCATGAGAAAATCAAAGAAATAAGCGAGAGAGATGTTCCAAATAATGCAACTATTGATATTGCCAATCATTTCATAAAGAGACACAAGGAATTTCAAGAAGAATTGCAGGGGGATGAACAAGGGCTGACTGATGCCACTAAGAAAGGATTACCAAGGTTGTTTGAAGAAAAAGGAGAATTGAAGGAAAAGGAAAAATAGACTAAGGAATGTGAGTCAATGTTGCAAACAATTTTGGAGATAGCTACAAGAGAAAATTCAACACTAGACGAGGCTTGTGAGTAGAATGAATGGATGGTGATCATGGAGATAGAAATTTGGAATGCACTTGGAGATGTCGACACACATGCATGTTAGGATTACATTGATCATTTATAAAAAATCCATTTATGTCTAGATACATCCTAATCTCTAGTTCATTATTGTTTTTATACAAAAACAATTTTGAAAGGGTGTGTCCTTCCATACCTTGTTATATTTATGCCTATTCTATATGATCATGAGAGATATAGATAGACAGATAGGAAAATAATTTTGTAGATAATTTTGTAGTGATGTTTTTAAAAAAGAAACTCAGATGCATGCATGAAATTCAATGGAGTTAATGAATATATATGATATTTTGTCTTAATCTTTGGTATCAGTTGTTTATGTAATTTTACAGTTATTTGATTGTCTCAATTTTGATGCTTTTTTGTTATTCAAATTGTTATATCAAGCATATATTCAGTTTGTCAATAGAAATTTTATTTATTTGTGTGATGTGATCATTTGGTTCTTTCAAGTAAATATTAAATCCTTATAATCAACCACAGTAACTGAAGAGTATTAATTGGATCAGTAAAAAGAATCAAATAATTAGGGTTTCCATCTTGTCTCAAGTAGAGCTTTTTAGCCATTTACTTTCACATTTATACAAGTTATAAACCACATTTATGTGACAAATAGTTTGAATTATTACCATCATAGATTACACCTTCCTAGATCTTCATTAGACTCCATACACCCACCAAGGCACTGGTCTCCTATATTTTACCTTCTAGATTATTCCACTTTATTTTTACATCTATTAACTGAACATATATCTTTCATATTGCTCACATAATTTATGTTAGAAATGGATTGCATCTGTTCACTATAAAATTTCCATTTTGAATAGATTGTTGCAACAAAACCAATTCATTTAAGTCTTCTCAAGTCAATATAGGTACACCCACCTAGTTTTAGCAGTGCTTGAAGAGTAGAAGGTATAACCCATCTGGCCTTATATGTTACCCTGAAACGTATCAAGAGTTTGGAAACCTCTTCAGGAATTCAACCTACATTTTTGAGAGCTAACACCTAGTTGGGACCTTAGTGCCTCTTTAATTTTTGATAGATTTTTGCATAACAAGGAAGGAAAATACAAGTTAAACATAGAGGGTGTGAAAAAAATTTACATAAGGTCAATATTTAATCTTGATGAAAATTCAATTTTGATATGGGCACTATACCCACCTCATAAAAGGCCAAAGACCATCAATATCAAAAAATCCTTTAGACACATGATGACCCTTAAAGTTGGGGAAATTGATCATGTGGATTCAAAAAACATGGGCATAAGCATTGCCAAGTTCAACAAGGCACAAACAATACAATTGATGAAATAAATAAATTATTACAAAATGAAAAGTGAAAAATCATATTTGGAAATTACTGCCATGAAAGATGCAGAATGAGGATCACCTCTGGAACTAATACAGAGTTGCGGAGTGAATATGAGCAGTTGTAAGAAGACCATCAACATCTAGTAGAAAAGATGAAGGACCTTTAGTTTGACACTATGGCAATGATGTTGCACAAGAGATTTACAAACCTAAAGATATTCCTTAATGATTTTTGGAATGTTCACAAAAAGAACTATGAAGCCATTCTTGAGCATGGGAGAGTGAAAAACAAAATTGGTACTAAGAGAAATGATATGCAACTACATGAGGGATCCGACACCAATTCCATCTCGGCAATTGACACAATCATGAGAAAGCATGACAAATATGATGAAGACTTACACTCAGACAATGTAGAGTTTGATGATACTGTGAAGTTGGGATTACCCAAATTATGTGATAATAATGGGTTTCTAAAGGAATGAGATGATTGGATTGATGAATGCAATATGATACTTTAGGAAGCATTATATACAGTCAAAGTAGAAGGGATATTTCTGGATGGAGCATGCAAACATATGGAATTGATGATAAAACTCAAATATGAAGCTTAAAATGCAGTGTGTGATGTGGATACACATACCTTGGAGGAGTATAAAAAACATCTATCAATGCCTAAGTCAATGTTAGGAGAATATTAAATTGTTTTATAAGATTAATTAAGATCAGTAGTTTAATTATTTTCCAAAAGACAATCCAAAGAGACACCTTTGTTGGGTCTTCTTCTTATATGTATGAAATTTGAATTGTAATATTTGATCATCAAAACTTTTTAATATTGTAATACTTTTCAACAGTGAAAGGCTTATTTTCTAGAGTAATGCAATACCAGTACTTTTCTATTTGTGTGTGGAAGATTCTTTCATTTGGACTAGTTCTCCATTATTTCTTTTCAAGTAATTGAAGGCAATGTAAAATGTATTCTAATTAATCTCCATGACCATCTTATAATTACCTCTTACTTTCCTCAATCTACCTTTCCCCATGAAGTACTCCCCTTTGAATTTTTTAATGGAGTTGGGATCCCAAATTCCATCTACATGGATCTTTGTTGTGAACTTAGGAAGATATTCATTAATGTAGACCATGGTCTGGTATACCAAATATCCCTCCACCATAGAACCATCAGGATGTGCTATTTTTCTAACCAAGGCCTTCAAAAATTTCAAGTGCCTCTCAACCATCCATATTGACCTTATGTGCACAATTCCACACAATTCAATCTCCTCAACTTAGTGTATGAGGTAGTGTTCTTGTGCATTGAAAAAAGTCAAAGGTAGACACTTTTGCATTTCACACATTAAACGAGGAATATTTATCCTCCAATAATTTATTTCTTCTTTATGGATTTCTTTAGATGACACCCATCTACAAGTGATTCAAGGCACAAATATATTAATGATATTTAACAAAAATATATAATATATTACATAACAAGTAAAACAAATGGAAAATATAAGATCTATACAACGAATTCAACAAATATCACTACTTACCTCATGTATTTTCCAAGATCATATATAACTTTCTTGAAAATGTTGTCAATGTTTTCTGGTAGAGATAGAGGTAGAACATACTATAACAATTATAAAATGATCTTGGAAAATACATACTGCAGCAATTATAGCAATTATAGGCGAGGTGTCATTCTTCATGGTTTTGATGTAGTCTAGTCTTTCCCATTGAAATTATGTTTTTTAGTAGTTCGATACTTATGATTTATGTGGAGGAATTTCCTATACTCATCAAACACCTACTTTCCTAAACTTGCTGAATGACAAGATTTCATCCTTGGACCACAAATTGGACATACAAATTTTCCCTTTGTTTGAAGACCTACAAGATCATATATAATTGGATTAAATATGTCAATTTTTATAATTGCATATAATGAATATATTATTTAAAAACTATAAATGATATATACTTCATAAAATTAAATATCATTAAAGTGAAATTGAAAGTTATAACATACCACAAAAACGTGTTAGCTCTGCGGCATCAAGAATTGTCCATACAAGAATTGCATGGAATTGAAATTATCTCTATCCTATTGGTCTAGAGACGTCATACATAGTGAAACCATTCCATAAATTTAGTAGCTTATTGATAAGAGGCTTGATATATACATTCATATCTAAACTTGGTACTTACCTAGTTGAATGAACATAAACATTACATAATTATTCTAACCATTTTACTACAATATATATAAATTAATATACATGACTATTAAATGAAAAAAATTGAAGTCATTATGCAACAAATAAGACAAATGAGATGCTACTACGTTAAAGAAAATTGATTAAACAAATACCTGGAACAATCATTTCCAACATTATGTGCTCCCTCTTTATTGACATCCATGGAGGAATGTTATTGTTGATAAAAAAATAGGCCATGCCGAGTAAATAAATCTCAACTCTCCAAATGGATTGACATCATCAGCTGCCAATGAAAGATTGAGATTACGAGGTTCTTCTTTAAAGTGTGGAAATTTTTCCTCCATGTCCCAAAATGAAAAACCATCCACAACCATTCAAAGAATGTCATTTCCACTTCTATTTTGTGCATGGTAATCCATAAATTGTGCTAAGATTTCACACCTAAATAATTGTTGCATACGTAGAATAATGGGAATATAACAAAGAACCTTTTGAGGCACCCCTTTTTTTAGTTGATCTATTTGATATCTACTGATATGACATTCTGAGAATTCTATTGCAAATTCATGTTGTTTATGATATATAATATGATCATTGGGACATGCATCTATTGTTTGATACTTCATTCCAATATATTTCATAATGGTAGATAAATCTCGGTATGAGCGAGGTAAAATATTTGATGGTAGTAACAAAAATTCACCTATCAATCTACAACAAAAAAGTAATTTGTTAATATAAATAATTTTAATGGTACATATTACATCCTTTATTTACTAGTGATGAACTAATTAACAAGAAAAATAGATGAAAAAGATGACATATATGACATACCTTAACATCTATGAGATTGCTATGTTGGATAAACCATTCATAACCTTCAATTTCACTAGCAAAAATGTAGTAGAGAGAAGAGTTGTTTGGGAGCCTTCATAAAGGGGCCTGTATGTCGTCTCAAGTATAGATAAATCATGAACATCATCAAAGTAATCTCAATCATCATGATCAACAGCACTACTAAATGTGTCATGGATCAATGTATTTGTAGGTACCATCATCTTCAACTTTCTTTTTTTTGGCACATGATCATCATCAAAGTAATCTCAATCATCATGATCAATTGCACTACTAAATGTGTCATGGATCAATGTATTTGTAGGTACCATCATCTTCAACTTTTTTTTTTTTGGCACATGATCATCTTCTTCCATAGGATCATTAACTTCATCTTCAATATTCATAGCTCCATGTTCCTCCACTTGTGAAACCACATTCTCTAAGCCATGATAATATATATCATGTACCCTAGGGAAACCCACCTTTATAATAATTATTGACACAAATAAACCATGATCATGGTCAAGCAATTTTTTATATATTTAAAAAATGTTAAAATTATATAAACATTTACAAATTCAATCAATATAAAGACATATAATGAACAAAACCAATGGATGATAATCATACCCCCTTCAACCTGACCATGTTGCCTACAATGTTTCTCAACTATTGTGATTAAAAGTCTTCTCATCTTTAAGCCCTTGCAATTATTGCAAGGACAATAACATTTCCCATTACCATTTCTTTTCAGCTATCCCACAATCTAGCAAGTGTCTCTTCATTTTGTTCTTCACTAATATTATTTGACATGATTTTTCTTTACCAAGCTTGAATATTTAGATCTTCAAAAAATATCAAACTCACACTCCAATAATTTTTAATCATAGACAGGTAACAAAATCTAATAATTCTTATATTTTTCACCAAATAAAATCAGCCTATAATCTCCACAAACTATCACAAGTATAGAAAATTCAAAAGTATAGATAAATTTTCGAACTCACTTTTATTTATTAAAATTCATTCATCGGAACCCCGACGACTACTAACCATATACCCATCGTCCCAAAATTAAGGAGGCTAACCATATGTCGGCCCACAAATTGATGGAAGGGGATGGTTGATTTTACTAAAGTGTATGTCAAAATAGTGATGAAAATCATGGAGCATCACAATTTCGACAAATGGCAGGCATAAATTTTTTTAAAAAATTGAAAATTTCACATTAAATATATAGGTACCCAATGATACATCTAATTATACATCTTTCATCAGAAATTTTCATTGTATTTTGTAGTCAAATGAGTTAGTGTGGGTTTATCAACCATAGGTTTTTTTCCTTCCTTAAGGGGAGGAATGGAAGGAACCATAATAAGTTGTTCAACCACATTATTTTTAAGCTTTGTAGACTTTCTTTATTTTAGGAGGTCCATAGGAACTTGTTTGGTTGTCTCTTGGTCTTTTGTAAGAAGTCATAGGAGGATTTTTTATAGGTTGTTCTTGAATATTTGGAGTTTCTTTGGGGAGAATCATAGTTTCATCAAGGATAGGAGGATCATTAATAGGTTGAGTAATGTTTCTAATTGATAGTTTTTCCATTCATTTCACCTTAAACATTTGGTATGATTTGAAGAAGAAGTCTTCACGAGGTTTAATAGGTTTCATAGGCTCATGCCAAAATAAATCCAAAGAGAAGTTCCCTCAAAACGATAGAGAATTAAATCCACTATGGTGCACAATGACTATTTCATTGTCAAAGGGTAACTTTAAGTATTTGTGCACAACTGATGGGAAAACTTCCATGGATCATATCCATGGATAACCAAGCTTTACACGAAATTGATCCAACATCCAGATGATGGAGAATGATACATCTAATTTTTTGGCCCTATTTTTAAAGGAAGGGTGATTGATCCCATCATAGGGAAAGCAAACCCATTATGTGTTTTTATCCATGCTTTTAGTTTGTCATATGTTTCTTGATAGAGTTCATGCACAGGTAAGAATTCCTCATTGATCACATTATTTGCATAAACTAGATCAATTAATATCCTATTAGTGGGCTTGTCATAGATTTGGTCAACTATGTATTTAGAGGACCATCGGATGCATGTTTAAGTATATCTTGTGAGGAGAAAGCAATGTCAAGAGGATTTTTAGTTCATCCCTTATGCTTGGTTGAGTTTTGATCAATGCAATCAAACCTTTTTTAATATTATCCATAGGAACTTGTTCAATAGTATCCATAGGACCTTATTTAATAGTATATAGGTTGTCATCATCTGTGTCGACGTTGATCACATCATTCTTCTTAGTTCCACTAGCTTTGACAAATAAAATGTTATGATTCAGCATAGGGTTGGTAAAAATTTGAAAGTTTTGGTTGGGAGGGGAGACACTTATTTCCTTGATCATTAACACATCCAATTTGAAGTTAACCAAAATCTATGAGGTCTAGGACAAGATGTTTAAGATGCTTACAATGTTCCATGTCGTGTCCATTTTGTCAATGATAATGGTAGTAAGCATTTGATCTAAAATTTGAAGATAAAGGCTTATTAGGATTGGGAGTTTTAATAGAAGGAAAATTTATCATTTTTTGTTCTAAGAGTTGTGACATTGCATTGTGGAGGGTATTAGGTAAGGGAGTGAATTACCTAGCTAGATCCCCAAATGTGAAAGGATTTGTCTTCTATATAGCACTTGGGTATCAACATGTTGAGTTGGTTAAGGGGGGTTTGGTTAAAAGAATCCCTTATTTTATTTTCTAAAAGGTTGGTAATTTTTTTAGTTTCCATATTCAAACATTTAAGGTCAAGTAGAGGTAGTTTTTGTGTCACGACTACTAATTGAGTTTTAATAATCTTGAAGGGTAGTACACAAATCTACAAAGGAAAGAAACTTTGAATCATGCTTTGCAAGTTCTCAATGAAAATCTGTTGAAGTTGAGGATTGGGAATCTTTATGCTGATTTGGGAATAAATCGATTGGTAGTGTGAAATAAATTCAATAACCTTTTCATCATATTTTTTCTTAAATCTCATCAAATCAGCTAATGTCATCTTAGGAGTCATATGCACATGGAAATGGATAATTATAAATGCATTCATTGAATGAATGAATTAACTTATTTGGTAATGAGGAAAACCATTCTAAGGTGGTATCCTTCAAGGATCTAGGGAAAATCTTATCCAAGAGCTTATCCTCAAAGAAAAAATCACTACGTAAGGAAGTATAAGCGAAAAAAATGGTTAGAAGAATCTCCTTTCCCCCAATATTTCTCAAATATAAGAATCTCTAGCCCTCGTGGTATTGGCCTTCTCAATATCTCCAAGGAAACAAATTGCTTTTGACATAGTACATGTAGGTTAGCCATTTTGATTTTGGTTTATGGTATAAGTTTTATTTTGAAGGGATGAAACATTTCGCAAAAGTTGGTTAAGTATTGCATCATTGTTGGTATTTTGAGATGGAGGTGAATATGGTGGAGGTGTATATGTATTTGAGGGGGAAATGAATGGGATTTTTATGGGAGGTAAAGGGGTAAGAGATATAATGTGCCATGCCACAAAGGTACTAGGAATTCTAGCAGAAATACCCAAGGTAGGAATGACATTTATAGTAGATTGCATTATTGTTTTAACTTGAGGGTTGGTATTTGTAGGAATAGAGGAAATCGTTGTGAAAGGAATTTGGGTTCCTCCTTGACTTTGGACATGGTTAAAAGGTTGAGCACAACTAGTGGTTGAGGTAAGATATTTTCCAAAAAATTGAGCTATATTATGCACAAATTCAACTCCTTCACTTTCAATCATTCGATGTATGTTATCTATGGTAGGGAGAGCAGTGGTTGAAAGGTTTGTAGTACTCAAATGATTTTTTAGTTTTGGAAAGTCTTCATGTATCTGGATTATGTTTTCTAGTGGAATATTAGCAACCATTATTTTAGTGCTTGTTACACTATTTGAAGGTAAAGAGTTGTTAATGGTATAGTCCATACCTAGTGAACTAGTGTCAACACTAGCAGTGAAAGAGGTAGATAACCCAAGATCCACAATGATTTTGCTATCACGAGATGACATGAGTCTCAAAATTTGTCTCACTATAGTATTAGCAATAAGACACGAACTTTTAAATCTCATGCAAAGGAAAATTAATGAATGAAATGAAAATAAGATAAGTAATATTATTTAATTTTGATTTAACTAAAATTAAGCTAGATGCAATGAAATGAATGAAATAGAAAACTCTATAAACTGAAATAGGAATTTAATAATAGCCAACTAAAACATAGAAACTGAGTTTTAAATATTGTAAAATGTAGTTCCAGGTCTGACATAATCAAGGTATTTGATGGATTCAAATGTTGATAAATATTCAACACATAATACATAAAAATTAGGTAAAACAACCTGCACTGGGACTAAATCACCCAAAGGGTTGTATGAGTCCCATATTATGGTTGTGAAACTAATTTCAGAAAATTTTGAGTTAATGCTAGGTTTTCTAGTTTGAATGATGTCTAGACTAAGTGCAATTATTGATTTTAAGTGAATTTAAATGAGGAAATATGCAAAAAAGCAACCTATATGCACTCTCACTAATGCAAGATTTAGAAACCCTAGATGTAAATTAACTAATGCATGACCTAATGCAAAGTTAATGTAAGATATATCTAGGACTATTATGCACTCCAAATTAGAAATAAAGTGTTATAAAGGCTAGTTTCACCATAAGGAAACCTAAAAGATGGTCGTTTGTATGTTTTAGGAAATAGAACAACCAATTTCCTACAAGTTTCACTTAAGGAAACCCTAGAGATTTTAATCCAAGGATGGAACAAAGGAAATAGATTTGCAATAAGGTATCCTAGGGTGTGATTATGCATATAAATGGGGTTCACCACCAACCTAGTTCTTGCAAAGACAATAAATGTAAATGATATCTTAAGTAAATGACCTATAAATGAATTCAAATCAAAACTGTAAACTAAGAAAGTACATAGGTGCACCTGAGAACTAAAGAGGCTTGAATGGAGGTATAAAAATCCTAGAAATGATTATTTTTTATGAAAACTAGGACTCATATTCTAGTAGGGGTGATTTAGTCCTAGTTTAGGGTTTCGGGTCAAAACCATAATCTAAAACTACTAAACTAGGATCTATAAAAAATCCCTGAAAAATAGGTATACTAGGACTTGAATACACAAGTGGTAGTTTATTCCTAGTATCAAGATTGATTTGAAACTATGATATCCTCTAAATTTCACTTGTAGCTTCTCTCATGTCAAATTTCTGGCTCTAAAACACTAAATTGCAACCTATAGGTGACTTTCCATGATCTTGCAAGTAAGGTGACAACTTTGACAACTTTCTAGCCTTCACAACTTTTCTCCAGTATTTCTCTTCAATGGTTCTTCAACCTAGATTTGAAAATCACACATCAATGAGGGAATAATGTTGTTTTGTTAGTGGATAGGGGTTTACCTTGGTCAAACCCAATTTTGGTAATCAAACATTGAAGTGAATATAAATAGAACGAAGGAATGATGAATGCACAAATAAGCAATGTTCAAACTCACCAAAACGTTGGAATAAAGGTTGCAATATTCTAAGTAATGTATAGAATGAAATTAGATCTTGACTCTTGGTTCAATTATATGGATCTTGACTTGAACACTTGCTTTAATCATGAAATCCTACCTCACAAATTTTAGCTCAAAAAGAAACATGATGCTTGAATCTTGAATAATGCTCCAAAATGCTTGATAATCACTCTTAACTTTTTGTGAATGCTCTTGTGAACTATGATGATCTAAATTTTCTATAGGAATGATCACATCAACTTGCTAGGAGAAAATATTTGAAATAACCTTATATTTATACTTGTTTATGCCAAATTTCTTGAAATTACAAAACTACAAGATGACATAAAATATAGGAGAATAAAATCCTACAAAGAATTTGAATTTAAATTAGGTATAAGCTAAGCATAACTCATACACCAATTGGGTCATATGAGTCCCATTAGGCTAAGCTAGGGACACATTTTTCAATAAATGCTTAGTTTAATGTCAAATCTAGGTTTAGACCTTGAAAATTAGGTGGGACCCATATGCCCAAGGTGGCATATGAGTCCCAAATTACTAAATTAGGGCCATACAAACAAAAATCATTAAATTATGATTGATCATTTGGTATATGTTAGGATTTTCCTTAGAAATATGCATTAAATAAGGCTTGTGGATGCAACATAAGGCCAATTGAGGCATAAATAAGCACAATTTTAATAGGGAGGGCCCAAACAAGTGTGAAAATGTAAAGGGATACATTTTTCTACACTACATTTATTTTTATGGATTTATTTATTTTTAATTTTATCTATTGAAAATCCCTCAACTCGCCCATATAGTAATTCCTCTAGTCATGCAGAGGGAATTCTTGCTACAAAACAAGAGAAAAATATTCTCTTCAACCTCTTGCATCTATCCTTGGATCTACTTTCAAAATGCAAGAAAATGTATTAGTTTAAGTTGAAAGCAACAAAAATAAACTCCAAATATTTATTACTATACTAAAAATTTCTAATGCAACTACTTTTTATTAGTGAGCTCTTACATCATCATTCAAATTTATCATTTTTAATATATATTTCATTAGGAAGACATACCAATTTTACTCTATAAAATTATCATATAAACAAGTAAAAGAAAAAAATGTTGTGTGAATTGTTTATTGATTTGAGAACCAATTAACCCTTGCATGAAAGTTGTAAGAGATTTTGTATTCATTAGTATCAACACTAAGGAATAAGGAACTTATTTTTTGAATAGGTGGTGGATGATATTTTATAGTTTGGTATGCAACAACAATGAAGTTGTAAAATATTTCTTAAGGAAACTCTATTAATATTTTTTCCACAATGAGATCCTAAATAATCTTTTCCTATGATATTTCTTGGATAGAGGAAAATATTTTAACAAGATAGGGAGGGACCATGTCTTACCAAATACCATGTAAAAATAACTTTAGGTATGAAAAAAATTCAACGTGTGATGATCTCTTCCATTATGAACAATATTTCTGAGGTAGAGACTTGATAGTTAATTAGTTATAGATAAAAAAAACTTAATATAGTATAGTAGACCTTTTAGTAGGTTGTTGAGGGTGAGACTTATAGAAATCAACATTCACCTAACCTTTGCTACAATTATGGATTTTTTTGTGACTATGGGTGTAAGGATGATGAGGGAAACACACATTGTAGAGGATCCTCTAGAGTTATAGAATTATGCTACATAATACCATGTTGGGGATACATCTATATTAGAAAATATCATATTGATGTATTCTTTACTTAATGGAACCTTTAATATTGATTGATTGGTAATTTTTAATAAAATTTTGTTATCTACTACATTTTCTTTCAAAATATAAGATTAACTATATTAATATATTATGAATAAAAATTAATACAAATAATTATATTTAATGAAATTATAGGGTCAAACCATTCATCCTACATTCGTTTACCCTTCAAATCCTAATTATGTAGCTAATTCAAGTTCATTTATATGCTATTTGTAACAAAATAATAAATAAACTATATAAATTATTTTTCCTATATCTAAGGTAAATTGGAAATTAAAATTTGATGATAAATAGTTGGATATTTGACCTCAACAATTAGCACCTAATGGTGGCACTGGTTATATGTTAGCTTTCATAATGGTAAGTTTTTCTATTTTTAATAATTATATTTGTAGATAAGATAATATCCTTTTTCATCAAATAATATTCCATTTTTAGTTGATGACATCAATTTGGACCCTTGATATTCATGGAACAATAGAGACGAGAGTTTCTACAAAAAATATATCATCAATGTCATCAATGAGTGTATGAGTCAATAATGCATATTTAATTTTTTATTTATGTTTTATCCTATATCATTTACTACAAGTTTAAACTATATTCATAATTCATCTAATTTATTTTTGCAATGTCATAAAACTACACCCCTTAAAATTTTACATACATTCTTGTATCCACTTTGGTGTCCACTCCCCTAGAACTTGTGTAGGTTCATTTTATTGCCTACATCGACCCATTTCACTTTCCACAATGCTCAACACCCATTTTTAGCAGTTACCCTCGTGCGTCATCTTTGCATTAAACCTTGTTATTTTCCAGTTCACATCATTTTATAGCATGATGCATTTGGATACTGTCATGCCACATGGACATCTGCACACCATGCTAGCATCCTACAACATTTCAACATTCAAATGATTGTTTCAAAGCATGTTTGCCACTTTTTATCTTCTTTTGTCAATGGTAATAGCTCTGGATGCCTTGTAACTACCTGAGAAGGTTCTTTTTACTTCTCTCCTAAAAGGCTATCTTTTCAACTCATTTTGGTCTCTAGTTTCACTCTAACTTCTCTCTAGCTTTCAGTCCTTGGGTTCTACCTTAAACTATCACATCCTTACAACACCCTTTGCAACACTCTTAGCTCTTGCAACTATCCTTGTCTCCGTCTTTGGCTTCCTTAAGCCTTTCAACTACATCTCCCTTGTCTTGTGGTTGTGAGAATCTTGAGATTCCATATCCCCTATCTATTGCATCCTTAATTTGTGATATGGGTTCTCCTCGTCGAGCAAGGATTTCTTTTATCACATCACATTTGCTTACTTTTCTCACTCTCTCTATCTATTTGGCTATGCATGGAGGTGGAAACACCAAAACGAGGGTTTGACTGAGGAAAACCCCTATATAGCTCCAATATTTTCTCCAACTCTTACACATGCAAGTATTGAAGATATCTACTAGCTCAAGGCTTCATTATTTGGGTGGTTGTAAGAACTTAATTTCTTCTCCTTATCTTTATTATTTCTACTTAACTTTATTTTAGTTTTGCTATTATTTTTTGCTTTCTCACATTCCAAGATTTCTTAGAAATTAGAGTAGAAGAAGACACTTTGTAATTTTCCATGATAAACTCACTTTCTAGTCCATATAGATGGCAGCACGCTAGAGATATTCTAGTGCATCATGTTGTCATCCTAAACCCATGCTATCATCCTCTAGTTAAGAGCCCATCAGTCTATCTAGAAAATCTTTGTGACTTGTTCTTTCTGATTCTAGAACTCTCGCACAAATGTTCCTTAAGGTAGTTTAGGGCAGTTCACTATGTGAGGCTCTCTCAATGAAGAGAACTCATGAGCCGTGAATCCCCATTCTCTACATTTTGGTGAACTCGATGTGAACAACCACATTTTTTGAAAAGATAGGAGTATATTTACCCCTACTTTGCAAGGTCATAACTTTTGACTTGGTGCTTGAAATTAAGAATTGTTTGCACCATTGGAAAGATCTCCAAGAGGTATAATTCAATCCATAAAATATTATGCCTTCAACAACTAAATTTTAGGCACCGACACAAGTTTCAACCTCAAATTATACTCTAAAGACCTCTAAAAAATGCAAATTACTAGAACCTGGCTATGTGTAGGATCATGATGGGCCAAAATGTTGCAATATGATGGGTATGTGGTTGATGACATTTTTTTAACCCAAAATTGATGAAATGAAAAGGGTTTTTAGAGGAGATTCTCAAATTTCCACCAATATAAAATTTCCTTTACTTTGAATTTAATAAGTAATTATTATTCATTTTCTATTCAAATTACGACTAAAGTCCTGATTGATAGATTGATTGAAAAACATTTATAGCTTTCAAATGGGATCACATTTTTTGAATCCAAAACATGCATCACATTCTATGCTTCACATACTATAGGATTAAAAAAATAAAAAATTGAATTTCATGAAATTTTGACAAAGTTAAGGTGGTTAGGCATACAAGTTTTTTATATTTTTTAAAAGTTGTAATAAAAATTCATAATTAATTATTTACTTGAAAAAAATTACAAAAAATATGCATCACATTGGGACATGAGTTCTCTACTTATATATAAAATATTATAAAACATAATTATCATTTTATTGTGGTTAGCGTGGTCAGACAGGCACCTACTTCTTATTTTTTCCCTAAAATTTAAGTACTACTGCATTGAAATTTCAATTTTTCACCAAATATATATTTTTTCTAAACAAACCTAGTAGTTTAGAAATTACATTCAATTTTATACATATTCTATTCTTACATATTTTTGAAATAATATAGATAACTTATTCAAATTTTTACATCAAGTTGCCTAACTCTAATTTTTCTTACTTTTTTGCCACTTAAGGGCTTGTTTTTTCCATGGATCCTGCACATACCCACTTAGAAAATACCAAAAAATATATAATTTTTTTTTTTTAAGTTCTATCCCAAAAATGAATTTAATATCTTCTTTTATAAGCTCAATATCTAATTATACTCAAAATTTTAATGATGTTCCATTTTATACATGTGATGGTGACTTGGTTTTACCCATGTCACTCAACATCTTTGATCCTTCTCATGAAATTCCTCTTGTGTTGAAGAATATTTTGTTGCAAGAAGATGAAATCATTGATACTTTCCTTAAAATTACTCTACCTTCTATTCATTCCAATGCACTCTCTTTGGGAGATGAGCATTCATGAATGATGAACCCCCTCTCCATTCCAATGCACTCTGCTCTAGAGGTGTTGCATTGGTGAATGATGAGTCTCATATTTTTTTTAAGCACTCTTTTCTATAGATGATGCATTGGTGAATGATGAACCTCCTTGCACATTTGATCCTCCCTAGATCAATGTTAGGAATATTTATTTGAATAATTGTTCCACTAGTTGTGATGAGTTTGTAAATATCATCTATGTCTCTACTACCCCTCAAAGGCCTAAGAAACCTATTATTTATTTTACCCTAGCTAGTCCTTAACCTAAAAAGGGTTTGTTCTATCAATGTTGTTCCATTTGATAGAGACTCTCCTAATCTTCCTAAGGCTCCCTCTTATAGAGTGGTAGCCCATACTTATGAGAATGGAATGAATAACAACCAATCCTTCTTCAAGGTTCTAAACCCACAACAAAAGTTCCCAATGATTACAATCTTTTCAAGCCACTTCGAGTTACTCCAATTAAGATCTAATTGTGGTAGTTGTTTTAATCAGCTCCAGTTTATCAAGGCATTCTTTAGGAAGCCTTGCAAAATACCATCTTGTCTTCTTCTATTAAGCCAAATGATGCTAATGTGTTGATAGCTCATATTCATGCAGATTCATCAAATATTACGTTCTATCCACAAGAGCTCCCATCTCTAGAATTATATAAGCAAGCGAACCCTCTAATGATTATAGTTAACATTAATAATATTAGTATTACACCTACTCTCATTGAGAGGTATGTGTAGGATCATGATGGGCCAAAAAGTGGCAATATGATGGGTATGTGGATGATGAATTTTTCTTACCCAAAATTGATGAAACGTAAAGGGTTTTTAAAGGATATTTTTAGCTTTCCACCGATATATATTATGCTTTAATTTGAATTTAATGAGTAATTATTATTCATTTTCTATTCAAATTATGACTAAAGTCCTGATTGATAGGCTGATTGAAAAAATCTATAGCTTTCAAATGGTATCACATTTTTTGAATCCAAAACATGCGTCACATTCTATGCTTCACATACTATAGGATTAAAAAAAAAGAATTAATTTCATGAAGTTTTGAACAAGTTAAGGTGGTCACACATACAAATTTTTATATTTTAAAAAAAGTTGTAATAAAAAATTCATAATTAATTATTTACTTGGAAAAAAATTGCAAAAAAATATTCATCACATCGGGGCATGAGTCCTCTACTTATATCTAAAATATTATAAAAAATATTATCATTTTATTGTGGTTAGGGTGGTCAGACATACACCTAATTATTTTTTCCCTAAAATTGAAGTACCACTACATTGAAATTTCAAATTTTCACCTAATAGTTTTTTAAAAAAAAAGCATACCTAGTAGTTTAGAAATTAGATTCAATTTTCTATAGATGCTATTCTTACATAGTTTTGAAATAATATAAATAAATTATTCATTTTTTTATGTCAACTTGCCTAACTCTGATTTTTTTAATTTTTTTGCCACTTAAGGGCTTGTTTTTTCCATGATGATCCTGCACATACCCAAACATTGGTTTTACACTCAATGTATGTACCATTAATCTATTACCTAGAATTAATATTTATTTATCGTCTCTTAATGCTTCTTCTATTGTCATTCATGGGTTTGATAATGTCGATCAACAACCTTTAGGCACAATAGTCTTGCCTTTGAGGTTGGGACCGATTACTATACCTATCCTTATATATGTTATGTTAGAAAATTTACCTTATAACCTTCTTCTTGGTAGACCATGGATTCATGCTATGGGTGAAATCCCATCTACCTTGCATAAATCTATTAAGTTCAGTTGCAACAACTGAGTAGTCACAATCAAGGTTGTCCCTAAGGCTATACACTTATGTGAAATGGCAGTTGTCGATGAAGCTTTGATTGTGCCTACTCTTATTCCTTTAGTGTCTCCAATGTGTCAATGTTTACTCCAGAAATATCAACTACAAAGAATACTCTTGAGATTGATGTCCTTGAAAAGGATCCTTCTGAATCAAGAAATCATAAGTCTACTCCTTCCACCTCTTCTCAAGAAAATGCATGTCTTGGTGATGATTGGGGTTCTCAATACTTTACAAATTCCTTTATTGAGGAACATAAAGTTTACCCAATCCACTTAAACCTTCCAATAATATCATCAACACTTGCTATCAAAGATGATTATTCTTTTATATCATGGAATAGTGTGAGCATAAATTTTAATGTTCTTAGTGTTGATACTCCTTTTTGGGAAGATGATTATGCTTATGCTAAAGAGGATAAAGTTGGAAGTACTATCAATAAAGATGATGGTGATCCCATAGAATAGCATAATCTCAACTGTTGGAAAAATACTCTCTATGAAGATCCTCCTCCTCAATATTTGCAAACACATTATGGCCCTGGCATAAGGCTTGCCTCTAAATATGGCTATGGGTGTAATGAACAAGGCATTCAAGTCCCTATAGAATTTGCACCATGTAAGCATAATTTGGGACTTGGTTGCTTGAATGAACAATATAAATAGAACCAATGGTTGAGTGACCTGAATTCTTCTCAACCTCATTCTATTGAAAAGATTCATCCTCCATTATCTTCTATCTTTATGTCAAGATTCTTGTTGTGATTAGATGAGTCTTTATCCTTAAGAGAAAGGGTTGCCTCTTGCTCCTCATCCTCTATCTAAGAAAGAGTGTATTTGTGTGGCTTCTTAAAGCTACAATAATTGTTCTTCATCCTCCTACATGCAAGAATCTCATGAACATGATAAAGAAAAAAATAATTTCTGTGCATACCCTTAAGTGCTTGGCCATTCCACTAGTGAATGTAAGGACTTGAAGGATAAAATACAAAAAAATTATGATTTGGGTGCCATCAAACTCCTAATTTAACGATACACCCACTTTTTCTTTGCATCACAAGTGATATAAAAGTTTACTTTTATCATGTATGTTATAAGTATCTTGCATGGTTCTCCTCCCTTGTATGTTGGGGGAAGCAATAACATTTAATGGGGATGTGTGTCCTTCTTAAGGAACCCCTCTCTTCTCTCCATATTTCAAATGAAGTGTCCCTCTAGTGGACCCCATTCTCTTTCGAAGGGTTCCCAAGGGATCCCCTTTGAATTTTTTTATCTCAAATAAATTCTATGGCATCTAGTTTGGGGGTAGATTGACTAGGCCCTTCTTTTTTGTGACTGTCTTGTAACATAGCTTATAGTAGCCACATGCTTCTCTAATTAGTCTTGCTATATAGGACCAAGAACCTATAGATATCCTTTACATTAATCTTGCCTAACATGTTTAGTATGCATATTAACATGTTGCTTTGAAGTTAGTTTCCAATCCTACTCTATGGAGTCCCCTTTATTGGGGTTCCCTTGGGGGGTGCCTCCTTGCAATTCTATGGGGCTATGAGGAACTTAATTCTTTAAGTTTCCATCATGAGAGAGAAATTGGGGGATGCCTCCTTATAGGTTTCTGGCTCTGTAAGGAACTTACTTTTCTGGGACTCCTTCATAAGAGAGGACTTGGGGGTTGCCTCCTTGCAAGTATGCAGGCATGTAAGATTCTTTCATCCTACAATATTTTTCCATCATTGGTCTATGGGCCTTTGGTGTTCTTCGTTCAAACCTCCTCAAGAGAGAGTACCTATGGAGCCATCTCTCTTGGAATTTTCATTCCTCCTTTTGTCCCTCTCTTGATCCTTTTCACTTCTCTTCTCTTGTGTATACCAGATCGAAGATTTGCATCTTCTTCACCCTATGTATATACTTCTTTCTCTCCTTTACATTAATTTCTTCCCTATCTTTTGGGTGTATTCTTCTCTTGAAGCAATCGATCCTTGCATTCTTTTCTTTATTTTAGAACTCTCCTATGTGTTATTATTTTTAAATTAGGAATGATGCATAGTATTGAGGCAACCTTTTACATTGAGGTCTCTTTCACTTTGTTGACTCAAATCCTTTACTTTTGTGTCTCCTTGTTTGTGTATTTTTATGTTCTAACCCTATGGTGTAATGTTTTTTTATATTTTAAAATTTTTTTCTTCTATAAGTCTTTCTTGTATAATGTGTTTATTCTATAGGTCTTCAAACTAGGGGCATGTTTCCTTGGTTCGAAGAGTTATCTACTTCCTCTACAACATCCTTTTGGCATAATGGTGCTATTTATGTTTAGTACATTTTCTTTAGCGTGCATATTAGTGTAGATTCATATGCCCACTAAAGTGGTGAAAAAATTAATTTTCATAAAATTGCACCCCTTCCAATTTCACATACATTCTTGTATCCACTTTGGTATCCACTCTCCAAGAACTTGTGTTGGTTCATTTTAGCCCCTGCATCAGCCTTTTTCCCTTTTTAGTAGTCACCCTCGTGCATCATCTTTTCATTAAACCTTGTGCCTTTCCCATTCAAATCATTTTGTACTATGATGTGTTCAGAAAATAGAATGCCACATAGATGTATGCATTCCATGCTAGAAGCCTACAATGTTTCAACATTTAAATGATCATTTCTAAGAATTTTTTCCACTTGTCACATTCTTTTGTTGATGGTAATGGATCGAGATTCCTTGTAACTGTTCAAGAAGCTTATTTTTTCTTCTTTTCTCTCCTAAAAGGCTATCTTTTCAACTCATTTTTTATCTCTAGCTTCACTCTAGTTTCTCTCCAAATTTCCCTCCTTGGATTATAACTTGAACACTCACATCCTTACAACACCTTTCGCAACACTCTTGGCTCTTCCAGCTATCCTTGACTCTCCCTTTGGCTTCGTTAAGATTTGCAGCTATATCTCCCCTTTTCTATGTTTGTGAGCATCCTAGGATTTCATATCCCCTATCTATCACATCCTACTTCATGATACATGTTCTCCTCCTCGAGTGGGGATTAATTTTATCACTCATATTTTGTGATATGGGTTCTCCTACTTGAGTGGGGATTGCTTTTATCACATCACATTTGGTTAATTTTCTCACTCTCTCTATCTATTTGGCTATCCATGGTGGGAACACCAAAATGAGGGTTTACCTGAGGTAAACCCCTATATAGCTCTATCATTTTCTCTAGCACTTATGAATGTACGTATTGGAGATATCTACTAGTTGGAGGCTTCATTACTTGGGTGATTGTAAGAACTTTCTATCTTCTCCTTATCTTAATCATTTCTACTTAAATTTATTTTAGTGTTTTTATATTTTGTTTCTTTCTCATGTTCCAATATTTCTTAGCAATTGGAGTATAAACAACCACTTTTTTATTATTTGTGATTAACTCACTTTCTAGTCCATACAGATGCTAGTGTGTCATTTTGTCATCTCAGACCCACACTACCATCCTTTGGCTAAGAGCTCGTAAGTATTTCCAAAAAATATTCATGACCTATTCTTTTTTATTCTAGATTCTTGCATTTGTTCCTTGAGGTGATTTAGGGAAGTTCACTTTGTGAGGCTCTTTGAATGAAGAGAACTCGTGAGCCACGAATTCCCCTTCTCTACAATTTCTTCATTATTTTTCTAGGTGTTCATAACTCTAGTTCATACACTTACCCCTTAGAGGATGAAGAGAAGTATACAATGATTGAGGTAGATTATCATCTTTCCATAAGTGACTATTAAATTATGCCATTGTATATTTCTTTTTTTATACATTAATTTTTATATTGTTTTATTATATTAATAAGTAGGGATCCAAAAAGTTTAAGGAGGAGGTTAGTTTAGAAATTTTAAGAGAAATAAGCATATTTACATCTCCATCTTCCTCAGAGATGGAGAGTCATCAACCCTTCCGTCCTAGTCAATAGGACTAAAGTATTATGATTTTTTTGTATACCTATATGGTGTCATTGTACACACATTTTTATTTCATTAACATGTAATATTGTATGCCTATATGACATTTTTATACATTCATAGTATTTATTACATAATGTATACACTTTATATAATTGTCATGAAATTATGCATCTAAAATTTTACATTATATGTGGGTGTTTTCGTATTTATTATTTGTATATATGATATTATCATATTCCCATGTGATTTGATGTCCATAATGAGTGCATAGGAAACATGTATTAGGTAATATAAGTTAATTCAAATAAATAAATTAAGCACAACCCTTTTATCTCCTTGAAGCTAATAAAAATCATCATAGGTCAAGTAAACAAAAGGATTTCATGAAAAATGACACAATACATTGATAACCTAGTGGAGAATGGTGAAATGGGTAGACAAACTAGTTTCTAAGGACACCCAAAAGCTAAGTGGATATTTCTAATTTTATAAATGATAGCTCCATATATTGATCATGATTGCATACATATATAGTTTAATTCATTATATCAACCTCTATGAATTTTTTAGGGTTGTAATGGGCCATCTCAATGACATATCTCATTCATAAGTGAATTCTTGGGTAAGTCACAATCATTGTAGTATGAAGGGCTAATTATTGTCATCTCAAGTTTAATGGTGTAATATAATATGGAAGGATCAAGATACCTATAGAATAAACCAAGGTTTCTAGAATAATTTACCCATAAGCTTTCATATACTACAATAATCTATCTATTGGAACCTTTACATTAATCTCAAATAATGTATTTTGTAAGGATGCATTAATTTTTGGTATGGCGAAATAGGTTAGAGTTAAAAAAATTGAGACAACTTATTACAAAGGAACTCAACATCCACCTATAGGTGAAAACAAAAATATTTGTAGGTTTCATGGATTGAGAGGCTAGGAAAACAAAAATTTTACAACATTTGTTTTCTTACGAATCCTAAGGGACTATCTTAGTACAATATATCTTAGAAGGATCTATAGACCTATAACATGAATCAAGGACTCTAGTTTCATTTATTAGACCAAATCAATGTGCTAGTATAATTGGTTTTTACCCACAAAGTGTGGAAAGAATAAAAATATATATTCACAAGTTTACAATGCTATCAAATGAAGAAATTCACAAGAATTCATTTATCATTGGCATGGTAAAATGGTTTGTATTTAATTTTTTTGAGAAAAGGTATTATAGAGGAACATGGTGTCCACATGTAGGTGATAATCAGAAACTTGTAGGCATAAAAAATTTAGTGGATAAGAAAGATAAAGTTTGATAATATTTCTATTTGATGGCTATTAAGAGACTATATTAATTCAATTTATCTTGGAAGGATTTCAGACTTATTAAACATAAAATTCCTCTAATAGAACTCACTTTTCTACCTTGATATGGTAGCATAGTGAGTTTAGTCCCACAAGGTGGAGAAGAAAAAAAATTCTTATATTTATTATGCACTAATCTTAAATGATGCACTTTGTTAGAATGGATTTATCATTGGTATGGTCAAATATTCTAGAGTTCAATACAATTTAGATAGGGTTCTGTAGAGGGATTGAACATCCAATTTAAGGTGTAAATGAGATATTTTTAAGTGCCATAGATTGAGAGAATAGGTAGGAAAAAGTTCATTTTTATTTTATTTTATGACTATTAAGAAATTTTCTTGATGTGGTGTATCCTCAAAAGATCCAAAGACCTAAAAAAGGAACTAAGGCCTCTAGTATATTTCATCCACCTACCTTGATGTAATAGTATATTCAACATAATCCAATAAGGTGAAAAAGAATAAAAAATACCTAATGGCACCATAGGCTACTCTAAAATGAGGTATTTTACAAGAACACATTAATTGTTAGCATGTTTTAGTGGTTTGGAGTTAAAAATTTGGGAAACATATGGTATAAGGAATTAATGTCAATCTAGAGGTGGAAATGTTTTGTTTGTTAGTGCCACAAATTAAGAGAATAGATAAGGAAAAGTTCAGAAATATTTTTCTCTCAATTCTTTTAAGGGACTACCTTGGAAAATTTTATGAACTTATAACATTTATCTACAAGTTGAGCAATGAATATGCATATTTCCTAGAGCTTTTCTTAAAGATTATAAATTTTCATTAGTTTTTTAATTTGATTCATCTTGATAATTTATTTGAGTTTGGTAAGATCCACTTATATTCCCCCTTTAGATATGATAAAACCCAATACTTTTCTTGATGTTACACCAAACACAAACTTCTTAGGATTGAGCCGTAACTTATATTATTTGAGTCTCTAAAGGATTTATTATAGGATTTCATGATGTTATTCTCTAGTTTCATACTTTATTAATAGATCATCCACATATTCTTCAACAATATGGTGAAAAATATAATAAAATATTATAGTAAGTTCTCACTAATAGGTAGACCTAATATTATTCAAACCAAAAGGCGTGACTTGCTAGAAAAATGTTCCTCAAGGAGTGATATATTTTATTTATTTTTGGTCCTCATGTGTATTTGAATTTGGTTATAGCCATAAAAGATATTGATACGTGACAAAAATTTATATCCTATTATAATATTGATTATCGTGTCAATATTAGCAAAGGGAAAATCATCCTTTTGGTATGACTTGTTAAGATCATGAAATTCTATGCATATGCATATAAATTTGGGTTTCTTGCTCAATGGAATTTTTTTTCAAATCTCATCTAAATAATCAAAAGGCTAAATGAAACCAACCTCTAGAATAATTTTTAATTATTATTTAACAATGATGGCTCTCTTGGGACATGTTTTTTTATTAACTTCTACTTTAGCAGTTTATCATGAGGGTAAAAAAAAGATGATTAAAAGATTGCAGATAGTTTTAGCCTAGGAATTATATCTCATAACTAAGAAAATATGTTTATAAATTTCTTGAATATTGTTGTGGATAATATTTTTATTTTATTTTCTGTCCAAGTTGAATTTCACAAATTCTATAGCCAAGGTTGGAGATCTATCCTAGAATGCAATGGGAAGATTCATATCCTTGTCCATATCTCCATTATCATTATTTAAAAAAAAATATTTGCTCTTTAATATTACTTTCAATTTTAAATTAAATTTAATTTCACTTCATTCTTTTTAATTTTTTGATTTCCTTCTATTAAGGAGCTCTTCCTACTTCCTAAGGCATGATAATATGTCAATTTTTATTTGAAATTTTTTTATTCTCCCATTGTAATAATATTTAAATGTTTCCAATGATAATTGATATTTTTTATATTAATAAGGTCAAGGTAAAGGTAAAAAAGTTAATATATGGAAGGGTATGTGAAGGATCATCATGGGCCGAAAAGTGGCAATATTATGGGTATGTGGCTGGTGACTTTCTTTTTACCTAAAATTGATAAAACGAAAAGGGTTTTTAAAGGATATTCTCAGCTTTCCACCAATATAAATTATACTTTACTTTGAATTTAATAATTAATTATTATTCATTTTCTATTGAAATTATGACTAAAGTCCTAATTGATAGACTAATTGAAAAACATCTATAGCTTTCAAATGGTATCACATTTTTTGAATCCAAAATATGTGTTACATTCTATGCTTCACATACTATATGATTAAAAAAATAAAAATTGAATTTCATAAAGTTTTGACCAAGTTAAGGTGGTCAAACATACAAGTTTTTTATATTTTTTAAAAGTTATAATAAAAAATTTATAATTAATTATTTACCTCGAAAAAATTAGAAAAAAATATACATCACATCATAACATGAGTCCTTTACTTATATATAAAATATTATAAAAAAATATTATCATTTTATTGTGGTTAGGGTGGTCAAACAGACACCTACTTCTTATTTTTCCCTAAAATTTAAGTACTATTGCATTGAAATTTTAAATTTTCACCAAATATTTTTTTTTTAAACAAACCTAGTAGTTTAGAAACTACATTCAATTTGCTACAAATTATATTCTTACATATTTTTGAAATAATATAGATAACTTATTCAAATTTTTACATCAAGTTGTTTAATTCTGATTTTTCTAATTTTTTTGCCACTTAAGGGCCTATTTTTTCCATGATGATCTTGCACATACCTAGACAATTTTTTTTTAATAAAAAGCAGTAAAAACTTTATCGACATCAAGAAATAAACAGTACAAAGGGATTAGGTAACCCGTAGACTCCCAAGAAATAAAGAAAAAAACACCCAATCAAGATAAAAACCACCATCCACACCACTACAAACATCTTATCCACCCATATAATCAGCAATGACCATCTCTAATTCATGACAATAATTAGGGGATAGTTGTCCCCACTCCTCAATCTTCCAATCATCAACATGCTCCAAAGCCCACTTCAGCAAGCAATTAGCAACCCTATTCCATTCATAGGGAATGCAGGAAAAAGACACCACTTCCAACATAAAGCACATGAAAATTTTGTCAAACCACCAAAGCAAGCTACCAATTAACCTCAACCACCTTTTTCTCATGTGACAAATTAACAATAATTTTTGAGTCACATTCACAAATAATCCTATGCCAACCCAAAGTACAAGAATGCTCAATAGCCCAAAGAATTGCAAACACCTCCATAAGGTTGTTAGAATGTTTCCCTTTGTGAATGGAGAAAAATAAAATAACCAAGCCAAAACTATCTCTTCCAACTCTTCCAATCCTAGCAAGCCTAGGATTACCCCTGGAGGAGCCATTTGTATTGATCTTCAAAACATCCATTGGAGGAGGAAACCAAATTCCAACCCTTTGTACCTTCTTTTCAACCTTCCTACTTCTTTCGACACAAGGAAACACATAATTCAACCCTTGTAAGCCCAATATATTCACAATCTCATTGTCACTCCTTTTCAAAGGATAAGTCACATCACATTTTTCTTCCACTGTCTCTTGGATCATACCAACATTTTTTTTCCAAACATTATGAAGCATTAGCCTATCCCCATGAAAAATCCTATGATTCATTTCCAACCAAAATTTCAAAAGGATGAAAGTAGGACCAATGCACCACACAATCTGGAGGAAAGAGGCCTAGGAAGGAGGTCTTCCCACAATGATCCAAAACTCAACAAGGGAAGAAGCATGAACACATGGATGTTTCCAAACATCCCACCATAAATTCAAAAGAAACATAGAATGATAACAACAACAACAAAAAAGTGGGAAGAATCCTCCTCACTATAGCCACATAAAACACAAAATAGAGGGACCCTAGAATCCTTGCTTCTGAAGATTATCCCAAGTCAATCATATATCCCAAGCTAGAGTCCACCCAAAAAAATTACATTTCAGCCATGAAAACTTGTTCCACACATGTTTCCACCAAGGGAACTCCACCCCACCAAACTTACATGCCAGGAACTCTTGATACCCACTAGCCACAATGAAAGCACCCTTAGGAACTAGGCTCCAAGAAATAATATCCTTATCCCTAAGGGAGTTGAATTGTCTACCATCCAAAATATTTTGAATCTTAACATAATCCTCCTCCAACCCAACAATAGGCCAATCACAAGATCCTTCCACCTAGCAACATCCATCTACCCACATGGATAAGAACCCTTAAAATCAATCACTCTTAACCAACCAACCTCCAAGAAGTGCTGGAAACGATTCAATAAATTAGGATACTAGCACAAAATGGGGGGAAATCCATCCCAATAATCCAACCAAAAGAGAGAATTAGCCCCCCTATTACATATCAAAAACAAGCCCTCCTTGATTGATTCATACCCTTAAGCATTCTCCAAATCACAAAACCTTTCCCCACTAGAGGATACCTAGGAATACCCTTCTTCAAAAACCCTAGAAGGTACTTGTGAGATAAAATCCTAGCCCAGATATGATCTTAATCCACACACCACCTCTAATAAAGCTTTGTAACCACTTCCAACCCACACCAAGTTGACTATTACAATCCAAGACACCTAAACTGCTTTAGGCTACACATAATATCCCACTTTAGAAGGCTCCACTTAGAAGAGGAAAAGTTTCTTTCCCATAAGAATTATCTATCCAAAGAATCCAAATCCTTCAAAAAATCAACTGAAGTCACTTGGAGCATACATATATAAATAGGAAGAGCCTGCACCATAGATTTAAGTAGATAAACACACCCAACAAAGGAAAATCATCTATGATTCTAATGATTAACCCTCACATGAAACTTATCCAAAATATTCTACCATGACTCCCTATGGAAACTATCTTAAGATATAGGAATGCCAAGATAATTTTAAGGGATACATTCAATCTAAAACCTCAAGATATGAGAAATCCTTTGTTGAATAAGCCATAGAGTATTAAAGAAGAAAATAAAAGAGTTATCCTCATTAATCATTTGAACAAAAGCAACAAGATAAATATCCAAAATCATGCATAAATTAATGGCTTCTTTGATGTTATCCATACCCATAAAAGAAATATCATCCACAAATTTTAGGTGAGATTGAGGAGGCAAACCATTTTCCCCACACCCATCCCTAAATAAAACCCAAATCCATGTTACATTTCACCACTCTATCTATGCCTTAAGCAAGAAGAATAAATAAATAAGGAGAAACATGATCCCCTTGATGAAGGCCTCTAGAAGCATTAAAAAGAGAAGAAGGCTCACTATTTATTCGCACTGAGAAAGAAGTGGAAGTAACACATGACATAAACCACTAGACCCACTCTTCAGAAAAATCAAAGGTAATAATAATTTTTTGCAAGGACCACTTAATTCTATCATAGGCCTTTTCCATATCTATCTTTATGAACATATCCTTTTCTTTCGAGGCTTCCATAGAATGAATGGTTTCAGTAGCAATGACCACCCCATGCATAATTTTTAAATCCTCCATAAAACCACTTTTATCCTTAGAGATAATCCATCTAATCCATTGCTTCATCCTCTCAACAATCAACTTGGAAATGATTTTATAAACTACATTAAAAATGGAAATATGTCAAAATTGACTCAGCTGATCCACCCCCTCACATTTGGGAATGAGGGTAAGGAAGGTAGATTTCAAATCCTATAGCATTTTCATTCCTCTAAGACTCACGGACCAACTCCAATAGGTCCAACTTAATGATATCCCAAAATTCCTAATAAAATTCAATCAGAAAGCCATCAAGGCATAGTGGTTTTCCTTTCTTCATCTAGAAAATAGCAACCTCCAATTCCTCCAATGAGAGATAGCCCAAAAGATACTCATTCATCTCCCCAATAACCAAGGAAGGGATACAAGACAAAACATGGTTTTCTTCTGCCAAACCATCCTGAGAATCCTCTCTAAATAATGAAGAAAAGAACTATGAAGCTTCTATAGACATATCCTGCCAAGAAGATAAATGCTCACCCCTCCCATTGACAAGAATATACATAGAATTGCTATGTCTCTTGGATTTCACTAAATTAAAGAGTAAATAAGTTTTTATGTCGCTTTCCTGTAACCACTCAATGGGAGCCTTTTATTTCCAATAAATTTCCTTGTGCATCTCGCACTCCTCCAAATCTTTCAAAGTCCTTGCATCCTCCCTGATTAAATCAACAAAAAGACCAAACTCCCTTATCTCCCAAATGATGACATCCAAGGCAATAGGAGTAGAAAAATTTGCATGAAAAATGTTTCCAAAACTCTATCTATTCTATCATTTGAGCTGATCTTTTACATATTGTAGTAGTTTTGAAAAAAATACATAGCAGTTCCATGAGTAGTTCTTCCCATCTGCTACCAATCACCATATGCACGTGCAAAGAAGAAACTCTTAACCACATAAGTTGGAAATTTGAAGAGGCAGGTTGATTAACATTAGTTGAAGTAGTAAATAGCTTAATAGGTCAGTGATCAGAGCCCCTCTAGTCCAAAATCTTAGTGCAAGTAGACCACAATCCTCCAATCCAAGAATAGGAAACCAAAAAATGTTCAAGTCTCATAAATACAATTTTCTCCCATTCTCCTATTGTTCCAAGTAAATTGACCATTATAGGGCTTAATTTCAACTAGATTCAAGGTAGATATGTTATCATGAAGAAGGAAGAAGGCTCCAAACTCACAATACAACCCTTCTTCTCATCCAACCCAATAATGGCATTGGAATCACCCACAATAATCCAAGGGAAAAAAAGGAGCAAGGATCTTAATGAAATTGATATGAGACTACAATAATTGCTTATAGGGATAATCATTAGGTGCATAGATGTTTGAAAGTAGAATAGTTTCCCTCAACTCTATACTTGAAGCAACCACAAAGATGGAAAACTTGGAGGACATCTAGCAAAGAGGATGAATCTTCAATGGGCTCCACAAGCAAGCCACACCCCCTATATTACCATGAGCCCCAATACACTGTTAGTCACCCCAGACCCACAGCTTTGGAAAAAAACCAACCATACTTTCAACAAATAACTTAGTCTCTTGTAAGAAAGAATGTCACGAGAATGAGCTCTCACCAATTCATTATTTATTTTTTTGTTGAGGACCACTATTCAAGCCCCTTACATTCCACTAGAGGATGATCATTTTGGAGGGTTAAAAAATAGGAATCCAGGGTCTTAATAGATCTAGAATCCACCAAATTCTCCCTATAATCTTTATTTTTATAATTCCATATTTCTCCCAACTTTGGAAGACTTCTCAGCAACCCCTTTCTTTTGGTTTTTCTGAAGAAGTCCCAATGAAGAAGAGGCATTGCTTCCTTTTACCAAATTAGACTAGAGATCTCTCCCTCTCCCATTTTTTCATCTACAAGAGTCTCATACCTCCAATGAACCATAAAACTAAGATCCATTTTCCATTTGCAAAGCAATAGCCTCCTATGAATTTTGGTTTTAATCTAGAATAATTCCCTCTTGAACCACTTCCAAAACACCTAATCCATAATCATCATACCTATATTTACCTCCTACTGACTGAGATCATCGATAACCTCAAATGTATTAAAGGTATCATCTTCCTAAAACTCCTTAAGAGTCCTCTTTTCACCCCAATTCCTATTATGAGCCTTAATAGGAATAAAACCCTCTACACCAGCAACCTCACTAGGAATGGGGTCCTTACCTTTGTTGACCTTAGGATGGTTGTAAGGTACATGAGTATTTGAGACTCAAAATATTTATACTTTAGAAATCTTCTTTATAGATGTCTGTGTACCTTGGAATTTTACCCCATTCTAATGTGCAAAATAACTAAAAATGCAAGTGGAAAAATACTAAAAACACCTCAATGATTAGCCTAAAGAGTGATAAACGAGGAAAATAGATGAAACAAGATGCAAATGATTATACACTCCTTGTTGTTGAAGACTACTTGGTTGGCCCTTGATTTTGATGGATTTGTGTGCTCCTTGGATGGCTTGTGATGTAGCTAGATGCAAGATTGAATGTGCAAAATGATCAAAGTGGATGGCTAAATGATAACAAGTGCTTGAGAATGCAAATTGGTAGCATAAGGTTGCTTAAATCAAAAGCCTTGAAAATGCCCTTGAGGAGGGGGTATTTATAGAAGAATTTGAATTCTCTAGAGAATTCAATGGTCCAGATTCATCCAACAAGGTCAAGATGAAGGGCTATGGTGAGTTGAGAACTCAAAAGCCCTCACATCTTGACATGTGGATGGTGAAGTGGCTAAGGGGATATGAGTTGTAAGTGAGGTGAAAATGCCCTTGAGGACGGGGTATTTATAGAAGAATTTGAATTCTCTAGAGAATTCAATGGTCCAGATTCATCCAACAAGGTCAAGATGAAGGGCTATGGTGAGTTGAGAACTCAAAAGCCCTCACATCTTGACATGTGGATGGTGAAGTGGCTAAGGGGATATGAGTTGTAAGTGAGGTGGAAGAGAAGTACATGATGTGGAGGAAGTACAAGTACCTTGCAAGTACATTGGGAGATGGGAAGAATAAAAGTGAATTTTAAATTCACAATGATTGGAAGAATCTAGTGGATAAGACAATGTTCCCAAAAGGTGGGAGTTTGCCACATGTGAATTGGTGTGACAAGTCAAAGGTTCTAGAAGATGCATGGGAAAAAGGGATTCTTGGAGGAATAAAAAGGAATTAAAAATTCTTTGGGGGATGGAGAGAGTTGACCAATGTACTGATTAAGATTAATTAATCAGTAATTAGAAGATAAATGAGGATTAGAAGCCAACTTACAAAAGTTGGAGGATGTGACACATCCTAATCAATGATTAGGAATATGCATCCCTAATGAAGAAATTAGGAGATGGATTAGGATTAGATGAAAATGACATGTGAGAAATTAAATAAATGTAATATTTATTTAATTCATTTGATGAAAAGGGGATTAAAGAGGGTAAGGTATTTAATTAATAAATACCTTAGGGATTTGGCAGAATTAAGGATATTAATTAAATAATAGTAATATTACTTAATTAACTCGGATAAGAGGATGTTTAGATGAAAAGTGATAAATTTTGATAAATTAATTGTCCAAATTTGGATGTCTACATTTTATCCCTCTTTGAGATGGTGTTACAAAGTAGCATCATTTCAAAGAATATTAAAATATAGAACCCAGAAGGAGATGGTTAGATTGGAAAAGATGCCCCAGTCATCCAAGGGATGACTAGGAAGAAAGATGATGGGGGTGAAGATGAAGAGTAGGGATTGAGGATGCCCCCTTGAGAGGACATGTGGGTTCAAGATTACACAGATGTGCTCTCAAAATGGATGAGATGAAGAAATGGGAAATGAGGAGGATGTAAAGGGATGGTTATGAAAGGATGAAAAGGCAACATGAGGTTGGGAAGCACAAACAGATGCAAAGAGGAAGGTGTTGTTGCCCTAGTCAAGGTACAAGCCAAAAGGGGTTGGTGATGGATGGAGTGTTGTTAATGAATCATGAAGATAGGGGAGGATACATCCCACTAAGTGGTATTGATGAGGGGAGGCTACATCCCAAAACACCACTAAAGGATAGGGAAGAATGCCTCCCGATGATGATGACAAAAGTGTTGATGAGGGAAGGATACATCCCAAAACAACACCAAAGGGATATGGAAGAATAAAATGGGATGATGATGATGATGATGATGATGATGCAGATGATTGGATCCACACTTGCAACAAGACTGAGAACAAGACCAAGGATATGATTAGAAGATTCGCGCTAAATGGAATGGATGGGGATTAGATAGAGATGTGAGATAAGGATGAAGGATGAATGGATGGGGGGATACATGCAAGACTATAGAATGGAAAATGAAATGCAATCCTAATGCAATTTTCCATCTTCAGAGCACTGAGTTTTACTATAGCATAAGACACCAAGTGCCAGGGTATGTGGAACCAAGGCGTAATAGTGTCTAATGTATGAAATAAACACAATAGACAAGAAGGCTATCCCAACACCCCAAAGTCACAAAGACCTTGGTCGGGCTAGGTATTGAGATAACCACAAACTTAAAAGGATTCACCAGCATAACACAAGACCTTGGGGATATTTGTGGGTACTACATGGGACAACCAAGCAAACACAAAATAGACATAAAAAGATCAAGATATGCCCCTATGTTGACTAGTCAAAGCACACCATGATATGATGGATCAAGGTGACCATGAAAAGTGATGATAGGGAGCTCAAATGATAAACAAAAGCCAAAAGCATCAAAAGATCACAATCAATTTCAAATGTCCTTTTCCATAGGATCAAGGGGATAGATGGGATTGATGAGGTCTATTAGGAAGGATGCATCCTGTTGAGACCAATGATGGATAAAAAGATCGATATGACACAAAATGCACAAAATCGAGTGGATCTCCTGATATAAGTGGGTCTTGTTTTTTAAGAACCAGCTAGATAAGGGCATAGCTTGATGACACAACACAAGGAAGACAAGACATGAGATTGACACACCCTAAAGACCTAGGGGCTCAGGGGCCGATCAAAGATTAGCCTTGCCTATGTGAAAGCGCAGAGCCCTCGTAGTTCGGTGAAAGGTGGATGACTGACCAAGATGGAGACCTTGATGGATGGTAAAGATAGGATGGACAAAAGGAGAAAGACCAATGATAGATGATAGAAGAGCAAAGTGGACAATGAAGATCGATGATGGAACCCCGAGGGTAGATCAAATGATCAACCTTGCCTACGTGAAAGCACAGGGGCAACGTAGTTCATTAAGACCAAAGGAAAAAAATGGATAAAGGATGATAAGATGATAGGATAAGTGGATAAAAAGATGGGACCCATATGACAAGATAGGATAGACCTATTGGATTGGATAGGATGATGACGATCACATAAAGCTCAAGGATGGGATAGTTATCCAAAGCAGTAAAATGAATTGGGAGGATGATATGATAGATAGATGAGTGATGAAAAGTGATAGGAGATTGGAAAGATGTGCAAAAGAAGCAGGGGTGATGATGATGAGATAAATGGCATTGGGTTGCATGGGGGGAGGCCTATAGCCAGATACCAATGACAAGGGATTGTGAGATGGTATGAGGATAAAGATGAAAGAATGGATAGAGATATAGGGATGGGGGGTGGGAGGGATTATTTGGATGGATGGGAATATAAGGATTGGGATATGAAAGGGATGCTAGGATAGATGGATATGAAGATAAAGATGGGGAGATGGAAGGGATGCTGTGATAGATGGATAGGGACAGAAGGATTGGGAGATGAAAGGGATGCTAGGATAGATGATGTCTCCAAGGATTATGTTACAAAGGAAGAAAATGCCCCCACTCTAGATATGTCATATATGAGGAGGCATGAGCGATAAAAGACAAGTGGATGGGAAGATAAAGGAGATAACTAGATGAGGATAGGATGGGTGGCTAAGGAATATGATAGAGCATGGATGAAGGGAATGTATACCAATAAGTGTCCAAAGCATGCATAGATAGGTGCCCCTATTTTGATCAAGATCACAAGAAGGATGGAGGGAATGGGAGATAAATGGGATATGATGGTAGGATGCAGAAGATAGGTGGGATGGGGGGATTTATGAAGAGGATGAATAACAGGAAGATGGGTGCATAGCTGGAAGCATAGCGGATGGAGGGAATGCATATCGTGAAGTTCCAAGCAGATGGGGATTTACGATGACACCCGGTTTAAGCCAAGTTTTCATCATGGTACCGACCGCGGCATTTTTTCCAAGTTTTCACCTCATTGAAACTATTTTACTATTTTGTTTTTTTTTTAAATTTCTTTTGATTTTTTTTTTATTTTGTGGATTTTTTGACTTTTTGGATGTCATGCAGAAGGAGATGGGTAAGGATAAGGAAGTGGATAAGCAAATTTAGAAGACATGTGATAAGGATCAAGGTGTTATGAGCCCATGTTTGAAGTGACTATTGGATGTTCATACAACCTTATTAGGCTAAATGGATTACGCATGAGGGTGAATTAGAGGGATTTGATGGGGTTGATACATGGGATAATGGATGGGATGCTGGAAAGGGTATGGATAAAATGATGGGGTGGATATGTTATGGGGAGATGTGTTCAGGACCAACATTGGCACATGTGGTGGTGGCTGTGGAAAGATAATAGGATTAAGGGATGGAGAATGTGGGGATAATGGAGGAAATGGAATGGTGAATTTCAGGACATAAGGACCCAAAAAAGACTTAGGAGATGAAAGGGGTGTATGATGAGCTTTTGGATTAGCAACTTTGGATGTTCTTACTGATTTTTCATGTGATGACATTGCATCTTTTTTCTTTGGGATCCACATGGTTTTGATCTTTTCTTTGGTGGGTCTTTGTGGCCTACGGATTTGATGTAGATTTATATTTTTCTTCTCTTCACCACGTCTTTTAGAGGGGACATGGGGAGCCATAGATTCATGTGGATGCTTGGATTTATGCATTTTTTCTTTAACAACTAAAGTGCTTTTAGTAGCAATGGCATGGGTATGAGGAGATGGATGATGTGGAGTGATGGAGGTAGAAGTATGGGGATTATGTGTAGATGGAGGATGTTTAGGTAAGTGCCTTTGTTGATCCTGACTATGGGGTATGTGAGAGGGATGTTTATGATGGATGAGATGGATAGGTGATGAATGGATGAAGGGATGGATAGGATGAGATGGAGGAGGTGATTTTAGGATATAGGGGCCCAAAATAGATGTAGGACCTAGAGGAAACATTGGCACAGTAGATGGAGGATTGGAGATGGTAGATGGAGGGATGTAAGGACCCAAAATGGATGGAGCAGATGAAGGAGGAATATGGACGGTGGTTTTGAGGCGATATGATAGAGGAGGAGGGATGGAAGCATATGATTTGGTGGAGCGATGGAAAGAGCCTATATTTATTTTGGAAGAGGCTTGTTGAGGACGTCTAGAGGTTGTACCAACATTTTTAGATTGTGAGTCATGAGTAGTACATCCAAGACCTTGCAGATACAAATGTTCGTTAGCTTGGATGGGCTCTATAATACCTTGCTCATGAAGGCCTAAACCTTTTCCTTGATAGTTCATTCTCTTGAGCATTTGATCTAGGATAGGATTTTTGTTATTCTGGAAGAATGATGTGAGCTCATTATTAGGTGGAAGAGGAGGGTTGGTGTATATGCTCTATTTTTCTTCTACGAGGAGACCACCATGGAGGAATGTGAGAGGACCAAGGCGATATGCAAGCAGTGTGGGGATAGCATTTTTAGGCGATGATAGGGGATCATGAGAAGGAGATGATGGGATAGAAACATCAAGAGAGGGAGTAGGGGCCATGATAGGATCTATATTTGTGGTAGTAGGCTCATGCGATGGAGATGGAGATGGAGATGGAGTAGTGGAAGCTTGAATGACAAGGGGATCATGGGATGGAATGGATGGGGGACTATGATCTTGAGGTGGACTATATGGGATGGTAGGATCTTGATCTGTAGAAGGGGGTATGCTAGCATGCTTTAGATTAGACTCTTGGCATGACTCATCATGTGTGGGATGCATGGTAACGGAGTCTTGTTGGGACTCTTCAAGTGGCGAGGATGGAGGGATGGAAGATTCATGAGGTTCATTGGAATGGGTTTTGGTGCTACTAGGGGTGGGAGGAGTGGATTGGATTTCAGTGGATCTAGGAGTAGAGGGAGTGGATTGGAATTGGGTGTCTTCGATGGATTCAGTGGTTCTTGGAGTAGGAGATAGGAGTTCAATGGATTTAGTGGGTTCAATGGTTTCAATGGTTTGAGCAGTACTAGGGGTGGTAACATCAATAATAGGTGTGGTATGGAGAAGGATATCATCACTAGTGACCGTGGATGATGGATCTAGATGGCATGGTTCCATGAATTCACGATGTGGAGTTGGGGATGGCTTCTTTGTCATGAGTCCTTGGAGAACTTCTGAAATGAGAGACTTGCATATGGTTGGCTTGGATAGGGTGGTAGAAATGGATGAGGGATTATGGATTGGTGGACGAGGGTTAGATGGAGGAATGGGATCAAATGTAGGACTATGAGTAGATGGGGGATTAGGATTGGATGGAGGGTTAAGATAGGGGTATTGGGATGGTGAATTAGGACATGAGGATATGGGTGGTGGATTGGGACAGGAGGATGTGGGGGATGGATTATAATAAGGGTATTGGGATGGTGGATTAGGATGAGGATATGTGGATGTAGGATTAAGTTAAAAGGGTGTGGATGTAGGATTAGTATGGGAAGATTGGGAAAGAGGATTATGATAGGGGGACATGTATGGGGAATTGTAATAGGATTATTGGGATAGAAAATTAGCATAAGAGGATGTAGATGTTGTATAAGAGGATGATGTAGATGAAGGACATGAAAAATATGGAGATGAAGAAGATATTGGATATCCATTTTCAAAGATGGCATAAGGAACATGATTAGGCATGGATAAAGACATAACGAGATACCTCATATGAGTAATTGGATTTTGGAAAGTGGGTGGAGAAAGCTTACTAGATATGATATTGTCAAGGGGATCTATGTCGTATACCTCTTGATCGACAAGACTTTCGTTATTGTTATCGACGTAATTAGGGTTTCCCTTGACCACTATCGATGGAGGATAAGGACTCATGATGCTGAAAGGATAAAGAGGATGGATAAAATATTTTGGATGGGAATAGATTAAAGCTCAATTCAGGATTTTGGTCAAGCTCAGATTAGGATGATTAGATGATGTAATGGGATTGATTTTTATTTTGATGGGATTCGGTAAATAGATGATTGGATCAGGTAGATGATTTGATGAATTTAATTAAAGTACTAGATCAATTTGATTGGATAGGATCAAATGATTAGATGATGTTGATTAGATGATTACGATTAGATGAACTTGATAGGATTGGTGTGCTTGGATTTATTAGATGATTTAATGTATTTGATTAGAGGAATGGATTGGTTTGATTAGATAGGAAGAAACAAAAGGTACCATTAGAGAGAGCTCAAAAAATTGAGCAATTTTTGTTTTTGAATGAAGTTGATCCAATGCACGGTTTGTAAATGACAGCCCTGGGAAGTTAGGGGTGTGTCCACCCCGCAATGCGGGGTGTGGCCACCCCAAGATGGTCAATTTCTCGATAGGAGGAAATGGAAGGTACCATTGGATAGACCTTAAAAAACTAAGCATCTTTGGTTTTTGGACGAAGTTGATCTAATGCATGGTTTGTAAATGATGGCCCAAGAGGTTAAAGGGGCGTAGTCAGCTTTCTACAGCAAAATTAGGGGCATAGTCAGCTTTCTGTAGTAAATCAAGGGCGTAGTAAGCAAAATCAGAGGCATAGTTAGCTTTCTATAGTAAATCAGGGGCGTAGTCAACAAAATCAGGGGCGTTGACAGCTTTCTGCAATAAATTAGGGGCGTAGTCAGCAAAATCAAGGGCGTTGACAACTTTCTACAGTAAATCAGGGGCATAGTCAATAAAATTAGGGGTGTTCATAGCTTTCTACAGTAAATCAGGGGCGTAATCATCAAAATCAAGGGCATTGACAACTTTTTGTAGTAAATCAAGGGCGTAGTCAGCAAAATCAAGGGCGTTGACAGCTTTCTGCAGTAAATTAGGGGCGTAGTCAACAAAATCAAGGGCGTTGACAACTTTTTGCAATAAATCAGAGGCATAGTCAACAAAATCAGGGGTGTTGACAGCTTTTTCAGGGGCATAGTTAGCAAAATCAGGGGCGCTTCTGCCTTTCTACAGTAAATTAGGCGCATAGTCAGCAAAATCAGGGGCGCTGAGAACTTTCTACAGTAAATCAGGGGCGTAGTCAACAAAATCAGGGGCGTTGACAACTTTCTGTAGTAAATCAGGGGCATAGTCAACAAAATCAGGGGCATTGACAGCTTTCTTAGGGGCGTAGTCAGCAAAATCAGGGGTGCTTCCAAATTTCTGGAGTAAAATAGGGGTGCTTCCGCCTTTCTACGCTAATTATGAGTGGTGTTTGGTGATGTAAATGGTAAAAATTATGACGTTCGCTAGGTGAGGGTATGGACTTTTGAATGGAATATGAGGAAATTAGAATGAACGGGCAGATTGAAGATGATTGTGGAGAATGAGTGGGGATTTAGAATGGTTAAATAAAGATTTGGAATGACAAGATGGAGGTTTAAATAGATCAAATGAAGGTTTTAGGAGACTTAAAGTGACGAAACAGAGGCTTGGGATGATGAGATAATGGTTGGGAATGATTAAATGATGGTTTAGAGGCTAAACGAATCCAAATGGGGAGATTTCAGGTGTTTAGGAGGGCAAATCTACCCCTCTACAGCAAAAATCAGGGGCACTTCCACCTTAAATAGGGGCGCTTCCACCTTAAACAAGGGCACTTCCATCTTTCTACAACAAAACAGAGGGCGCTTCCACCTTTCTGTAGTAAGACAGAGCTTGGTTTTGATGGAAATGGCTATGGCAAGGACTCAAAATGATAGAGTAAAGCCAAAGTATCAAAGATTTCATAGGTTTTTCACAAGAGAACACTTCAAGCAAGCACAATCCTATGATTAATGTTAAGGTTATGGCCAGGAAAGGTCTTAATCTAGGATGCGCAAGGCTTCTAGGGAGTCCTCGATATACTCTAGGTATGTGAGGCACAACTGTGAACACTAGCCCATCACAAGCGTGAGTCAGGAACCCCAGCAAGATACTAAAAGGCTCGGACCAACTCTTCACATCTATCTAGGTATCACCCTAGCTTCGATGCTCCGCCAATTACAATGTGACTAGATTGGGGTACAACTTTTGTTCTCCCCCCTTTATATACCTTGCTGGTACACATGGTTGGAATCATCCCTTGGGGTGATGAAATCCCCAATTAGGTCCCTCTAGAAAGAAAACAATAACTATTTCCAACTACTCCCCAAGCTCACATGAAGTGCAAGGGGAAACTGAAAACAAATTAATGCCCCCTTGGGTGTCACAATAATAGACAAGCACAACAAGCAATAAAGGTTACTTCCCCCTAATTAGACTATATTCGAACAACAAGGATAATTTAAAAAAAAAAAAAATGATCAAATAGATGGCCCTACAAGCAAACATTAGCTATCTTCTCCTTCTTTCTTGGTCAATTATGCCATAATATGTTGCAAAATGTTAGCAAAAAATACCAATATCCTTTCCAAAACAATATTAGAGGGTTATTACTTGAAAATAGCTAAAAACGAGAGCAAAAACGATGCTAAAATGACTATTTTACCCTCCAAACTGTGCTATTTTGGGGCGCTTCTGCCTTTCTGCAGCAAAACAAGGGCGCTTCCACCTTTCTGCAGTAAAAAAAGGGGTGCTTCTACCTTTTTGCAACAAAACAGGGGTGCTTCCACCTTTCTGTAGCAAAACAGGGGCGCTTCTGCCTTTCTATAGTAAGATTAGAGGGTGCTTCCGCCTTTCTGTAGCAAAAGGTTAGAGGAAAAGAACCTTTCAAAATCAAAGGGCGTATCCGCCCCTCTATAGGAAACGTTATCAGATTTTTAAAAAGGAAATTTGTACGCCCCACTACAAGAAAGTGTTAGAAACAAACTTCTAAGTATACACCTAACTGCAGCAAATTGTTAGAAGAAAATGAAATTATTAGATATAGGGTGCTTCCACCTTTCTACAACAGACAAGAGGGCGCTTCCACCTTTTTGTAGTAAAGCAGAGGGCACTTCCACCTTTCTGTGGTAAAACAGAGGGTGCTTCCACCTTTTTGCGGCAAAGCAGAGGGCGCTTCTGCCTTTTTGTGGTAAAGCAGAGGGCGTTTCCGCCTTTCTACGACCTTTTCCTGCAAAATTCTTAGCAAAAATGAAGGTTAAATGCAAGAACCCATTTGTGGGTCCCACCGGGCATGTCAGAAATGTGTACCTTGGAATTTTACCCCATTCTAATGTGCAAAATAACTAAAAATGCAAGTAGAAAAATACTAAGAACACTCAATGATTAGCCTAAAGAGTGATAAACAAGGAGGAAAATAGATGAAATGAGATGCAAATGATTATACCTTCTTTGTTGTTGAAGACTCCTTGGTTGGCCCTTGATTTTAATGGATTTGTGTGCTCCTTGGATGGCTTGTGATGTAGCTATATGCAAGATTGAATGTGCAAAATGATCAAAGTGGATGGCTAAATGATAACAATTGCTTGAGAATGCAAATTGGCAGCATAAGGTTGCTTAAATCAAAAGTCTTGAAAATGCCCTTGAGGAGGGGGTATTTATAGAAAAATTTGAATTCTCTGAATTCAACAATCTAGATTCATCCAACAAGGTCAAGATGAAGGGCTATGGTGAGTTGAGAACTCACAAGCCCTCACATCTTGACATGTGGATGGTGAAGTGGCTAAGGGGAGATGAGGTGTAAGTGAGGTGGAAGAGAAGTACATGATGTGGAGGAAGTACAAGTACCTTGCAAGTACATTGGGAGATGGGAAGAATAAAAGTGAATTTTAAATTCACAATGATTGGAAGAATCTAGTGGATAAGACAATGTTCCCAAAAGGTGGGAGTTTGTCACATGTGAATTGGTGTGACAAGTCAAAGGTTCTAGAAGATGCATGGGAAAAAGGGATTCTTGGAGGAATAAAAAGGAATTAAAAATTCTTTGGGGGATGGAGAGAGTTGACCAAGGTACTAATTAAGATTAATTAATCAGTAATTAGAAGATAAATGAGGATTAGAAGCCAACTTGCAAAATTTGGAGGATGTGACACATTCTAATCAAGGATTAGGCATGTGCACATCCCTAATGAAGAAATTAGGAGATGGATTAAGATTAGATGAAAATGACATGTGAGGAATTAAATAAATAATAGTAATATTACTTAATTAACTCAAATAAGAGGATGTTTAGATGAAAAGTGATAAATTTGGATAAATTAAGTGTCCAAATCTGGATGTCTACAATGTCCATATTCATGACATAGATAGCAACAAAAGGGAAATGTCTCATAATCTATCTATTGCATTGAAGAATATGAACCTACATGAATTTACAAAGAATCTGCAACAGGGTTATTTAAATCCATCTCAACAAAAATGTGAGCAAATGTCATTACCTTTCTATACTGAGTTTGATGAGAAGGACCCACTACTTTCCCTAGTAGTGAAGCAACCCTATGCAAGATGTCATTGTAACAAAATTCAACTGGAAATATAGGGAGACACACCCACACCAAAACTTGATTCAGGGGCTTTTTCAAAGGATCAAAACCTACATGTCAGGGTTTCATAAATAAACCAATTTGGTTTGGAAATAAGTTCCAACTTTGAAAACTCTATTATGATCCGCCATGCAATTAAAAGTCATCATAAAGTAACTACTTTCCAACAAAACTATTTCCATCTCACACTTTGGGGACCAAGTCTAGTGAGCCTGTAACTCCAAAAAATAGATTGAAACCCTCATTCACGAGAACTTGTAGAGTGAATCCTACTTTGAGTAATACTCAGTATCCTCTGCAATTAATTCTAGTTGAATTACCAACATCACCCTATCATTGGTACATTCTAGTAGCCATTTATCTTCAAGATATGAGAACCTCCAAATGGTAGAAATCATCCATTTCTCAAATCATTCAAAAAAATATTATTATCAAAAACCCTCGATGAATGATTTAGAGAGGAAGCCTCAAATGCAGCACAAAAATCCATAGGAGATTTGACCCCTAATGTCTCTATTGGAGCCATAAAGAAGAGGATAAAGAACCCTTATACCCCCAACATTCGAACCCCACTCAAACACCAAATCCCATTATTTGAACAACAAAAAAGGGAATATAGAAGGGATTAGAAGAGGAAGATTAAACACAACCACAAAATAAGAAAAAGTCGACCACAATCCCAATTGGCATCCAAAACACTCACCCCCTCATGCATCAATCACCACAACCTCAACATACACCTAAAAAAAATTAGAAAATGACCTCCCACAAGCTCTAAAAGGCATGCTCCAAAGTCTCGGCCTCATGTAGGGTGCAGCCTACACAGAGCATCAACTTGCTTTAGTGTCTCCATCCCTCAATCCTCTAGTTTGTCATTAATATATGGAAAGGTTTTCATAGTGGTCATAAATATATATATATTTTTTTTAATGTCGAAAGAAGTACCACAAGTTATTATAAAATTTTCAACTGTATTGTAAAATTTATCATTAAAGGGTATATCTTAAATCCCAAGTTGCTAAATTCCCTAAAACACGTATATATTCAATAATTCCTTGTTCTTAAAGCCCAAGGAACTCTAATTCATATTTCATGATCTTGGATATATTTTTTTCTATTAGATACATATAACTCTTTGAACAAGATGTTAATTTATAATCATCATATAGCCATGAGACATTTGAGCCTCCAATACTTTCATCTAGAAATAACCCATATTGTATGATTTCAATAGAACCATAATGAACGTAGACCTTTATATTCTTTCGATTCACATTAGTCTTTCCATTAGAGTGAGGAGGGAGATTTTTTTTCCTATATGAAAATCATTTCATATATTATATTTTTCGCAACCTTTATGAATGATATTGACATGTGATTTGGGATGTGTATTAGTTGATGTGGATGTAGGTTGATTAGGATATGTGTAGGATGATGATATTTTAGGTTTCTTAAGTAGTTGGGAAATTATTGGTTTTTCAATAGTTCCCTTCCAAAATTTTAAAAATTCAACAATACTAGTGACGAGTAAGGATATATTCTTCCATTTATATGTGGAAATTTTGATACATTGATGATAATTGGATGGTAAAGCTTGTATCATATATATCCAATTATTATCCAAGATAATGCCATATGTTTGATAAAAAATAATGAAATTTAATAACTTATTTATTTGACCAATTATATGATCATTAATTAGAATATTAATTATCCTAGACAACTCACATTTTACACTATCATAGTCCAAGTAGGAGTGATAATTTTTAGAATTGGATATGGAGATATCCTACCAAGATCTAGAGGCCAAATGGAAAACCCAAAGATACAATATCAATATGAAAAGAGTAAATTTAATTCCTATCATTTATGGAAATAGAATTAAATATACAATGAATGAGAGACCCTTGATTATATAGCCAAGGTGATACATAGGATGTCATAATATTATAACAAGTGTCTTAATTTTATGATATGAGACAACTTATCATAACTACATAGGAAAAGATAAAGTCTAGAAATTAAAACTAAGTCATCCAGAAATATTCCTAGGAACTAAGTAATCCTAACATGTGAATTAGTCCCTTAACTCTCCTAGTAAGGATTTAACTAGGTACAATACTTTGTTCACATCAACACCTCACTTAAGTGCAACTCAAGGAAGAGGAAACTAATGAAAATGATACAAAATTCAAGGATGGATCCTATCTATACTAGGCCATGTTAGGTACCCATGTACATATGCAAATGTAGTCTCTCACAAATAGAGAAAAGGAGAAAACATAGTGGGAAAAAACTCCTCCCCAAAAGAGAGATGAAAGATAAAAAAATCTCTCAATGATGCATAAGCAGGTCAAAAACCCATACGAGGAAGAAGACCCCCCCATAAGAGGGAAGAAGAAGAGAGAGCATGTAGCCCCCCTCAATGGTGAGTCTCTAGCCATAGTAGAAGATCGATATTCAATATTGAAGATGATCTAAGCTTGTTGAACAACATTCCTCCCCTTAGGAAGAAAGAAAACCAAGAATGTATGCAGGATTTCTTCCCAATTCTGAAAGGAACATGGGGGAAGAAAGATGATGCAAGATGTCTCTAAAGCATACTCAAGGACCTCCATGTCAGTGTTGAAAGCTGACACACTCCAAATAGGAATTCTAGGACACACTACAAAGGATGATCATGTAGATAATGAGGAAGAGGGTTAGATTATTCCCTCGTAATAACTAGAGAAGGATCATCTCCATCAAAGAGAAGATGGAAGAAATCAATGAGGTCTCCCAAATCTGAAATATGAAACTCCACAAACAATCCTAAAGTAACTACCAAGAAGCTAATGCAAGTAGCCATATCTAAAAGACAATGAATATTGTACTGCATTGAATCAAAATAAGTCTTATTTGTAGCAACAAAATCATCAAAAACTGCAATAGTAGATGGAGGAGATGAAATGTATCACTCAAGAACTAGATCTGATGTGATTACTCCCAAGTTCAAGAAGCCAAATGTATCTTCTAAATCATGATTCAAATTAGAAGTGTGATCAAAATCTGAAGGAACAATTCACCATTAGAATAAAAATCTACAAATGTATACAACGAAGGTGAATGATCAACCATCCTAGTAGAAATAATCTCTCTACTCTCCAAGTCTTGAATGATGACTGAATTAGGCATGAACTCCATAGTACTCCCATCTCCACCATGTGTAATTTTTTATAGGGAAAGAAGAATGATCATCAAATGAGGAACATACAAAACATCCCAGTAATGTTTTCCACAAAATTAATAGAACCTTTCCCAAGTACACTCATGTATGTATTTTTTCCCACAAAAATAGGAGACATAGTACAAGGCTCAAAATAAGAGAATATAGACTATAAAGATTTCATATAATGAGATGCCCCCAAATCTAGAAGTCATCTCCTTGATCTATGACCTAAGAAAGTACAAAGAGTATGTCCTTTATTTCTTGATTTAGAAGCTAAATAAAGTCAACCTTTGTCCTTATTATATAGTCTTTTGAAGAAGAAGAAGAAGGAGAATGTGATTCAAAAATTCTAGAAGGAAAATCAATTTGATTCTTTTTTAGAAGATGTTTCAACTCATCAATATCCTTCTTATAACAATAGTCTTCTTCATGTCCTTCCTTCTTGCAATATGCACAACTAGGAATCTCATTCTTATATTTTCCCCCCTTATAAGTGGATTTTTTATGTTCTTTTGTGGAATTAAATTTGGATTGTGTGTTCATCATAGTCTTGTTCTTTTCATTTTATTTTCCACTTGAAGACTTCTCATCCTTTGCAATCAAGGCATCCAATTTTGAAGAATCCAAAGCACCAATTTGTATAAGCTTATCTTTCTCCCTAATGAATTGCATAGAAAAATTCTCAAAGGAAGGCATCTTAAACTCACTTCCAAAGGAATTATTTGTAGAATAGAAAGTAGACACAAATATTGAATATTCAATTCCTAGCTTTTAAAGTATACTTAACAAAAATTATGTATCTAATTTTTCAATTTTACAATCCTTAAATTATGTTCTTAGTGAGTTGAATTTGGTGATGAATTCATGTATTTTTTCAACACTACATGAATTGAGACTTAGTAATTCATTCTCCAACAAATTTCCTTAAATTTCAACTATTTTTCCAAATAATTTTGACAATGTAGTCCACATAGCCATGGGTGTAAATCCAAGTGCTCAATGCAAAACAAATCAAGAGAGACAAAAAATGACAAATAGCTAATGACATATTCAAAAATATTCAACCACTTATTCTTTTTAGCTTCATAATCTTTTGGCTCACCATCAAGCCCATGAACTATCCTATACAACCTTTTAACTCTTAGTAACTTGTTCATTTAAAATTTCCATTTAGGATAGTTGTAAGGTTTTACAAGTGGAATTATAGATGGATCCATGATAAAAACAAGAAGGAAAGAACAAAAATCAAGAGGAATTCAACCACAACCACACGAAGAATCCCCCTCAAATTCATTCAATCACAAAACTCACTCCAAAAACATTTTAGCTTGGCGATTTATGGCTAGTGCGATTACAATTTCCGCTTGCTAACAACAGTGAAGTTTTCTTGATCTTGGTACATAAAAATTCCAAAATTGGCCATAGAATCAAGTATAATTTTTGGAACAAAATGAGATCAATCTGATCATACCATTGAAAAGTACATAAAAAATGCACATTCAATAAAATTGCATGCAAAAATGTTACCATAGGAGTTAGAGGAAAGCTCCTAAAGGTTCCCAAAATGATATAATGATGCAACAAAAGCTGTGAGAATCTACAATATGTAAAAAATCTAGACACAAAAACCAAAAATAAATTTCACCACCATAAAGAGCATCAAAGTCCATCCCAAATAAAAAATTATCTCTTGAAAAGGATGTTTTGGGTCTAAGTTATGAGTTTTTTAAAATCAAGTGCCAAAATATAAACTCCATTGGAGAGGGAGGGGAATTTTTTTAAAGACCCTACTAATGTGGTGATAACATTAGCAATCAAAAAGTGATTAAATTTAATGTCTGAATGGATGTGGGCAACAAAATTCATCCCTAACGAACAAAATATTCTATGGAATTCTAGAATATTCTCCTTCCTTGTCGAATCGATAGAATATTTTTCAATAATAGAATAGTCCCTATATTTATGGTGTTTTATTAACTAATTGGAAGTTTAAAATAATCGGTTGTGGGTTCTACGTGGGGCCAAAAAAATAATGGAAGAATGTCATGTGGAAAAAAGGGAAAATCATACCTTATTATGAGTATATGATACCCTACACAAGTACAGTATGACCTGCAAATAAAAATCCACCACATAATTTTTTTATTTTTTTAAAATAATTTTCTTAATATATTTCGACAATTACTTTTTGAAGAAAAAATTATAATTCTTTACAAAATAATTAAATATATATTTTTCTTCGATTGTACCATACAACTATAGAGTGACCTTATAGTCATATAGATAGTCAAGGAGGGCATTTATTTTTCTCAAATTCTAAGTAAAGTGCTTAGATTTTGATAATTTGGGGTTCTTGGGCCTTCTAGATGTGATGGTAGGGTCAAATTTGGCCTAAAATGCTCCAAAATTGTAGCTCCCTTCTAGATCTATCAACCACTCTTCAACTTTAAATCTTCATAGATATGGCCTCATATGTCTAATTTTCATGAAACAAAAGATAAAAATTACTTTTTCGAACAACCTGAATTCAATTTGGTGAGCTCAAATTTGCACTAACAAGCTTCAATTTGAATCTGCAATACAAAGCCAAAAAGAGGAACCCTCCCAAATTTTGGTATTTCTATCAAGCTTTTATGATTCTTCAAATCATCATATGATGCAATAAAATAGAATACTCAACCATTCAAGATATACCAGGATCTCTCAAGAAATGACTATCCAATGACACCCAACATTCTCTAATACCATGTTAGAATTGGTTATGGATATATCCTACCAATATCAAAAGGCCAAATAGAAATCACAAAGAGTATCAATATACAAAAATAAACTATATTCCTATCAATTATCCAAATAAAATTCAATATAAAATGTATGAGAGACCCTTGGTTATATAGCTAAGATGAGACAAAAGATGTCATAAGATTATGAAAAGTGTCTTAATCTTATGATATGATACAACTTATCATAATTACCAAGGAAAAGATAAAATCTATACATGACAACTAAGTCATCTAGAATATTCCTTGTACCTAAGTAAACTTAACATGTGAATAAGTCCCCTAAGTGTCCTAGTAAGGAATCAACTACTTGTACAGGACTTTATTCACACCAAAAAGAATGTATGGATATAAGGATTTTTCTAAATATATTATATGTTGTATAGACTTTAGGATAAAATATTTAAATTTGATTTATTATAGTCAATTTCCCTCTTTATTACATGCTTACTAATAAATAATATAGTCTATAAATGAAATTTCATTATATGGACCTATATGTGGTATGTTATGTTGAATATATGCAAGATTATGGTTTGAGGATAGGTAGCCTTAAATATTATTTTTAATTTGGAGGAATCTATTTTATTTGTGACTTTTGACTTGTACAATAACCTATATATTATGGATATTACATATTTTAAGAAGCTCTATGATTGATATTTGTGCCAGATTTTTCTTAAATTGTTTAATAAGATTGTATTGGCCTTTGGGAATAGAAAAAGGAGGCTCTTGGATGATATTTTTATTATTTATCATGGTATGAACACTATAGAAACCTAAAATTATCTATATCTAATGGAATAAACCCTATCCTATCCATTAAATCAATAAAAATGTATTTTTAATTAGCTAAATATTTCATCCTATATATTTATCTCTCAACCTTAATTAAATAAATTTGCATTTTACTAGTTAAGTTTAACCTTACCCCCCGGATCCTCCAATTAAATAAATTTAAATCAATACCTACTAAATTAATTAATTAATTCTAATTAATATTCAATACAATTTCTTCTAATATGCAAATCCACGTCATCCTCAATCCACTCTTACTTAATCTTATCCATTAAATCCATCTACATGGATAAAAATATAAATACTTCATCACTTCATAAGTTTCCCTACACCACTCATGCTCCCACATGTGTGAGTGTGCCTACTCATTCTTTTGCATGTGTATCCATCCTACATCTTAAATATTTCATAAAAGCACACATATGGGTGTGTACCTAACTCTTATATCTTGTGAGAAACTTGTCAAATGACTACAACTTTAATCCATTCCTCAAATCCTAGCCATCCATCGATAATGCATATGGGATCTTGATTTTCCTAGTAGAAACTATATAAATTTGAGGCCTCCCCTATTATTTGATCATCTACTCATTTCCTAACTACAAATATTATCTTCTAATCCTCTTCTTCTATTCTATCACTATGTTATCATTTTCTCAATCCACCACCCTATGGGTATGTCTAGGATCATCATGGAAAAAATAGGCACTTAAGTGGCAAAAAAAATTTAAAAAATTGAGTTAGGAAACTTGACATAAAAATTTGAATAAGTTATCTATATTATTTCAAAAATATGTAAGAATAGAATCTGTAGAAAATTGAATATAGTTTCTAAACTAATAGGTTTTTTTTTAAATCTACTTGGTGAAAATTTAAAATTTCAATGCAGTAGTACTTAAATTTTAGGGAAAAAATAAGAAGTAGGTGTTTGTCTAACCACCCTAACCACAATAAAATGATAATATTTTTTATAATATTTTACATATAATAAGAGGACTCATGTTTGGATGTGATGCATATTTTTTTGTAATGTTTTTCTAAGTAAATAATTAATTATGAATTTTTTATTAAAAATTTTAAAAATATAAAAACATGTATGTCTTACCACCTTAACTTGGTCAAAACTTCATGAAATTCAATATTTTTTTTTAATCCTATAGTATGTGAAGCATAGAATGTGATGCATGTTTTGGATTCAAAAAATATGATATCGTTTGAAAGATATAGATTTTTTTGTATTAGCCTATCAATTAGAACTTTAGTTGTAATTCAAATATTAAATATTGAATATTATTTATTTATTAAATGCAAAGTAAAAAATAATTAATATTGCTAGAAAGTTGAGAATCTCTTTTAAAAAGCCTTTTTTTTCATCAATTTTGGGTAAAAAAAAAGTCGTCAGCCACATACCCATCTTATCACCACTTTTTGGTTCATCATGATCCTGCACATACCCCTATAGTGGTAGGAAAAACATCCATTTTCCTCACTTAATTTTACAATAATTAATATTAAAATGAACCTAATGTTGCCTTCACTTAGTGTTGTAATGCATTTTACACATTTGCATTAAGTTTAGGAACATTTTAAACTAAATGGACCTAATTGTGCCTTATTTAGGTTGTTGTAAAGTATATCTTTATACTTTCACACAAATATAGGGATCTATTAATTAATAGGTCTTCTTTATGCCTTATTTGGTCTTATTTTGCATCCACAAGCCTGATTAAATGCATTTCTCTGAGGATAATCCTAAAATTTATTAAATGACCAATCATAATTCATGCTTTTGGATTGTGTTCCAGATCTAGTGATTTGGGACTCATACGCCACCTTGGGAGAATGGGTCCTATATAGGTTTCAAGGCCTGATCCTAAATATTGCATTGAACTTAATATATTTGGAAGTTTGTGTCCTAGTTTTCATCCATTTGGATTCATATGCCCCAACTGGTGTATGAGTCCCACTTTAGCTTGTACCTATATTGAATTCAATTCTTGGTGGGATTTTATTCTCCTAAATATAATTTCAGCTTGTAGTCTTGTAATTTCAAGAAATTTGGCACAAAAGAGTATAATTACAAGCTTATTTCATATTAATATCCTATCCATTTTCATGAGAAAGTGTGATCTATTAATTCAAGTATTCAAGTATTCAAGTATCCTAAAAAACTTATGATCAATTGAGAATTCAAGAGATGATAATCAATCATTTTGGAGCATCAATTCAAAATTCAAGCATCATGTCAAAGTCTTCATGCATCATGTGTTTTTTTGAGATAATATTTGTGATGTAAATTTTCATGATTCAAGTAAGTATTCAAGATCAAGTTTCAAGCATTCAATCAAGAGTCAAGATCTGAATTCATACTAGCTATTTCACACAATATTGCAATCTTTATTTCAAGGGATTGGTGAGTTGCAAAACTACATATTGTTCATTCACCATTCCTTCATTCTACTTCATTTCATTTCCAAGGTTTGATTACCAAAATGGGGTTTGACTAAGGTAAACCCCTATTCCTTAACACAACAACATTTTTCCCTTTTCATGTTTGATTAAAGATTTAGGTGATTTGAAGCTTGGAGATCCTTTAAAGACATTTAGAGAAGGGGGATTTTTTACTCATGAGTTTCCTTCATTCAGAGAGCCTCATAGGGTGAAATACCTTAAACTACCTAAAGGAACAACACGAGAGTTCTAAAATCAGAAAGAACGTTTCACAAAGATTTTCTAGATAGATTGATGGGCTCTTAGCCAAAGGTTGAAAGTGCAGGTATGGGATGATAGTGTGATGTACTAGCATCTCTCTAGCGAATTGGAATCTTCATGGAATAGAAAGTGAGTTTATCACAGAAAATGAAAAAGCAACTACAAGGAATTATATTTTTGAGAATTTACAGAATGTGAGAAAGTAACAAAAAATAATTGAACTGAGAATAAAGCAAGGTAAAAGATAAAGAGGATAAATAAAGTTCTCACAACCAACCAAGTAATAAATCCTCTAGCACATAAATGTCCTCAATACTTGAATGCATTAGATTTGTAGAAAGTGTTGGGGCTATATAGGGGTTTTCCTTAGTCAAACCCCTGTTTTGGTGTTCCCACCTCCATGGAAAACCAGATAGATAGAGAGAAGTAATAGATAGAAATAAAATGTATCTAAGAATGATAAAAGCAATACCCACTTGAGAGAACTTGTATTATGAAATATAAGTGATAAAATCAATGTACCCTCAAGGAGGAGAACTCGTATCACAAATTAGAGATTAAAATGATAGGGGATATGGAATCCTAAGATGCTCACAAGAACAAGGTGGGGGAGATAGATCTATAAGGCTAAAGGAATCCAAAAAGAGCAAGGATGAGAGAAAGGGATATGAGATCCAAGAGAGCTACAAAGAATGTTGTGAGAATGTGAGATTGCTTGAGGTTGTTGTAGCAAGTTGTATGGAGCTATGCAATCAAGATAACAGGAGAAGGGGAGGAGGAAAAGGCAAGAGCCATGGTTGGAAAGAAGATAGAAGCACAAATGAATTGAAAAGATAACCTTTAAAGGGAGAAGATAATAAAAAAGAAGCTTCTCAGGTGGTTACAAGGCATCCTGAGCCATTTCCACCAACAAAAGGAGGTGACAATGGAAAACATGCTAAAAAATGATCATTTGAGAATTGAAATGTTGCAAAATGCTAGTGTGGCATGTAGATGTCCATATGGTGCACTAGTGTCCAAACACATCACACTACAAAATGACATGAATGGGAAAAGCACAAAGTTTGATTCCAAGTTGACACACGAGGTTAGCTACTTAAAACGGGTTTTCAAGCATCTTGAGAGGGAAAAGGCTAATGCAAGGGATACAATGAGCCTACAAAAATGCTAGGGGAGTGGACACTAAAGTAGATAGGAAAAATCTTGTGAAATTGTAAGGGGTGCAATTTTACGACACTACAAGACAAAGTTGCAATATTGAGGAAAGTTGTCAAGAAGTTGTCATCTTCATAAAAACTCACCTATAGCTTGTAATTCAAACTTTCAAACTTGGAGATCGAACAAGACAAAAGCTACAAAAGATCACTTGAGGCTACAAAATTTTAAGTAAAACCCTAATACTAGGACTAAATTTCTACCTTGGTCATATGAGTCTTGACATACCCCTTTTTAGTAGCTTGTTGTAGATCTTGGTCTGTTAGTAGCAGATTCCATATTTTGACTAGAAACCCTAACTAGGACTAAATCACCTAGTTTGTTGTATGATTACCAATACATATTAAAAGTTAGAATTTCATAGTTATGGACCTTTTTTTGGAGATATTCAATCTTCCAAGTGCTTCTTTTATTATCCTCAATTTATTATTTTGATTTTAAGTTTCATTTTCTAGGTCATATAGTTAGATTTGTATAATACTTTCATTTCTTTCTTTCTAAGAATTCTCTTAGTGGTATGCCCCCTTTTTAATCACACCTAAGGATACCACCTATAAAAAATTCCCCCTTTTGCATCAATTGAGTCTCTTGGTTGAGGGATCTTGGTTTCCTAATGAACTAAAGTGAGAAGTAGGTCCCCAAAGTTGTCTATCTCCCAAAAGGTAGATAGATCTATTTCCCTTTGTTTCATTTTTGTGAACTTGACATTTGGACACTTGGCTTTATGATTTGGAGTACAATAAATTCCTAGATCTAGTTTACATTAACTTTTCATTTGATCTTACATTAGTTAATTTTCATTTAGGGTTTTTAAATCTTGCATTAGTGAAAAGTGTGTATAGATTGCGTGTTTGCATTTTGCATCATTTAATTTCACTAAAAATCTATAATTGCAAATAGTATAATAAAGATACAAGTTAGAAACCTTGACATCAACTCAAAATTTTCTGAATTTGGTGTAAAAACCCTAATTTGGAACTCATTCACCCATTTGGATGATTTAGTCCCTCTATAGGTGATTTTTCCATATTTTTGGGAATTTCGTGTTGACTATTTTTCAACATTTGAACCTTCCAAAAACCCTAGTTGGGACTCATTCACCCCTATAGGTGATTTAGTCCCATATCAGACATAAACTTGCATTTTACAATTGACATTAAAATCTTCATTCATGTGCTTCTTTTTTCTATTATTAGATCTCTATTTCATTTTTCTTATTCTTTGTTAAATTCATTTCATTAGACCTAGTACATTGCTTTATTTCAAATTTTCATTTACAAGATTCCATTTTCAAATTCTTGCATAGTGTAATGAGAAAATTGCATTGTTTATAATATGAAAAATTACATTGTATTTCATCATGGATATGTGCTTTGGTAATTTTTGGATGTCCCTGAAATGATTAGAGGATGTGTCAAGTTGTGTTTTTGGAAATGATCCTAATGAAATTTAACTCACTCATGCTCAATCAATTCATAATTCATGTCCTCCTCATGATGTTGACATTATTAGAGAATATGATGATATCATGAACAACTTTATAAACAATTGTGTTACATCCTTTTATCCTTCTATGAAATAACCAATGCAACTTAAGATGTTTGGTCTTCTACATCCTAAAATTGAGACACGGACTGAGCCTAAGATCCCCACAATAAGTGATCCTAGTTCCTCTAATCAAGCGCATCAATATTATGTTAACAAATTGAACAAAACTCCCATCAACCTAGAAGATACATATGGAAAAGGCTTTACAATATTAAGCAAACAAGGATGTGACATAACAAATAAACATGAATTTCATCAAATTTTAGAGAAAATACCAATTGAAGATATTGAAGGGATAAGATATCAAGATCCTCCTCTCGACATAAGTTTCCTCCTTCCTAAAGAAAAACCAATTACTTGTAGCAATAATAACTATTATATGATCATCTTAGGTCCTCCTTCTCAAGAAATTGCTGAATTTAGCAAGAAACAAAAGCTTTACAAATTTAGAGACTTACCCTTCCTACAAAATCTAACAAAATATGAAAGGAAACTAGAAGAATTTTCTAACAAAGGTTTTATTGCAATTCCACCTCCCAATAGAGCTATAAAACCTAAAAACAACAATTATTGTGCATATCGTAGGACTCTTGGGCAGCCCACTAACGAATGTTGTACTTAAAGAAGGATCCTTGAGAAAATTGATATGATAGAAATAACCCCTTATAAACATTCCCTTATGCTCCTTTCAATGTAATGGTTATTGGATCTTAATATTCTCACTATTACATGCTTTACATTCATTACAAATCATTTTAGAATGCAAGGAGTTCTTTCTCATTACCTACCTCGGTTTATTCTTGTCTTGCACATAGTGGGGGAAAGAATTAGATGCCCTTGTCCTAGTATTTCACTTATTGTTGTCCCTTTGGTTATTTGCTCATCTTCCATATACAATGAACAAGATTGGGATGTGTTTGACTTTCAATAGGTTGACTCACATGTGTGTTACTAGTCTTTCCTTTTGTTTCTTTTCCATGTTTTTTGTGTAATTGCATGTGAGGAATGTGATCTCCCATACTATTTCTTTTGATATATCTATCTCTCTCTCTTTGTGACATTCATCTATTTGTACCTACATTCTTCTATATGTCATAAACCTTTATATTTTCTTTGTCTTGTGTTTTACTTTTGGGGATGATGCAAGGCATTGAGACATTTAGGTCTCTTCCATGTCAAGACCAAAAAAAAATTCTTTGTTTTTTCTCTCTTTGTGTCATTCTTCCCTTTCCATGAGTATTTGGGGAATCGTGAAGTTTCTGAGCTCTCTAAAAATATTGTAGAAAAGACATATTGACCCCAAATCTATGGATCCCTTATGTGATTTTGGGATTTCATTGTGGGGGACACATATTTCTCTTTATGGTGACATTGGGTGTGATTTCCTTCAAGAGTTTTATCTCTCTTAGCATATTATATTCCTCTTAGTGAATTGATGTGACACACTGCATTCCCTAAGTTGTGAATCTTCTATTCTTCTATTGGTCTTCTCTTGGAGACATTAGGCACAATGTTCCCTAAGTTGATACCTTACATGAATTAAGAAAAAATCCTTTGAGTCTACCTTACACTATATTGCAATTATAATAACTGTTATATGGCCACCTTGCATAATTCACTTTTCTTCCCTGTGGAGCCATCCTATTTGTTCATGGGTTTCAAGCATATGAATTTTTACTTGCCTCATAAATCTTGTTTTTCATGTTGTGTGGCACCTTATCAAAGATATCAGGAGGTATAGATTTTTTATAGTTACTATATAGGATCCAAAATAGGTTTGACTTTCCCATAGCCACTTTATTGTGTGTGTGAGCACATACCAGCCATGTGCATATGTGTATCACCTCTCTAGGGGCTCACCTAGTGAATGTATTGAGGTTTCACTAGCCCTGTGAGTGTGCGTTTGGTTTGCATAGTGGACATCATGTTCCACTTGTAAATTTTTTTGGATAAACAACTTAGATCTTATCCACATTTTTTTGGACAAACAATCAAGGCTTGATCCACCCCTTTTTCTTTTTCTTTTTCTTTCTTCTTTATGTCTTTGGTAGTGTATGATTGTTCCTTTTTGTTGCTTCATACATTATTCACATGTGTGTTCTTTTGTGCCTATGTTGGTTTTCCATAATATCTTGATCCTAGGGGATTGATCATCCTTCTTAATCATTGTCATCCTATCTCACTAACATCGGTACACTTCAACCCCTCTTGATGCATATTTTTCTACTTTAGTGCAAGTATGAAGCAAGTTCCTCCTTTAAATAAAGTGGGGGCTAAACATAGTGATGGAAAAATCATCCCTTTTCCTCACTTAATTTGAGAATAATTAACATTAAAATACACCTAATGTTTCCTTGATTTAGTGTTCTAATGTGTTTTACACATTCACATTAAGTTTAGGGCCCTTTTAAACAAAATGGACCTAACTATTCCTTATTCAAGGTGTTGTAAATTGTATCTTTACACTTTCACACTAATCTAGGGCTTTATTAATTAGTTGGGCTTATTTATGCCTTATTTGGTCCTATGTTACATTCACAAGATTGATTAAATACATTTCTCTGTGGATAATCTTGACATTTATTAAATGAAAAATCATAATTCATTTTTTTGGGTTGTTTTTTCTAAATCTAGTGATCTGGGACTCATATGCCACCTTGGGCATGTAGGTCCCACCTAGGTTTTGGGACCTGCTCCTAAATATTTCATTGAACTTAATATTTCTTGAAGTTTGTGTCCTATTTTTAAGCTACTGGGACTCATATGCCCCAATTGGCATATGAGTCTCACTTTATCTTGGACATATTTTGAATTCAATTCTTGGTCGGATTTTCTTCTCCTAGATCTGATGTTGGCACATAGTGTTGTAATTTTAGGAAATTTGGCATAAACAAGTATAAATACAAGCTTATTTCACATAATTTATCCTAGAAATTTTCATGAGCAAGTGTGATCTAGAAATTCAAGTATTCAAGTATCTTAGCTTATGATCAAGAGAGAATTCAAGAGCTAATAATCAAGAATTTCCAAACGTCAATTCAAGAAATTCAAGCATCATGTCAATGTCTTCATGCATCATGTGTGTTTATGAGATAACATTTGTGATGTAGGTTTTCATGATTCAAACAAGTATTCAAGTTCAAGTTTCAAGCATTCAATCAAGAGTCAAGATCCACATTCATGCTATCCATTTCACACAATATAGTATCCTTTATTTTAAGGGTTTGGTGAGTTACAACATTACATATTGTTCATTCATCATTCCTTCAATCTCTTTCATTTCAAGGTTTGATTACCAAAATGAGGTTTGACAAAGGGAAACCCCTATTCCCTATTCCCTAACAGAACAATGTTTTTCCCTTTTCATGTGTGATTGAAAATTTAGGTGATTTGGATCTTGTTGATCCTTTGAAGACAAATTTGCAAGATTGAGGAAAGTTTTCAAGAAGTTTTCAGCTTCACGGAAACTCACCTACAAGCTATAGCTTGCAACTAAAAATTTAAAACTTTGAAATTGGTTAAGAAAAAAGCTACAGAAGATCACTTGAGGCTACAAAAGTTTCAATCAAACCCTAATAATGGAACTAAATCACCACCTTAGGCATATCATTCCTAGTATACCCCTATTTCATAGTTTTTTGTAGATCATGGTTTGTCAATAGTAGATTCCATATTCTAGATAAACAACCCTAACTAGGACTAAATTGCCCAATTTGGCATATGAGTCATAGAACACATTAAAATTTAGAATTTCAAAGTTGCAAACCTTTTTCTGGACATCTTCAATCTTCGATGTCCTTTAATGCTTATCCTCAATTTATTATTTTGATTTTAAGTTTAATTTTCTAGGTAACATAGTTAGATTTGTATATTACTTTCATTTCTTTCTTTCTAAGCATTTGCTTTGTAGTGAACGCCCCTTTTAATCACACCTAAGGAAACCACCTACAAAAAATGCCCCAGTTTTCCCTCAATTGAGTCTCTTGGTTGAGGGATCTTGGTTTCCTAATGAGCTAAAGTTCAAAGTGGGTCCCTAAAGTTTTCTATCTCCCAAAAGTTAGACACACCTATTTCCCTTTGGTTGACATCCTAATCCCAAAAACACAGTATTTTATTACGTAGGAACCAAATTCCACCATACATCAACATATCAAAAAGAACACATAAAATAGAAAAAGGTTGCACTTTATGGTATCCCAATCAAAGAAGCAATGTAAACAATATTAAAAGGATTGATTATTGCTTGGATTTTTTTTTTCTTACCCTAATTTTTTTTCTTATCTTCAAACACAATTAGGGGATTTGATATTTATGGTAGCTATTTGGTTGTGAGAGTGTTGAACTTAACCAACTATGAAATCATATGCGTGAATTTTTTTTATGATCAATATTATTGGAATGGTTAGTTTAGCTTTATTTAGGTGATGAATTTAGTTGGTCATGAATACAATATAAGCACTATTAGATATCCAATTTCTTATTTGGGACCTTTTAAGTATGTCCCTCTCTTTTAATATCTTTACTGTGAATGAGTTCTTCAACATGGTGTTTTAGTTTATTGCACCTATTAATAAAATGGACTTTATTTTATAGTATTAGAATATTCATTTTCACTATACCATACATTCTTACCCTTCTCATTATTTGAAACGATTAGATTGTAAAAAAAATATCATGTTGGATTTAAATAATATTTGGAAGACTATTACTAACATTTCTCCTAAGGTTATGTGTTTCCTATATTTCATTTATTTCCTTGGTTTTCCTAAGAGTGCAATTACATTAGGAGTATTTTGGACAATTTGAACATACCTCAAGTCCATGAATTCATCAGCAACTATGTTTTAATTTTTTATAAAGATTTTGGGTTTATTGAGTTGGTAATTGTCATTGTAAAATATTTTCACAAGTCCTTTAGCAACATTGTCCTTTTAAATTTGTATATTTTTCTAAATGATTTCATTTAGAGTTATAATACAATGCACTTGTCAATGGAAGGTCATCTCTTTGTTTAAGTTGGTAATGCATATGTATACTATTTATTTTTTAAGGTCCTAGCCAAGTAAAATGGTTTGTTAAGCTTCTCTATCATTGTAACAAAAAGGAAAATCTTTCTCCATTTTACTACTTAACACTACATGGATCCATCATGATCAATTCATGTTCCAAATTACATGAAAAGTGTTTTATAAATCTCTCTAATAGATCAAGAAATTTTTTGATAGAGTCTTTAGGTAAGTTGTTAGGCCACTCAATAGCTTTCCCTTTTGATTTTTGAGAAAAAATCCTTATTAAGTGTATGACACTATAGGTGACTCCTTTACATTTTGTGTAAAATTATGTTGCATGGTCTCATAAATCTCTCTTCCTTTTGTACTTGTCAATTTTTTGTAATTAAAAGTATGGGGAAAGTGAGTTATTATAATATCCTTTCAAAAGGATAAGGATATAACTCCACAAATTTATATGTTTTATATAGAATTTTAGTTCATATTTGTAACCCTTTTATTGCATCCTTCATGGCTTTTCACTCATGATCAAATGGCATGGCTTGAAGTGGCATCTAGGTGGTGTAATCAAATTCAATTAATGCAGCCGAGATTGTTGGTTCATTTAATTGTTTGGAATAGATTGATTTTATTAATAAATTTAATTTTTAGAGTAAATTGCATGCTTGGATTTAACTTACTTTTGTAGTAGATTGATTTTATAAACTATATTGATTGAAAGATAATTAATATTTTAAATTAGATTGACTTAATGTATAAATTAAAATTATTAATAAACTTACAAATAAAAAAATTATTTTCATCTCCACTCATATAAACTATTTAATAAATTTAAGTATATTAATAAAATAATATTTTGTAAAAAATAATTATATATTTTTATTTTAAAATTTAATAAAAACTAAACATTAAATATAATTACTGATTTATATTAATTATATTTTTTTAAATATAAAAACTATTTTTAAGATAAATAAATATTTTTGAAACGTTAATTTGATGTGCAAACTTGAGAAGCGGAGGTACCTTTCAAACTTTTAATTTTCTAAGCAAGTCTAGTCTTTGCCTAACATTAGATAATGATATTATATAATAGTCAATCGATTTAAAAATAATTTCACACTTAACATTAGATAGATATATTATGTAATAGATAGTTTTATGCGGCATTCACATTAAAAAATGACAAATAGTCATATTATAGAATATTAAATCAACACAGAAAGTTTGGATGAAGCTTCTAACCTAGATGGGTATATAAAAATGTGCAGAGCAGAGCGTCTTAAGGGAGATTCTAGCTGAATAACAATGGCAGAAGATCTGTACACTCTAGTCTATTCCAGGGTCTCTACTCCTCAACATCATCTGGATCTGCCTAGTGATGTTAGGCATGACAACAATCCCCTCAACAGTCGCTCCGACCTCAAACTGGTTGAGGAAAATACACAACAGCTGATTCTACATTCAGGGGAAGAAATGAAACGCAAAAGAAATGAGAATATATTGTTAAATGAAAACATAAGATGGAAAAAGATGAAACATTTGTTCTCCACATTGCAGTCCCTGCTTCCTTTTGCCACTACTCGAAAGGTAATTCAATGACAACCTCCCAAGGAGATAATTTGATTGTTTTAACTTCACGTTCACATTCCACTGGTGTTAATTTTGTGAGCTCTTGGTATGTCTCAGGTAGCACGACATTGCATACTAGAAGAAACGGGTAAATATATTCAGAATCTTCAAAGCAAGGCCCAAGAGCTTAAGAAGAAGAAGGCCCAGTTATTGGCGACAAGAAGGTCATTAATGGATCATAATTCGTCAGCCACTGACAAAGGTTCCATGAACCTTGATGTGGGTATGGAGGTTTATGGCAGTGAAACAGTGATCATAAGGATTACTGCCTCAAGAATGCCGCGCTCTCTGTGCAAGATTTATGAAGTGGTTGAAGCACTCGGTTTGGACATACAGAGAGCAGATGTTTACAAAGGCATCTCTACTGTCTTTCTCTATTTCCACGCCACAGTAATTTTCAACGGTGGTCCCATTTACTTGTTACAAATGAGCCAAACCAGACCTTGTCTCAAGGCAAAGTTACAAAATATTTACTAGTTATGTGTTGAATAGTAATCTACAAATGTTGAACCATCAGCTGTTATATGTTGTAAACTGTCAGTATAGTATACTAATAAACCGTTGCGTCAATCTGGGTTCATATATAGCTAGCACGTAAAAAGCAAACCTCTTAATGTACATACAAAACAAACAGTTGATGTATTCTGAAAAGTGGTTAATAATGTTGCAATCTTCGTGTTTAGGGGCAGAGATGCCTATGTCTATCTGGTTATTTAGTCGATAGGCTGCATATAGTGTGAGATTTGAGTCTGAAATAAGTCTCACACCTACAAACCACTATTCAGTTGTTGGAAAACAAGTTTCATCTATCATTTAATGGTAAATCAGCTGTCGTTTAATGGTTAAAGCTTTCAAAATATCATGCAAGAGCCTCCAAAATCTCAATTATTAATTGTTTAATCCAGCCACATGCAACTAGAATTTGCAGCCCATCCATGCACAAACACATAATCTCTAACATAGTAACATACATATAGTTTTCTCTCAGCGTAACCCTTGAACCTCCTTTAGATGCAAGTGCTAGTTAAATAAAAATAATAATACTTATGAAATATTAAATTATTATTAATTATTTAAATATTGAATTGAATGAATTTCTTCAAAATTAATTTGTATGTATCCACTTTATAAGTTCTCATAAGAAGAATTAAAATTTTCATCACTTCTTCTAAAGTATAATTTTTTAAAACTAAGCTTGAAAAAAAATATGGGCTTATGGCTTAGTTGCAAGTGAAACAACATTGTTCAAATGGAGTGGTGATGGCTATGACAACCTAACTCACAACACACCAATTAGACAATAGAGGAAGAGTGATGAAAATAAAGACAATAAAGAGTTAAAATAAATAAATTTAGTTGAAAAGATGCTATGTTTTATATTTCTAGTCATTTACTCTAAGATAAATAGGATTATCATTCTTTATACGTATGTCAAATTAATATGTTGGAATTGTAGAAGATATTCTTGGATGACAAGGCATGTGTTAGGTCCTATCATAGAAGGAAGAGACAATCTATTACATGGAAACCTATGAACTTGATGGTAGAAATACTCGTTCTTTCAAAAGACATAGGAAGATTACAGTTTGGAATAAAACAACAAAAAATAGAAAAGAATATGGAAAAAAAATTATTCTACTTAAAAACGGGGCAATAAAAATATTTGGTTGGAAATAGAAGATCCAAATAAATAATCTATTTGGATTAAAAATCGAAGAAACATTAAAGTTGCTGTTATTTTTTCCAAGGACTTCAAAATTTGTAAAAATTGTGGGATGGATTTAAGAACCATATGTAGCTATAGAAAAAGATATATCATTATATTTTCAATCTAGATAGGTACTTTTCCTAGTAGATTGTAATACAAGGACTAGAATGAGGAAATTAAAATAATATGCGTCAAAGAACATAATAATGTATCATGTAACATAGAAGAGGTAAACCATCAATTATTAAAAAAATAGAAGATAATGTTGGAAGATGGTTAGTGCTCCCCTCAAGATATGTGACAAGGAACTAACCACCTCCCATGTGTTCCATGTCTATATCATTTGTATCAAGTATTGATAGATCGATCTTTTGATGCAATGACAAAATAGGGCCAACAATTGGTATAAGATTGTTGGGTAATGGGTTCTAATCCCCTCGGCTAACATTGAGGGGAAGATTGTTGGGAGATGGTCAATGCTCCCCTCAGGATTTGTGACAAGGTACTAATAGCCCGCATACGATCCATGCCTCTACCATTTGTATTAGATGTTGATATATCAATCTTTTGAAACAATAGAAAAATGAGGCCAACAAATAAAAGGGACATTACTAATTTTGGTGTAGAATTACTAACTTTTGTGGCATATATATTTGATAATTTTCAATGGAATGTGAATGTAGAATAAATCTACAAATTAAAATTGTGAACCTTAGAATAGACCAAACAATGCTAATTATGTCATTTCAACCTCAAATCAAATTGAAAATTAGGCCATATCTTAATTTCTATAAATTTTCAAGAAACAAATAATAATGTACATTAAAAATTCAACATCAAAAACCCCTTGCAAAAGGAAACATTCTTAAAAATTGGGATAAGTGTTCAATCTTAAAATAAATGTTAAGGCAATTAATGAAGAAGTAGAAAAGAAACAAAAGTTTAATTAACAAAGATAATTCAGAGATAATTTGAAATATGTAATAGGGAAAAAAAAGTAAAATGAACATAAGATTTTTTCTATAAAATGATTGGTATGATGAATATTTCAATACTAAAAGAAGAACTTTGAATGAGCTAGGTAAAGGAGAGATAGATAAAAAATTGTACAAGTGATAGTAAAAGAAAAAAGAGGATTTTCTAGAAACACAATGAGAGAAGAACTAAAATATTTCTAGGGAACACTAATCTAAAACTCTTTTGGATTTAATTTTAACAATGAAAAAATAAAAACTAAAATTGAAAATGTCCAATGATTAGATTATGCAAAGTAATTGTATGTGCAAGAGTTAGAGGAAGAGACCCTACCATAGTTAAAACAACAACAAATTATTCACTTTACACATGGAATCAAAGAAAGTATTAATATTTTGGATATAAGTAAGGTTTCTCACATGTCTATGGAATACATAGAATATATAAAATGCATAATGAAAAACCTATCTCTTTACTTTAATAAATACATAACACTACCATTTATCAACTATCTCCAAGAGATCTAGAAACCTACCTAATAATACTTATCTTCAAGAGTGAATATATAAATTCCTTCTATCGATTAGAATACTATAAGTGATTACATTGGATGATTTTAGTAGAACAAAAAAGAAAAATAAAATTAAAGTTTCACAATTGGAGGAAAATTAAAAAAGGGTGTGAGAAACATGTGAGGCCATGATATTTTATAAAAATTTATGGATGTATGTGGATAGTAATGTTTAGGAATTTAAAATTCCCTATTTTCAATTGTTGCATAGGGTTTTAAAATAAATTTTTAAGTACAAGATAAGTGAAGAATCTCATTATAGGTATTACATGTAGATTTATTTTTCTTATAATCAAGTAGACATTACAAATGAACAATTAAAATCTAAAAGCCTAGTCTTCATAAAGGGTGGGACATTAAGGCAGTGATTCAAATTCAAGTGAGTACAAAATGAATGAACAAAAGTGTGAGTAATACAAATTTCACTTTAATAATTAATTTTAATAATTGTATAATATTTTTTATGTGTAAAAATGAATGATGAAGTGTATCCAATAGTGTGTCTCATATATTTTTATTTTGGTCTAATAAATATTTTTCTTAAAAAATTATCAATTATAATGAATAAATAAAATAAAAATTAATGATATTTTTAATTAATAAATTGTGAAATTTATAATGTAAACTCTATTCATGATATTTTGAAATTATTAAGAAAATCATTTGTATAATTTTATGGTAATATTAGTAAAAAAAATATTTTTAGCTTTATAATTGTTTAATGAGTAATCCACAATCCCAATAAACATAATTTGGTCTATAATTTTTATAAAAAATATATTCTTTAATGAATATATATCTTTAGCACAAATATCTAGTGTTAGCATATTTTTTAATAATCTTTGTGTTAGATACCTTTTTATTAATAATAATTTAAGTGAAAAATATTATTTATTCATAAATAGAATCCCAACTATATTACTCGTTGTAAAATACGTAATCAAAAAATATATATTAAAATACAAACATTGAGTATAATGCTATTTTTCTTATTATTTTGGCATAATTCACTTTTTTCCTAATATTTCAAATAAATATCATTATTTTTTATAACAATTTCATTGATTTGGAAAAGAAAAAGTATGCTATTCAAATAAAAAAAATTTAAAAAATATATGAATTCATTTTACCCAGCCCATAAGATATAAGATGGTAAATTTATTTCAATTAAATTTATGCATGTGTCTTAGAGATAAAATAGTTTCACATAATTACCATTAAATCATATGCTAATGTGGAGGTTGAATCTATTATGTCATCCCCCATTGCATTCCAATTGAACCTTCCCCTATTTTAATATAGAAGTAGCTAAATATTTTTCCCTTGCCATGTAAGAGTGGGACAAACAATTTTAGATTGATTCTCTTAAAAAGTTAAATAGTCTTCTTTATGTGCAACGATTATTAATAATTTAGAAGTGAATTTATAAGATATTAAATATTATTTAAATATTTAACATCTTAGACATGCATATAAATAAATCAACATGATATCAAGACAACTAAACCACTTAATTAAAATAAAGGAATATATCATGTGAAATAAGATACCATGAAAATGTTTTATCTATTGCACAAGAATTTCAACAAAGATTATTTATTTCAAAGTTCCTATCAATACATGAATTAAATTAACACAATATAATTTATCATGAAATTCAATTTTTTTCAAAATAGAATTCTGCCAGTGATAAATATGATTATAGTAAAGAATGAATAAATATTTCATCTAAAATTTCATATATAATAAATGTCTTATTTTGTAAATTATATAGAGAAAATTATGATTATCTAATAACTAGTCATATCTTTAAGATGGAAAAGAATGGTGAATAACAAATTCTAAATTGTAATGATATGATATATTTCATAATTCACATAAGTGAATTGAAATATTTCTAATAAAAAACTACATAAAAATTTATACATCAACATTTTAAATACATTTTGTCTAATCTACCATCAAATCACAGTTGTTACGATATAAATATATATATATTAAAAAATAAAAATGTCAGAAACCATTTTGAACCAAATACAAAACCACTTAGGTAGAAAATAAAGAGTATAGGTTAAGAAAAAAAAGTATAAGTTAAGAAAAAAAGTGAAGTTTGAGTCATTTATAAATTCTTGATGAAAAATAAAATGAAATTCACGTTTATTGTACTTTCTAGACGATAGCTAATCAGCGTAGATTTCAATAGTATTTGTGACGTCATCGAGATTTGAGTCCAATTTTGTGACATCAGCAACAGCAATCACCGAGAATTTAAGGGCAATTTTGGGTTTTTGTCAATGCCTTTTTTCTTAGTTTTCCATTTTTAACAAAGTACGCATATTGTGAGCACTATCTTATTTTTTGTTTTTTCCTTGGGCTGGTGTCACATTATTGGGAAGAAATGAGTCAAGCTTTCATCAATTATATTTAGGTCATTGGTGTGGGTGATGTGAGATGTGTTAGTGATAATGCAAACTTATTTATTAATTCTATTTAAATTATTAGTCAATAATTAAAGTAGTGTAACTTTTTTTCAAAAGTGTACATAATGATGTACAAGGATTTTAGGTTCTATGGAATGAATTAGTATTTTTGTTTTAGGAGTTTGAATATATTTTACTTTAGGTAATTATCAAGAAAAATAGATTAGTATTTGATTTATTAGGGAATGATGACTACAATTTTTATGATTGATGATAATTAAGTTATGTGGGTCTATCAATTCAGTTGATGTCATATTTATTGCGGATTGATGATTTAAACTTATAAGAAATTATCTCTAATTCACTTTTACTAATTATTGAATGACCCCTAAGAAAATTACTTATAGGTGTAATCCACTAAGATGAATATGTCTCCTTATAATAATAATATTGTCATGTAACACTTGTTTAAAAGATATTAAAATGGTCTTGGTTATAAATTTTGAATAAAGCACAATAATGAATTTCACTCCCTATTCCTATTTTTCTCATGAAGTGTGAAAAGAGAATTTCGATGTATGTGATGAAACTTGCTTTATGTAAAACAAACTTTCTTAGAAATTCAAACTTTGATGATTTGTTTTTATCGTGAAATAAAACCAAGAAAATAGGTAATATATTTTGATTATGTCAAGCTCCTTCATCTCAAAAATTAGTCGAGATCATAGAGATAATCAATTAAATCTCCATAGTTCATATTTGACAAAAGAAACCAAATATCTATTTACTTCACACCTTAAATAAAAAGATATGGAAGACATATTTAATGAAACATATTATATATATTTTTTGGTAGTCTTAGGTTGTGAAGGTTGGGCTCTAATGAAACATATTATATATATTTTTTGGTAGTCTTAGGTTGTGAAAGTTGGGCTCTAAAAATATGTAATGTGATTTTTTTCTAGACAAAAAAAATGAATTTCATATATATGTTTTGATTGTCTTATTGCACACATTTTTTCAAAATAATATTTTTTTTTATCAAAACTTTAAAAAATTAGGCACATTCACTTAATGCAATAGTTTGATTGTAGCCCCAAATTTTTCTTCATGAATGTAATGGGTTAAAGAAGAATATATTCCTAGACATTAATATAATACTAAATAACCAAAGCAATAGTGTAGAGGTTGGAAAGGGAAGGTTTATTCAAAAACCATGATTATTAAAAAATATAAATAAAGTTGGTTATTATTTATTATAAAAAGATAATAATTAAAAAGTTAAAAAAATGAGTAAAGTGAAGAAAATGTGTGTTCTTATTTACAAGCAAGTAGAAGAAAAAGAAAGTAGTTGCATGAATTTATTTATGGATTATAGAGTGTATAAAAATGATCTAGTTTAAAATATTTTATTTGTTTTCTAAATTAAATACTTTCTTACACCACTTTCAAATGTGTCCTCTCTTAAATGTGATGGTTTTGAGGTTTTTTTTTACTATTACTTAGATGTAACCAAGTGAAATGTAATTATATTATTGTATGAATAGTTAAACTTAAAAAAAATCATTAAGTTAAAATAATGAAGAAAATAAAAAATATGATACTTTTTAGTAACTATTTTTTTTTTTAACAAACTAAATTAAAGAGAGAAATTAACAACTAGAAATAAGCAAGAATTTGTGTGAATGTGGTAGTTAGAAAAGTCTTACCTTCCTCAATAACTCTGAAATTAAAGTTTGGGTTGTGGACTGAAGCTATTGAGTTTGGAAATATTGACATTTTCTATCATCTTTGTAGAAAGTTCAATCATCTTAGCCACTTCTGCAAAAAGGGAAAGCCCAAAAAGTAAACAATTTCAATAGATATCTCCCACCCTCTAAGGTGGGGGGATATAGTGAAATTAGGAATGTGGCATCAAGACCACACAGTGCCAATCTTTAAGTTATGTTGGAAGCAATTATTCAAATGAAGGGGAATAACGGAGACAATAATAAATAATAGGAACCACCAATGTCCCCCAAGGAACCATTTCCCTAGACCCAACATAATGAAGTGTTTCTAGAACCTTCCCTATGTTTTAGACCCCCCAATTCTCCTAGGACCTCCAAAGTGGACATCGAGAAGGGCTTAAGTGTTTATTTGGGTGAGGAATAAGTCTTTCATCAAGAAAAATTCAAGAAGAGTATCCATGATTCCCTTGAATTATTGGGTTTTGAGGATTTTGATTCCCCTTTATCCTTAAAAAAGGATGGTATGGATGAGGTGTGGACTCATGTAATTGGAAGATCTAAAAATAAAAAGAAAGTAGATCTGGGGAGTGAATAGAAATAATGAAGACCTTCTTAGAGTGATACTAAATCTCGAGAGGTTGCTAAAGAGGTGTCTTTAGGAAAATAGAGGACCCTGGAGGGCCTCTCAAATCTAAAGAAAACTAAAAACTAGTTTTGTGGAGGCCAATCCCCACTGGTCAGTATTAGGAGGATATTGAATCTATTTTCTTTGTCCTCATGAATATCATGACCTTGAATATTTGTGGGTTGAATAGCTCATTGAAGAAAGATATTGTTAAATTATCCATTATGAAGTTGAAATTAGATGTCCTCCTTATCCAAGAAATGAAAATGTAGTAGGAAACCAAGTCAAAAAAATTGTTAAAAACATAAATGAACAATGGAGAAGTACTGTATTTAGTGAAAGGTGCCTCTATCAGATTTGCTACTATTTGGAAATTGCAATAATTAAAGTTACAAAAGGATTCTACAATAGAAACTACTTAAGAACCATCATGAAAGATGGAAGGAATTCAACTAAGTGGAATCTTTTCAATATTTATGCTCCTAACTTGAGGGCTACTATTATTCAACTTAGGAATTAAAAGAAACTTGTTTATTTTATATCCAAAATCCAAATGTGGATGATAAATTTTAACCCAATATCTAATGTGAAGAAGACACATTTAACAATCTTGACTAAAGAAAAGGAAATAATGAAACTATTGAAAACTTTGAAAGTTAAAAGAGAAAGGGTTATTTGAATAAAATAACCTAGAGTACAATGATAAATTTGATAAGAAAATTTTATAAAGAGCTCTAAGTCCACATTTGTAACCCTTTCACTTATAAAACATCCAATTTCTTCCCACAAATATCAACAAGGAAAAGTCCAAAATAATAGAAATATCTTAGACCTGGGATTAGATTCATGTCAAATCTGAGTTAGATGTAGAAATTTAAAAAATTGTACATATTAATTGAATTAAAATAAAATTATAATTTAACCCTAAATACTATTTAGATATAGAGTAACAAAGATCAAAAGTGCAATATAATTCATCATATGTGTAGCAATAGGTCTTAGATGCACAATAATGGAGATCAAAATCATAGTGATGTAGATTAGATGCATAGAATTTTTTTTAGAAGCATAGAAATTTACCTCAAAAGTACAAAAAAAAAAAAAAGATGTGTGGAATGTCAACTCAAAAGTGTAAACTTGAAAAAAATAAAAGTATTGGACATGTATATATAGCAAATATATTAGGGAAAACTTTAGTGATGAATCTTCAATAATTGGCAAAGTCTAGAAATTGGCCTTGAGTCAAAATTGGCAATTTTGCATAAACCAATAGGGTGTCCAAATCACTTGAATTTTATGAACTATAGGTCCAATGCATGTCCATTTGCCGATGAGTTTTTTTTATGAGGCATATTTAAGAAACAAATTTTCCATAAGAAACTATGCATTTCAAATGGACCAACTAATATTTTAGCTTGGAATCTCAAAAGCATGTAATAAAACACATACATATTCACCAATACTATTAAAACAACATTGTATTAGGACCCATTTCACCAATTAAAATTTATAAATAGTTGTTTGTGAAGACCCATTTCGCCAATTAAAATTTATAAATAGTTGCTCGTGAGGACCTATTTTGCCAATAGCATTAAAAAAAAGATACATTTGAGGACACCTTTCACCTTGAAAATTACAATGTATCATTGTATAAGCATGCGAGATTTGCCAAATTTTTAATATACCATTTAAAAATCCCACAGAATTTTCCAAATATGGATTGATACAAATACAATTGTAACTATCATTTATTCTTACACATTTTTTTTAGTTCTGAGGTTTTACTTCTTGATTCAGAAGTCCGCAAAAGCCGAAAACATAGACTTAGAGGTGAGTGATCATTTCTTCATAGTGTTATTAGTTATAATAATAAGTTTTCTTTATCTCTTTTCCATTCTTGCTTTATTATTAAAGTTGAAGATGATATTGAGTAGGGAATGGGATCTATATTCTCTGTACTTAAACAAGAAGACATTTTTTCCAACTTTTATTCAAAGTGAGAGATCAATAGTTCAACCAACAAGGGTGAGGATCTTGCCACTCCTTAGGGTAGTGAAGAGACTAGGAGGCCATCAAAATTCCCAAAGCTTAGAAATAGGGGTACTACACAGTCTTACTTTGGAATTGCTAAAGCTTTTGATCCATCAGATCAAGATGGAGCTACATCATCAACTCTTCCACCAAATATTAATGAAGAAGGCATGAACACAATACCTCACCACCACTGGAAGGTCAAGTTGAGTATGTCATTGAGTTAAATCAAAATGTATCAAATGAGGATGGCACTACCATAGAATATGTTCCAATGGATACCCTGGTTAGCCAGAATGAGATAATTGACTTGGATAAGGATAATGTTGGTAGCAAGAAAAGAAAAAGAAAATAAAAAATGGGGCTCAAGTGGTAAATGACAAGGAATTTTCAACTTGGTTGGTTGTCAAAGTACCCATTCATAGTACCAATGGAGAAAGAAAATGATATTGAAAGTGAAACATTGGACAAATGTACGATTTGTAGTTGGAAATGTGGAAGAGACAAGATGTTGCAGCTAAAGATTGACACTATAGAAAAGCATATCGGTAAAGTTTATGAAAAAAAAATCATAGACAGAAAGGAACAATCAATCGTATAATGGAAATCCAAGGAAGAATTTCTTCATGCTAGGTATTCTACAGATTATGAAGAGCATAAGCAAATACATTTGTCAAAGCTTGTTGCATGTAAAGGTACACTTGAGGCTCAATTTGCAAAAGCAATGGAAGTAACAAATTTATCAAAAACTATTTAGATGAGTGTTGATTTTCACATTTTTTCTAGAGGGCATCCTATGACAGACTACCAAAAATATTCTACTTTATTATCTTATTTGTGTGTTCCTCACTATCCCTTTTCACACTAGTCAGTAAATGCTGGATGGGAATGGGAAAACTGACTTGCCATTGTGGAAAAGGAAGATTTAAAGGAGAAAGTAAAAGTGTCAAATTTCATTGCATTATCTTTAGATGAAGTTACTGTAATAGACAATACTTCTTGGGTCTGTATGCATTTTTATACTGTAGAATGACATGTTCACCAAGCTCATCTTCTTTGTGTTCATAAAATGAAGGACAGTTCAACATCACAAAATCTAATTGAACTAGTCAAGAAATCTTTGAATGAAATTGCAAGTATGGATGAGTTGACAATTGCCAAAAAGTTTGTGTGTGTAAGAGTTGTTGGAGTTGTACTGATGCAAGGTCAAAGGACCTATTTTTGCACAAAGTTACAAACTACTTGTGCACCATATATGCTTGGCATTCACTCCATGGCTCACAAAATAAATTTAGCATTCAAAATTGTAAGAAATTTTCCTACAATATCAAAAGTTACAAATCTAGTCCACAAGATCCATGCATACTTTTGTCAAAGTCCCAAATGTTTCATAGAATTTTTAAAAAAATCTTAGGGAATAACACCAGGAAACAAGCTTCTCAAGGATGTCGATACCAGATAGATCTGGGTATGTACAGGATCATCATGGAAAAAATAGGTCCTTAAGTGGCGAAAAATTTAGAAAAAATCAGAGTTAGGAAATTTCACATAAAAATTTGAATAAGCTATCTATATTATTTCAAAAATATTTAAGAATAGAATTTGTAGCAAATTAAATGTAGTTTCTAGACTACTTGGTTTTTTATTAAAAAAAAATCTATTTGGTGAAAATTTGAAATTTCAATGTAGTAGTACTTAAATTTCAGGGAAAAAATAAGAAGTGGGTGTCTATCTAACCACCCTAACCACAATAAAATGATAAAAAAAAATTATAATATTTTAGCTATAAGTAGAGGACTCATGTCCTGATGTGATGCATATTTTTTTGTAATTCTTTTCCAAGTAAATAATTAATTTTGAAATTTTATTACAAATTTTTAAAAATATAAAAACTTGTATGTCTGACCACCTTAACTTGGTAAGAACTTCATGAAATTCATTTTTTTAATCCTATAGTATGTGAAGCATAGAATGTGATGCATGTTTTGGATTCAAAAAATGTGATACAGTTTGAAAGCTATAGATGTTTTTCAATTAGCATATGAATTAGGACTTCAGTCATAATTCAAATAGAAAATGAATAATAATTATTTATTAAATTCAAAGTAAAGAATAATTTAAATTGGTGGAAATCTTAGAATCTTCTTTAAAACCCCTTTTCATTTCATCAATTTTGGGTAAAAAAAATGTTATCAGTTCCACATACCCATCATATTGCTACTTTTTGGCCCACCATGATCCTATACATACCCATCTCCCTGCATGGACTAGCGCAATGAGTTCTTTCAGAATATCAATCCTTGATTGGAGTGATGTATGAGCATCACACCACACTAGACAAAGCTCTTGACCTCTTACATAGGTTAAGAGATATAGAGACACTCTTAACTTTATCTAGTCTTCTCCCCATGCTGGATGTGATGAACAATCTTGTGAAGAAAGCCCAAGACATAGCTATGTATATTAATGAATATTCCAATCTACGTAAACATACATTCTTGGCCCTTGATCATCTATATCTAGATCTAACACAAGAAGGCCCAAATTATTTCATGTGGCAGAATATTACTGATTTGAATAATCTTGATAATTATTTACAGTTTAATGCAAGCGGGGACCTATGTATCTATGTACATGGATATGAGATACCAATGAACCATTGTATGACATCCAATCACTCTAGTAGAGAATTAATTGTTAACAAGGAATATTTTAATAGCATTGTTAAATTTGTTAGTGATAATTTGAAGGAAATTGCAAAATCTCTTTCCTCAAAGATTCGTGAAAGATTCCCTTGACATGAAATACTTGAAGCCATGGGTATTTTGTATCCTCAATTTTGGGGAAACTAATATAACCCAAAATATTTTCATGATCAAGTAAAAATATTGATTGAACAATTTTTGAAAAGTGTAACATATAATGAGCACACAATAGAAGGAATTTTAAATGAAGCTAAGCTTAGAAAATAATCTATGAGTTTTGCAACAACTATGAGGGACTAATATAAATCCATGGGCACAGAGAAGGCCTTTGAACTGAGATTAATAAAAAAGGTTTGAACAAACATAGGTCAGAGTGAAATATTGTTTGATTTGATATCAAAATATTTCAAACTTTTTCATTATGTCAAACAATGATATTGGGGTCAGTGGAGGATGAGAGAGTTTTTAGTACATTGGGGTTTTCGAAATCAAAGTTAAGAAATGAACTAGACAATAATTTGGAAAATTGCTTGAGATTGAAAGGAACTGCGTATAATGTCAAAAAAATCCTTTTGAAAGGGCACTCGCAATCTGGAGGTCCACATGTGAAAGAAGAGGGAGCGGGTTGTGCAACACTTCAATTCCAAATGTTGGTACTGGTGGCACTGGTAGTTGTAGTGGGACTGGGACATATGAAATTGACACAAATCACACAATGAATGTTGAATTTGAGAGACAGGCTGAAGAAAATGAAGAGAAAACTCAGAATCAAGATGACTCTTTTACTTTATCACAAGATGAACGTCAATTTGACAACCCTGACTCAGTTTGGGAAGTGGAAGAGAATTAATAGATTTTAGGTATTTATACTACACTTCATGAATCAGTTTCCATTGTTCCAAACTATAGTTGATGACATTTTTTATTGTATTCAATGAAATTGTTAATCATTGCACTTCATGATATTTTATTTTATATTGCACTTCAATCTTCACGAATTATATTCCAAACTATAGTTGATGATATTTCATATTGTATTCCATGAAATTGTATTATTTTATATTTTATATTATATTCCATGGTATTGAATTTGATATGTGATTCTACATCATTTTTAAAGAACAACACTTATCACACTACTTATAAATTGCTATTGCATTGTCATTCACACAATCTTTGATAAATAACTGAAAGGAATATTAATTCATTCCTTGAACAAAAGATAATAGTTCAACATCCATAGCTTATAAGCTAACAAAAGCTAATAGTTCAACATAAATAACTTATAAAGGCATCCACACAACTTAAACAATAAAATCTTAAACTACCAAATCACCTAAATTATACTAAGAAATCTCCATCACCATAAAATATTTATTCAAAGATAAACATTCCACAACAATGAAACTAACCAAAAATATATCATTCCAATAATAGATAATCCACTGGTAAACTACTCAGCAAAATCACAATAAATCCACACACCATAACTCAAAGATAATGTATGCATGAACTTCACCATTGTCTTTATATATTGAAATAACAAAAAAGTAGTAAAAATAGCAAAAAAAAATTGTTTTGATAACGGTTTCTTGAAGACAACCATTTTAGAAATAAAAATAAAAATTATTTGAAGTAGCAAGAGAGCTAAATTAAAAAAGTAACATAAAAACTAAAAACTAAACAATAGTCCCAACACTGACTCCTTCATTTTCAATTATTTCCAGCTCTTGCTCCTTTAGTCATGCCTCATGTGCCTTTAATATTTTCATGTATTCTTGGTACTTGGTGATAATTGCAGTGATGTTTTTGCTTCTTGGAGTCATGGTGATTTGCAGCCTTGTCCTCCATCTTGAAAGTGCACAGCCTGACTCAGCTAGCATTTCATAGATGTTCTCACTTTTTGACTTAAATGCACTCATATAGGTCTATAACTTACTCAATTTTCTAAAGGGTTTTGTAGTGGCTATCTTAGGATAAGCTACTTCTCTATGATACACCTCTTTAAATTCCCTCAATATGCTTGCAAGATCTAGTACATTTTCATTGAACCCATCTGTGAGGTCCACTTCAAGAGCATTGAAGTTATCCTTGATCTGCACTAATATGTGAAAGTATTTTTCTAACATTTTATTGATTTCCTTCATATGATGTTCATATACTGCCAATTTCTACTCCAATGAATCATACCAACTAGGATCAATTTCTTTAGGGTCATCCACCAATTTTTCTCTTTTTAACAAAGAGTGCTCCATGGAGACTAATTCTTCAATTTCCTTTGAAAGAAAAAATGTGCTACTATGTTCTCTCTTGATCTATTGGAGCTCACCTACCAGTTCCTTTATTTTATCAGAAACATTAACAAAGAATTTCCTAAATTTAGCAATGTGGAAAATGCCATCCTAATAAAGCCCTTCTATCCATTCGCTGGAAGCTTTAGCATAATGTATTTTTTTCTTGACCTGCTATACAATGTCAGAATCAATACCTTGAACATTTGATCTTGAGGCTTCCTCAGTAGTTGGAGTCACAACCAATGAAATAAAATTTCTTAAAGAAAGATTATGAGATTGCAATTGAAGGTTCTCCTTTTTTAGTTCTTTTTCTTTTTTGATCAATGCATTAACAGAGTAATCAGTATGATATACATCAACTTTTAATGTAGATGGACCCATATCAACATGACCAACCTTGTAGTCAGCAGTTGTTATCTCATTTTTGTTTAGGTTTGTTTAGATAGATCATCAATCTCCAACAGTTGATTCCTAGTAGTGGAATCAGTGACAATTCATGACATCCTCTTAGCCTTTTTGGCATTCTAGTGACCCTACAATAGCATGGAAACTGTATCTACTTCAATTTTCATTGCGGTAATATTCTTTCTTTTCTTCTCGCCTACTTTCTTTAACCATGTTGGGGATGATGTCATTAATCCAGTGTCTCTACTTTCAACACTTACATTTTCTTTTCTTTTTTTAGTTGATTGAACAAAAATAGAAGTATCTCGTGGTGAAGGGAGAACTTCAAAGAATGTGGGAAAAGAATTATCATCAATTGTTTGTTGAAAAATTCCCTCAGAGTTTGTAGGCACTAGCTTTTATTGACTAGCCTTTTTCTTACATACCGAGGGTACACTGGGTAAGTACGAGAAGTTGGGTCCATGAAGAGGAGAAGTTTTGGCCAAAACAAAAAAAGTTCACATGAAACGTGTATGCAATTTTAAAAAATGTATATGCATTACGAATCGGGTACCTGAGCCTAGATTTGAAGGCATATGCATTCAGATTTGGGTATGCAAACCTAAAATGTGTATGCATTACAAAACGTGTACGTGTTTCCTAAAGCTATTTATTTTTTAAAATAAGCGAATGTGTTTTCATTTTAACTGTCAATTTGAGCCATGACAGAGAAGGAGAAGAAAGATCATGTATGCATTTTGAAGGGCCTGATTGAATCAAATTTTCACTACCACCTCCTCCCGTTGACACAAACCGACCTCAATGACGTCTAGGTTGGTTGAATTCTGCCAATTTTTCCTTTATATCTTGCATTTTTTTTCTATAATTTTTATTTATTTTTTGTTTGTTTAGTTTGTTTTAGTTTGATATTTTATAGTTTTCAAATTGCATTTAAAAAACCAAAAACATCAATGAAACAAAGAACATTAAATTGTAAATCAAAAACCATAAAAACTAAACCTAAATTAGACACATTTAACTTAGAAATCAAAACCCTAAACTCTAGGTTCTAAAAAGCATAGGTCCCTACAAACTAATTTACCTAGGTTAATCCTTGGACCTAAACCCTAAAACATAAACCTAAAACCCTATTTACCCTAAAAACTTAACCTAAAACCCTAATATTTTCACCTTTTAAATAGTGCAACTTGAACTTGTACAATCAATACTTTCAATGTAACCCTTTGTGTTGAGAAATAAAGAGATGTTTCTTAACTGGTTCAACAAATCATGGCATAATTTTATGAGGTTGATCTAATTAGGATTGATCATGTTGCTATGTTACACATTGCCATAATCAACTATAGTTTAAACATTCTCATTTTTTAGTATGGTTACAAGTTTCAATCTCATTAGGATTGATCATGTTGCTCTTGCTCCTTGAGTAATTTCAATTTGGAAATTTCCCTCCTTCCTTGCTTTATTTTGTGTCCTCCTTGTCATTGGTTCTTAACTTTCACTTCACATAATTTTAGAAGCATCCCTCCTTAGAGGTTTCTTACATTTTTTATTTGACATAGATATGTTTTCATGTCATCAAATATCTAAAGATTTATATAGTAAAGATCCAATTTCTTCCATTTTTGCATGATAAATTATGCACACCAATTCACATGTATAAATATGATTTCATTAGTACAACTAAAAAATTTAGTGAAGTCTTTGTACTTAAAAAATCTATTTTCAATATGTGAATAGAGCTCAAGCTCATCTTTGTTTATTTTGTATATTTCATTTACAACTAGCATATATCTATGTGTCCCTTTGAATGTCTTCTATTCATTTTTTATTCTTATCTTTAGTATGCTTTGAAAACAATGAATAAGATTATAAATTAATGTTAGTGTTAAACTTATAATTTCTTCTTAACTACTTTTTCCCACTATAGAAAACTTGTGTCTCTTATCATGAAACTCTAAAATTTAGATAAGTATATTTATGTCCTCAGATTTAATTAAATTATATGTCATACTTGATAAATACATGTACTCACAATCAATATACCTTAGCTCTATAGATATACTCTTGTTGGGAAACAACCACACCTATGAGTAAACTTTCCCTCACCCCAAAATATAAAGCTCTAGACCCATAAAAACTTAGAAGAATAAATTACTTATTGATGAATTAGTTAATTAATGATAGGCTTGATATTTATGATCTCCATACCCTTGTCTAAGAATAATCCTAATATAAATAGAATCTAGTATAATTTTTACTTGATTTAAACTACATGTTTTTTATCATTTTCCCATTTTCACACTCATTCTTGAGTTGTTCATCACCTAAATTAGTGGGGACCTTTCCTTCTCTTTTTCCACCTTTATATATGTAATAGAAGACACACTAAACAACCCCTAAGGTCTCCTATTAACACCTAGTTTGAGAAATCAAAGTTATATATCTACATGTGTCTTATTTATATTCATTCTTTAGTTCTTTACCTATAGAAATTAAATGGTTCCTCACCTCATGTTCACAGTCTCTATTTAGTAATCTTCTTATTTAATTTTTCAAATAATGATTCAAAGAAGCCTCATTGTTGATATCGTAGCCTTTTGTGAGCTCTCAATTCTTGATACATTTAAATATCCAATTCCTAGTTTAAATGTTGATCCAATGATTTATTTAAATTTAAATCTTAAGTCTTTACCTTAATCCATGTGGTTTTATTTATTTTAAATAAATCAATTAATGTATATCATCAAATTTGGCTATAGTTTAAGTATCAAGTGATATCTAGCTAAAAAGAAGTTTATGGGGCCTTCTTTTAGGGGATTCACTTAATAAACCAATGACATACTGAATGCATTCATAGGTTTCTAATAAAAAACCCTAATTTCATTTCTACCCATTAGAGTTATAATTAGAACTTACCTTCATATTTTCATTGAGAGGTATCCTATGTACCACATATAGATCTAACTCAAAACTATTTATAATTGAACCATCCCATTTATTAAAGGTTTAACATAAAATACCTAGATGAATTATGACAAATATGTCATCCTCTACAAATTTTTGATGTAGAAGCACTTATACTTGAATCAACATATGAGCTCCCTTTCCATGTACACAAAATGTAATTTAGTGCATCCTTAGATATTTTAGGTATCTTAATTATAGTATACATGTATTGATCTAAGTTATACAATGGATTTATATTTTAGATATACTTGATTTTTCTTCTTGGAAAGGTTACTAAAAGGTGTTCAATAATTAGTTTTAAGTAACATGTAGGTACTAGGATTTTATTGAAGTTTTATGACCTTGGTATGATAATTATCTCCATTTTTAGTTGCATTATAAGAGGTGGTAGTAACAACAAACCCTTCATATTAACAACCACACAATGGACTCAATTTAATGTGTACATGCTATGGATTTTTAATGTTATGGGTATGTGCAAGATCATCATGGAAAAAATAGGACCTTAAGTGGTAAAAAATTCAAAAAAAAATAGTGTTAGGCAACTTGACATAAAAATTTGAATAAGTTATCTATATTATTTCAAAAATATGTAAGAATAGAATCTATAGAAAATTGAATGTAGTTTCTAGACTACTAGTTTTATTTTTCTAAAAAAAATCTATTTGGTGAAAATTTGAAGGGTATGTGCAGGATCATCATGGAAAAAATAAGCCCTTAAGTGGCAATAAAATCAAAAAAACTAGTGTTAGGAAACTTGACGTAAAAATTTGAATAAGTTATCTATATTATTTCAAAATATGTAAGAATAGAATCTGTAGAAAATTGAATGTAGTTTCTAAAATACTAGGTTTATTTAAAAATAAATAAAATCTATTTGGTGAAAATTTGAAATTTCAATGCAGTAGTACTTAAATTTTAGGGAAAAACTAAGAAGTAGGTGTTTGTCTAACCACCCTAACAATAATAAAATGATAATATTTTTTATAAGATTTTATATATAAGTAGAGGACTCATGTCAAAATGTGATGCATTTTTTTTGTAATTTTTTTCTAAATTAATTATAATTTTTTTATTACAACTTTTAAAAAATATAAAAACTCATATGTCTGACCACCTTAACTTGGTAAAAATTTCATGAAATTTAATTTTTCTTTTTTTAATCCTATAGTATGTGTAGCATAGAATGTGACACATGTTTCGGATTCAAAAATTTTATACCGTTTGAAAGTTATAGATGTTTTTCAATCAGCCTATCAATCAAGACTTTAGTCGTAATTCTAATAGAAAATGAATAATAATTATTTATTAAATTCAAATTGAACCATAATTTATATTGGTGGAAAGCTGACAATCTCCTCTAAAAACCCTTTTTGTTTCATCAATTTTTGGTTAAAAAAAGTCGTCAGCCACATACCCTACAAATACCCATAATATTGCCACTTTTTGGCCCATCATGATCGTGCACATACCCTAAAATTTCAATGCAGTAGTACTTAAAGTTCAGGGGAAAAAATAAGAAGTAGGTGTCTGTCTAACCACCCTAACTACAATAAAATGATAATTTTTTTTATAATATTTTAGATATAAGTAGAGTACTCATGTCTCGATGTGATGCCATATTTTTTCATAATTTTTTTCCAATTAAATAATTAATTATGAATTTTTGTTACAACTTTAAAAAAATATAAAAAACTCATATGTTTGACCACCTTAACTTGGCCAAAAATTTATGAAATTAAATTTTCTTTGAATCCTATAGTATGTGAATCATAGAATATGACACATATTTCAAATTCAAAAAATGTGATACCGTTTGAAAGCTATAGATGTTTTTCAATCAACTTATCAATTGAGACTTTAATTGTAATTCAAATAGAAAATGAATAATTGTAAATATGCAAAATTAACATTATGCATTCAATCAAGTTCATTCATCAAGGTTCCACATTAGGTGCATTCATCAATTAATCAATTTCACCTTCATTCATTTATCAGGTAATCTCATTAATTTCCATCTGCTAAGGTCATTCATTCAAAATTAAATAAACATTATTATCAACCTTTTAATCAAATAAATCAAACATCATCCCTTTAATTAAATAAACCAAAAATTTATTTAATTAAATCTCCAAATCCACATTTCATCCTTTTCTGATTTAAATAAATCAAATATTTAAGTCATAAAAGTCAAACTCGCCTAATCATCATTAATCTAATCTAACAATGATTAAATGCTAATCCTAACCACTTGCATTCTCTAGATTATGCCACTTGCACAAATAAATCAATTTATTGATTTATTAAAATCATCATTTTCACTCAACATGGCATTTATGGGGAATATTCCCTCAAGTTTGAAAAATATGACAAGTTGATTTGTCCCTCCAACATTGCATTTATTTCTCATTTTCTTGTCCCCCTCTCAAAATTTATTTCCCAAATTTGAATTTGAAACTCCCTCTCATGGGCACACTTCCCAAATATTGCACATGCCTTGGCCTATCACCACTTGACAAGTGGCCTCTTCTCATTGGTGGATCTTTAGTCCCACATTCACCCATTTGGCCAATCTCTCATCAAGAAAATCTATAAATGAAGGCCTTAATCTTCATCAATGGATCCACATTTTATATGCAAAGTTACTCTCTTGGTTTGAGAACTAATTTTGCTCTTCATTTCCATTGCATCTCACCATTTTAGCTTTTGAGCAAGGATTGGGAAAGGGTCATTTACACATTTGACACCAATCCACTATGGAATAGGTATTTTCTAATTGTTTTCATGATGCTTTTAGTTTTTTTCTTGTCATTTGTTTCATTTTGAAGTATTTACAAGGTATTTCATATGGGTATTCTTGAGGAATTTGTAGGTACTAACCCATGTTTGAAGTTAGTGTTTGCAAATTTTAAAAGGATGCCTACATTTGGAACTAGAAGGAGTGCTTGTTTGTGATTAGCAGTTATCATGACTAATTGATTTATGCCTTTAAAAGATTACAAAATCCAGCTTTAAGCCTACTAATAGTATTTGCTTTGAGGAAGTAACAATACAAAGTATTTTATTCTGACATGCAAAGCATCTTATGGATATGAAACATTTTGTTTACTGAAATAGATATAGATATGAAAACAGTTTATGAGACAGTGGCAGTTAGAAAAGGTTGTTGAATTCGATTTTACACATACCACATGCATTCAGCTTGAAAATGTAACTTGAAGGGCTTGGCTATTCCTTTCTTTTCGCCTGCTAGTATCATTTACTTGAAAGTTAAAGTTCCTTTCCCTTTTAAGTTTTGTTTTCTATTACCACATCATCCTAATTTTATTGGCAAGTTTTTGTTTTCTGGTGAAAGCTTTGAAAAATAAAATAAAATGGAAAGACAATATTCAAAGCAAGTTTACTATTTGTATCAAATAATAATGGTCTCAGAAGTAGCTTTTGTTTAAAAGCTTAGGATTTATATGCCGTTGTTTCGATGAAGTATTTTTTTCATTTTACGAAGTCTTCTCTGTCTAGAGTATCTATGTTAAGTGTCTAATATTTGTCATTCATGATGTTCTACCTTTGACTTCCATTAGAAATACAACTGGTTTCTATGTATCATTATTGTTGATTATCAAATGTCCTTTTTTGAATAGGTGTTGGGAGCATTCAATACTTGTATTTCACATGATTTGGCCTTTGAGTTTGAGAAATATTTAATAGCCTTTGGATGTTAACTGTTCAATGTCTCTGTTAACTACTTTGATAACTGTTGAATTATTTGGGATACCTGCTTTGTTAACTATTCAACATCTCTATTTTACAAAGTAACTACCATTGATTATCAGGTTAAGATGCAAAAGGAAAAATTTGTGGTTATGTTAAGTAGTAAAGCCCCGTACTCAGTTTCCTCAGAAGTTTTAATGGTGATTATTCTTTGTATTGGCGTATACCCTTGACATTATTGGCGCAGGTTGTCCAATCATTCCTGCGCTGGTCAAAGGTTGTGTCATTAGATGTTGATATTTTTACCTACTAACTATGTCAGCCTAGACCTTTTGTAGAAGCCAGTTTCATAGCTAACAAAAGCACTCGCTTGAAGGCTTTCAGGAATCCTTATTTGCTTTTGTGCAGATACGCCAGCTAATAATATTTAAAGCTAATGTTTGGAGCCGCCTATTGCATTAATTTTGAAAGCCTTCCTTTGTGACATTGGGGGGTGCAGCTTTAAGTCTACCAAACACATTTAATTGAAATATTTCATTAGCTGCATCTTCATACATGTACTAAATGAATTTGCTTGAGTGTTTTTAATCTGCTATCCTCTATCTTTGCTCGCTGCCAGCTATTCACTGCACTTCATATGCCTCACCTATGCGTAGGAAAGAGGCATGGTGTAACTCTTATTAAGGTTCAATCAGGTACAAATTATAGTGATCTAGCATTTCTGATGATAGAGGTTTATAATCTTTTATTCTCTAGGCATTAGTGGGATATTCCATGCTGATAAACGTGGAACATAATCTGAGGTTTATTGATTGCGTACGGTATAAGGGTCCACCATAATACGGCCACATCTTCAAGTTCTTTTCAAATGTTCTTAATTCACAACACATGATGTATGAAGATTGAGTAATTTTTGTTTTTCTAACTTTACATTATCTCTGTGATTATGTGTTTCCTTCTCCTGGTGCTGAGAATAATGTGTTTTCCATCAGCTGTGATATCCTCTTTCTGTATCTTTCTCAAAAATATATATACAGGCTATGACATTTTCTTTTACTGATGCTGAAAATAACATGTTTTCCTGAGAGATTTGATGGAGGCAATAAATAAAAGCATTGAGAATGATTTGTTTTCCTAAGAATGAATAAATACATAGATGTATTGACCATCAGCTATGACATTTTCTTTTATTGAAGCTAAAAGTAACGTGTTTTCCTGAGGGATAGGCGGCATAAGGAAACAATAAATACAGGCGTGTGCTTTACATTATACTGAATATATTTCCTCAAAATTATTTAAGCATATATTTGCTGCCAAATGCGCTTTGACTGGAGATAGGTGTGGAGGTACATCAATGTGCAGAGGAGAGGGACGCGTTCCATGCAGACTTTGTGTCTTCATTACAACTCTTTGTTGGTGAAAATCCTAAAGGATATAAAAGAGCTATAACTGCTAAAAGAGTTGTTTTATACAAACATAGCTTCTTCTTTTTGCAATCCTTTAATGACATTTATGGTCATAAGCACATCTAGTCTTACTCATGATTAGAACACATTCGCATAAAGATACTTTTGTCTTTAAAAGATTGTTTTCTTTTATAAATATCTGATTTGTATTTCAAAAGAGTGTTTTCTTTATATTTGTTTTCAAAGGAGCAAATTTAATTTTAAGATTAGTAAGATGGAGTTATTGGCAAGATCTTCATTAAATGCTTTATCTATCGTAATTATTTTTTTGGAATTGTCTTAAGTAATTTGATTTGGTCTTCACATAATCTATCTTTTTATTTTTATAGGTACAACAAAAAATGAGGAAAACAAGGTGTAAACAAAAAGGTACAAACGAAGGAAAGCAAAGGTGAAAATGAAGAAGGTACAACGAAAACAAAGGTAAAGTGAAGGACAACAAAGGTAGAAGAAGAAAAAAGGAAAGGAGGAGAACGCAGATGACATTTTGAGAAGATTAAAGTGTTTTTTTAACAGTTTAGTGTTTGTTTTAAACACTTTAGTGTTTGTTTTAAACACTTTAGTGTTTTTTTTTAAACACTTTTCATGAAATTGTTTATCTTTTCATTTTAGGACACTAATTTCCTTTTGGGTTTAAAATGAACACTTTGATTTTTCATTTACAAAGGGTTAAAATTGAAACTTAGATACCTACTAGATTTCAATTTGGGCTAAAATTGAACAAGGCAATCTTTGTCTTTCCTTTGGTGCTTAAAACAAATCAAATCATTGCTTTGAAGGATAAAATGAAAGTGTGCCTTTATTGTTTTGTAATTATTTACACAAAGTAATATCATCAAAAGACGTATGCACTTCTCTCGCGCCTCATAGTGATCTTGAGAATCAAAAGTCTTTTGGTGACAATGAGTTGTGTAATTAATTTCCCATACACACTTCAATTTGGATTTAAAATTGAACATCTTGTGCAAGTGTGAGTAGAGCATCATCACATATAATCTCTTCTTTGAGTCGTCAAAGATTGATTGAGTTACAGATTTTGTCTTTGCTTGCTTTTGTTTATCCTAGAGGGCCTACCTTGGGGAAAAAGCACTCACCCAAGGGAACGACTCAACCGATAACACTCTAAAGCCCAGAGTATTTCTAGCCGGGATATAAATTTGGGTATTGGAAGAAACACTAGTATCACATGGTTGATTCCAAGAAGATGGATCTGAAAGGGGACTCTTGCCATATGGTTCAATCTCCACGAACAGAAAGTCCTTACTAGAACCCATGTGCTAGAATTTTCCAAAATCTATAATCTATTTATTAGTGCAAGAATGGTCATTCTGAAGCCACCCCACACTTTTACGGTCTTTAGTAGAAATAGAAAGCATGCCATGGGATTTTCATTGGTGTTGATGCTTGGCTAGCTCAATTGACGTTAATGAGCTGTGGAGGGGAGCCAGTGGGGTCAAGCATCTAACCATTCGCTAAAGATAAGCATAGTTGGACTTGTCCAAGTGGGGATTCAAAAAATATTGTCTTACACATCCATAGGGTTTGTGCTTGTTCTTGGTTTGAAAACAGAGTGCTTTATTTGAAAACATTTGCAAAACAAACATTCAACATGATCCTCAAAATTTCAAACCCTTTAGGAGGCAAATACCATTGACCAAATTCTTGTGTTATTGCTTTCCCTTGGGATTACATCCTTAGAGGTTTCTAAGCACTTGAATTTACATCTCAATTTTCCCACTAAAGTTAAACAATAGGTAACCCTTGCCTTAAATTCCTCAAAGTTTCACATAATATACCTTGTGAAATGAGACAAAGTTGAGACATTGGACATTCAGTTTGAAATCTAATCAAGAGTTTGTTTGTGGTAAAAAGAATCCATTAAGCAAAAAATTGGACCCCACACATGTGTCTCCAATGATTTCATGCAAAATCAAGATCAAGAAACCAAAGGTGAAAGCCATTAGTCTAATAGCCCATCAAGAACATCTCTCTATGTTATATGAAGTTAGACAAAGACTACTTTTCAACTTTTACAAGAAGGCTTCAAGGAACAATCCAGGTTTATATTCATTTTATTACTGCCAAAACCCAAATCTTTTTAGAGAGTTTGAACATCTTGTTTAGAGAAAAGCTTGTTCTTCAATACCTAGGTCTAGGCAAAAAAAAGTGTCTCTTTTTTTTAGGTTCATCTTAGGATAAAATCAAATCAAAATCTTTTTCATCCATCTTTCAAAACATCAAAACAAACAACATCTCACAATCACCTTTTGGAAAATCTTGAAATCATCCTTACTACTAGGCTTTTTGGAAAAATCAAAACCATCAAAATCATCTTTTTTAGCTTAGTATATGTAGATGAATCCTTCGTCATATGCTTAGTGAAACTATCATCTTGTTTGAATAGGTGCGTGGGTAGATGCATCCTTCTCTCCACACATATTCAAATTGTCATCATTTGAGAAAATTCATCCTTAGGTAATCATCCAAACATCTTAGGATCTATTTGTTCAAAATCAATCAAGGACAAATCCCAAAAATCAAAATCTGCAACATATCTAAAAGTCCCAAAAGCCTAGTATCTCCTTCAAGATTTACCAAAAGATCATAACATCTGCATCAGTCATCTTTTACATTATCACCATATCATCTTTTGATCTGCAAGATATCCTAAAAAAATTTCACTTTGGGGCATAAAATAAAGATCAATCCAAAGAAATCAAGAGATTCATCTCCCATTATTAAACATTGATCCTTGTTTTATGGTTCAAACTAGATCTCAATACAAGAAGAGCATGGAAACCAAGAAAGAAACACTTGCTTCAAGTGATCTTAGTCAAACCACTCCTGAAATGAATCCTATTGGGTTGGGAAATCTCACAATTAACCTTCCAACATCATCACAAAATCTGTAAGAGGAAAACCAAGGATAGGATCTTACCCTTGGAATGTCTCACGAAAAAATAACTGAAATGCTCCAAAATCTGGACAACCATAGAATCATCAACATCATGATGAGGCTCAACCCTTCGTAATACATGCTTGAACTAGCAAAACAAGGGGCCAAGTTACCTTCATATTTCAACATGAGTACCATAGTAGAGACATCATTTCCTCCAATCTCATCCACCATTCCCATCTCATCTACACCTCCATCCCAAAACATCACGCAAAACATTCTGCAAATTATGACATCATTTGCTCCAACACAACCCAATGTTAATAAGGGAAATGCATTTCTTAATGCTATTCAAACACACCCCCTTGTTAATAACCAAAGCTTGGATACGAACACCACCTTCGAACAAAACATACCCCAAAACCCACTACATAAAAATGTTCCTCTCACATTCCGTCATGATCCATCATCATCATTTTTTCACACAATGCCTCAAACCCCTCTCCTCACAAATCCATAAGAAGAGGGAGACATGTTCGAACCAAGGGGCATTTTTGACACCACAACATTTTCACAAGGACTCGCAACCCTTAAATTTCCACCTCTCCCACCATCACCATTGTCATCTACACCACTCCTTGGTTTAGGTCTTCCCCCTCTACCATGTATCGATCAAAACAATATCCCAACCATCAATCAAAACATTATGCCAAATGCTCAAAACTTATTGTTGACATCACAACAACAAATGACAAACACACAAGCAATGGCAACAACATCAAATACCCAAATAACATTGCAAAGCATGGTTTCTCAAGGGCCAATAACATCAACAATGCCACTCATCACTCAAATCACCACACCAACAACACCATCCACCAATAAAATAATCAACACGACATCACCATTCACCACTAACACAAATGCCATTTCGAATCCACCACCACCCCCACCACCACCAAATTCCAGTACATCAAGTCAATATAACGTAGCATTGCAAGCCGCTTTTCAAAGAGGATACCAACAAATACAAAAACAAAAAGCCATACAACAAGTTGCTCAAGTTGTGCAAACTACCCAAGCTGCACAAGCCGCACTACAAGTACAACAAGCAACACAAGCTCAAGCTTTATTACAATAGCAACAACAACAAGCTACCCAAGCTGCACAAGCATTGCAAGCACAAAGGGCTGCTCAAGCACAACCTTTATTATAACAACAAGCGGCACAAGTGAAAGCTCAATATTAGGCATAGCAAGCCCAATATCAAGCACAACTCAATGCACAAAGACAATCCGTGCAATTGTAGGCATATCAACAAGCACTAAAGCAATACCAAGAGCCACAAGAAGTAGCAGAATTGGTAGCCCAACAACAAGCATTGTTGGAACAACAACAAGCATAACAACAAGCCCAACAACAAGTGTTGTTGGAACAGTAGCAAGCCCAAGAACAAGCACAAATCTTAGCATAACAACAACAAGATCAACAACAATTGTTGTTCATACAAAAGCAGGTGGAAGCCTACCTCGCTCACCAAAACATATAGATACCATCGGACAACACACCAACCAACCCATCCATCCAAACCACGATCGCAACACCCCAAAAAACTTTCATCCCACCCCCTGATCCACAAAAAGATGTGACGACACAACTTAGGTTTCTTTCACAACAAGTACTCGATATGCAATTTGGGAAAACAATGAAAACACCAAGAAACTTGTGTCCCTATCCATTTGATAGGAGCCTAGAGATGAAACCATTCCCCAAGGGATTTTAAATCCCCAAATTTGGCAAATATTGAGGGATAGGAAACCCTGAAGATCACATCAGGGAATTCTAGGTTCATTGCATGGAAGTCACATATGACGATACTTATCTGATGCAGTTATTCCCTAGGAGTTTGGTAGGCACCGCTATAGAATGGTTCTCTCGCTTACCTTCAGGAATTAGAACATTCCAAGAAATTAGGGATGCATTCATTAAGAACTATGCATGTAACATTGCAATGGATGTTAGTCTCGAAGAATTCTTGGCTCTGAAATAAGGAAAGAATGAATCTTTCACTTCATTCCTTCAATGATGGCGATCCAAGGCCAATCGGAGCAAGTGGACCATGCAAGAAGAAAAAAAAGTTTGTACCATCATAGCCAACCTTGAAGGTAACTTGGAATTTTATCTCAAGGTTCAAGGCATCACCACATATGAGAAATTGATCTCCAAAGCGCTCAGCATCGAAAGAACCCTTGTGACCCAACCTGCGGAATCAACATCATACCATGAAAAAAAAAATAACTTCCCACCATCCAATTACAATGATAAACCTCGCACATGGGAAAGGAACAAAAACATCACTAATGATGGCATCATTGATGCCAAGGTGGTCATTAGTGGTCCATGCCAAAATACACCCACACCACAAACCCAAACACAACACCAAAACAATCATCACATGACATATCATCCAAACAACAATTCAACAATCAATAATCTCAATGATCAAACAGGACCACCCCAACACAAGAATTATCCCAAGAAAAATTACACTACTTTGGGGGAACCATTGGAAGTCATCATGAAAAAGTTGATAGACAAAAAACTCATTCAGGCTCCTACCTTTGAAAATTACCAAGAACCCGATGTCAAACCTCCTTGGTATAACAAGAATCAACTTTGTAAATTTCATAAAATCAAAGGCCACACCACAAACAGTTGCATGAGACTCAAAAAAATCATCCAAGATCTCATCGATAAAAAAATCATAAATGTGGAACAACCTACGGGAAATCATGATCTTAAAATATACATGAATCTGATGTCGAATCATGGCAATAAAGGGAATAAAAATGATAAAGGGAAGGGCAGTGTAAAACATGTTTATGAATCAGTCGTTGCCTCCCTAAATGGAGATTTCATGGTCATTACCATCAAGGGCACCCATGTCGAAGATTGTGGAGTCACCACAAGAGGCAAAAAAGTAACTATCGTAGGCTCATCCTAGCCAAACAAATTCCCTGCATCCAAACCTATCCATAATGGCTACAATGTCCTAGATCAACTCAAGAGAATGCTAGCACAAATATCCATCATGGAGTTGTTAGAAATATCATCTACCCATAGAAAAATTCTTGAAGAAGCATTAGCCTCATCCACCATCCTCGCAGATCTCGATGCGGAGCAATTCCAAGCTATGGTCAGAAATATCATTACGCCTAATCTTCTTACATTCTCTGACCAAGATTTTCCTGCCCAACCATCTCACAACTGTGCACTTCACTTGGAATCCATAGTACATAAGAGAAAAATCAAAAGGGTCCTGGTGGATGGAGGTGCAGGCTTGAGCATATGTTCCCTAAGCCTCATCAAGCAATTGAAAATATCAAAAGATTCCATTGACAAAGGAAAGGGCGTCATGATAAGAGCATATGAAGACCACGAAAGAGTGTCTCAAGGTACAATTCAACTCCCTATTCAAGTAGGGCCCACCATCATGGAAATTACCTGCCAAGTCTTGGATCTTGACTTACCATATAATATTCTCCTGGGACGCCCATGGATCCATGTGATGAAAGCTGTAGCATCAACCTTCCACCAATGTGTGAAATTCACACGTAATGGACAAGAAGTTACTATCCATGGAGATCCTGAACCTTTCTCATACTGCAAGAATCTTGAAGCCAAATATTACAAAATCTGCCAAGTGCCAAAAAATGATGAGGGACCATCCACACAATACATCGATCCTGCCACCCTCGCATCCACTTCTGTGAAAAATACACCCGCCAATTCCACCATTCCCACCATATCCAACATCAAGCTCATCATCCAAGATGATGGTTGTGGAAGCTACAAGCTCCCTAACAATGCTTTTGTGGTAGGAGAGTTACCACAATCTCCTAGATCACGGGGTTGTCCACAAGAGATTCATGCCTCCACATCACAAACGTCTCCTGAAGACTATCCTGAATTCACAAGCTGGGGAGACCTTAGCCAGGAGATTATTGAGGAAGATCCATCACACATGCTCTATCAAGATGAAAGACCAGTACCAGATTTACCAATGGATTACAAAAGCGAGGGTCTAAAAATGATGCTTGCAATGGGCTATGACAGGAATCAAAGACTAGGACAAAATGACAATGGCCTCATAATACCTATCATGCTAGAGATGCGAACCATAACAAATATTGGCCTTGGATGTACCCCTCTGAGTATAACCATATGTGGCCAAAGTCCTCCAGTTAGAACAGTTAATATTTCTCCTCATCCAATAGCAGTAGAAGTATGCTCATCAACATCCATAGGTAGAGACATACATAACTTTATAACTAAGGCCTATATTAGTAGCGATGACGACGACCCCATATCCAATCTACCTAGGTTATTCGAGGATACCACCCTTTGCATGATTAGTACCTTATCTTTCGAATCCGATCATCAAAATCATGAGATCCACCTAGTCTACCCCCAACTGATTGACTATGACCAATGATGACCACCGGTTCTTGATACATTCAAAAAAGATGAGGCACTCTCAAAATTCATGGGATTGAGGGATAACATTCTAGATGGAGATCACAAGGCAGGGTTTATAATGGAGTTGGACACACATGCCTATTATGGGGAAACGATTGAATTCTTTAGTCACAAAAGTGAGAAACTAAGAATCATATCCAAGTCCTTGAGTGAAAACCACACCATGGCACTCTTGAACAAGAAAAAGTAAAAAGAAAGGACATATCCAATGGTGAAAACCTCTTTGAAGCACCCAAGGATGAAGGATTCAATCTTCCTGTAAGAGCTATTTGTTAGGAAAAGTCAACAGTCTTGATTGAAAAATGCAATCCAGTCAACTTAGGAATAGAGGAGACCCCGCATATCACATTCTATGCGGAATCGCTATTATCAGAAGAGCAAGAACTCCTAGCAGCATTCCTAAATGAAAGACAAATAAACTTTGCATGGAGTTATGCTGACATGCCAAGACTTGATCCAAAGACTGTGGTTCATCACTTAGCAATGTATCCAAAAGAAAAACCTATCAGACAAAAGGTTCAAAAAATGCATCCTCAAATAGCTTTGTTAGTCAAAATGGAGCTCAAAAAGTTGTTAGATGTAGGATTCATCTAACCAATAGACTATCCAGAATGGGTATCAAAATTGGTACTTGTTTCAAAACCTGACGAAGCCATTAGAATCTGCACAGACTTCAGAAATTTGTACAAAGCATGTTCGAGAGATGATTTCCCAATCCCTAACATCAACATGATAGTAGACATGACAGCAGGACACAAGATGCTATCACTAATGGACAGTTTTTTAGGATACAATCAGATCATGATAGCAAAAGAGGATCAACACAAGATAACTTTCACTTGTCCATGGGGGACATACTGTTGGAACATGATGCCATTCGGCCTAAAGAACGCAAGAGCAACATATCAAAGGGCCATGACATTGATCTTCCATGACATGATTCATAAAACAGTTGAAGACTATGTTGATGACATCTTAGCCAAATCAAGAAAAAGAAAAGATCATATAGCAATCTTAAGTGCTATCTTTGACAGATTGGAGGAATACAAAGTTAGACTAAATCCCAAGAAGTGCATCTTTGGCATACAATCATGTAAATTGTTAGTATACATAGTGTCTATGATGGGTATCGAGGTGGGTCCAACAAAATTAAAAGCAATCCTCAAGATGGAAGCACCAAAGACATTAAAACAACTGAGAGGTCTCTAAGGCAGACTTCAATCCATCCAACGATTCATAGCACAACTAGCAGACAAGAAAAATCCATATTCTCACCTACTCCACAAGAGGGTAGCATATAAATGGGATACAAAATGTGAAGAGGCATTCAACAAAATCAAGGAATACCTACTGACACTGCCAGTCTTAATGTCACCCATCCGGAAGAAGCCATTGATCTTATATGTGTTAGCAACAACAGCAATCCTTGTAGCTCTCTTGGCTCAACATGATGAAAATGGAACAAAGAGGGCTATCTACTATATCAATAGGACAATGGTGGGTCATGAGATAAACTACTCATTCATTGAGAAAGCATGCCTCTCAATAGTGTTTGCAACACAAAAATTTAGACATTCCATGTTGGCACACAAAATCAAGCTCATCACCAAAATTGATCCCCTCAAGCATCTACTATCAAAGGCAATGCTAACCAACAAAATGGAAAAATGGGTAATGATATTATCAGAATATGAAATTGAGTATGTGGAGAGGAAAGAAATCAAGGGTCAGGTTATCACAGACCAACTGGCAGAAGCACCTATCTATTCTTAGAATCATCTAGTCTCAAAGTTTCCAAATGAATCTATTTTTAACTTCAACGTAGCTAACCACTGGAAACTATACTTCAATGGTTCATACACACAGCATGGATCAGGAGCTGGTGTCTTCTTCATCACTCCACAAGGAGATTGCATACCAAGGTCATACAAACTAGAATTTCCTTGCACAAACAACATCGTAGAATACGAGGCTTTAACTATAGGTCTCAAAATAGCAGTGCAATGGAGCATCATGGCCCTCAAAGTGTATGGAGACTCTCAATTGATCATAAATCAATTCAATAATGAATATCAGACCAAGGATGATAAGCTCACTCCATACAAGAAATTGGTGGAGACTCTCAAAGAATCTTTCATTGAAATAACATTTGAGAAAATTCCTAGAACCAACAACAGAGCAGCAGATGCCATGGCAACAATGGGATCCTTGTTGAATATCCCCAACAACATTCCAAAATATGAATTTTTGATTGAGTAGCTTCTCGTTCCAACATACGAGGTACCAGAATCAGAATTCATGTGTGAAATCATTGGTCCTAGTGATCTTTGGTACCAAGACATCTACACATATCTTCACATAGGAATCACACCCAGTGACCTCCCATCAAACCTAAAATGAACTTTTGTCAAAAAGGCATCCAAATTTGTCATCCTAGGTGATACCTTATATGATAGAAGCATAGAAGGTACCTTGCTATGCCACTTAAATGTTGAGGAGGCATTAACTACTCTAACTGAAGTACACAAGGGTATATGTGGTTCACACTCGAGTGGAATTACCATAGCCAAGAGACTACTGAAGATGGGGTTTTATTGGCCCACAATGGAGTGAGAAGCACATGATCATGCTAAAAGGTGTTTAAAATGTCAGTAACATGGGGACCTCATCCATGCTCTAGCTCAAGAGCTTCATCTGATTATCACACCATGACCCTTTTCGCAATGAGGACTCGATCTCATTGGTAAAATCACACTCACCTCATCTAATGGCCATAAATTCATCATAACTACAACTGAGTACTTCACAAAGTGGGTGGAAGCCATACCCATGACATATATCACTGGGAAGCAGATCTTAAAATTTATCCTGAACTATCTCATCTGTCGTTACGGTGTCCCACAAGCCATTACCTCAAATAATGGGACACCATTCAAGAACCAGGAGGTTTACGAATTGGACGAGAAATTCAAAATCTAGCATCGCTTCTCCACCCCATATTATCCCCAAGGCAATGGCCAAGCAAAAGCCACAAATAAAACAATTTTGAAAATCCTTAAGAAAATAGTCAATGATGCAGGTCGTGACTGGCATTTATAGCTTAATCCCACCCTCTAGGCTTATCGAACTAGCATCCACACACCCACTAGTGCCACCCCATTCTCCTTGGTCTATGGATCAGAAGTCGTACTCCCCATTGAGATCGATCTCCCATCTCTCAGGATATCACTACAAAACCTTATCACGGATAAAGATTATTGGGTATCAAGACTAAATGAGCTAGAGTTACTAGATAAGAAATGAATAGATGCTTTAAATTACTTGCAATTCTATCAGAATTGACTCAAATGGAGCTACAACAAGAAAATCAGAAGTAGGACCTTCCAAGTTAGAGAACTGGTCTTAAAAGAAAATTAGAAGAATGTCCCAAACCCAAGCACCAAAGGCAAGTTAAAACCTAATTGGTTAGGACTGTTTGTCATAATAGCAAGTTATAAATTAGGGGCATATCAGTTATCAACACTTGAAGGGGACCTCTGCAGGAGCCCATGAATAGCTCCCATCTCAAAAAAAATTATGCCTAAATCTTCCAGGGTATAAAACCAAAAATTAGAAAAATTAGAAAAAGTCCTAAAAAACATGGTTACTTAGGCGAAAACCTGGAAAACAGGCATCTTGGTGAAAACAAAAAAAATAAAGAAAACAAAAAATCAAAACAAAAAAAGTCAAAAAAAGGATCAAAAAATAGTAAAGAGGAAAATCGTCCTCTAGTGAAAACCACTTTGGTGGCACTTTGGGCAAGTACCTTGGTGAAAACCTAGCAAACAATTGCCTTGTGTAAATAAGTACTTTCCATCCACCAGGATCTTTACAGCTTGTTCAAAATTATCCCTCCATCTCACTTCCATCATTCATTGCATTCAGGTCTCCATCCATCACTCAACCACTCGCATCTGCACCATAGCTTGGTCCTATGTTTGTATCATGATCCCTCCTAGTACTATTCAACCCATCCTCAAGGTCAGTTTGTCTTGCCTTTATCAGAGTAGTCTATTGCATCATGCTGGGGGCACGTTCTCATCAGATCGGATTCATGTATATTCTTAAAGTCCTCAAATCAGAAAATCCACAAACATTAGAAAATAAGAAAATCCAAAAACATTAGAAAATCTAAAAATCTAAAAAACATTAGAAAATCAAAAAATCCAAAAACATCAAATAATTAGAAATCCAAAAACATTCAAAACATATTAAAATAAAAAAAAGTCAAAAAGTCATTCAAAAAGCCAAAAAAAAAGGTCGTCTTGTCGAGCTACGTCGTCTCTAAGCTTGAATGTAGGCAAGGTTGATCTTTGATCATCCCCTGAGACATTTAGGTCAATCCTATAGGATTCTGTCATAATAAATTGACATCTCATCATGTATATTGTCACCTGTAAATCGGTCAAGTTGTCAGTCGAACTACGTGGTCTCTACGTGTATAACATAAGCAAGGCTAATCTGTTGATTAGTCCCCGAGGCCCCTAGGATAGGTCTTTAGGTTAGAAAATCCCAAAAACATTGGAAAATTGAAAAACAAAACATTTGTAAAATCTTGAAAAAACACTAAAAATAGTCTCAAAACATTGCAAAACATCAAAAACATCCAAATATTTGAAAAAAATCCATCCACCTCATCTCGCTTGCACCCACAATAAAAACCATTCATAATAAACTGATCGTCATCCTCAACCTTTGGTGAAACAATTAGAAACAAGTCTAGCAGGTTAAATGTGAAAACCCAAAAGCATCAAGTCTCAAGTTTAAGTCAGTACATAACCAAGTTGGTCAATTCTTTGTGTTGATAGTCCATCATCCAAACAGTCCCATATCAATCATCTGATAACATCATGTCCTAGGATGAATCCTTCCTAAAAGGGACATTATTTATCAGAAAGAACACTTTCAATAAACGAAATGGCATGCCGCCATCCACTAACATGTCCTAGGATGTATCCTTCCTACAATGGACATTATCTTTTGGCAATAAGTTTCGGTTCTTATCCTTAAAAACACATTCCCTTTTGGTTAGTGGTATTGAAGAACATCAACTTGTCTATGTGCTTTATCTTTTTTTTTTTACTCATCTTATTGCGCTTAGTCCAAGGACCTCTCGATGATATCTGAACGAAGGATTTAGAGAGATAGGAATGGGGCAATGATCATTATTCTTTTGTCTATTGTGCTTGTTGGACATTCTTGTAAAATAACTTGGTGAATACTTTCTTTGTTAGATATGTATAGAGGATGTTTGGGATGGCTTGTTGACTATTGCATTGATTGTTTATACCTTTCCTTGTTTTGGTCTGAGATGTTTGAAGTTTCTAAAGTGCATCCTAGCAGGGTTTCCATATGTCAATTTTGAACAAGAATACACCTATCTGTTTGTCAAGTCAAAGTCCATCACACTAAGTACAACACCATCCTGGTCCTTTATACCTTGATGCATTGTACTTATGTGTGTTATCAAACATAAGGTAAGTGACTCTTTTAAAATTCCAATCCTTGATAAGCAAATCATCTATCTATCATCATCATTTCTTATCATCATTTCTCATCATCATCTCTCATAATATAGGCTTGTTGGATCCTCTTGTCATCATCTAATTTCTTCATTTTCTGCAATAACATCACAGCATGAATAGTTAATCATCATCACCAATACATCCATCATGCATCCATCATGCATTTGCATAATCACATCATATCACATCATCCATCTCATACATCAAATCATCATTTAAATTGTTTAAGATAATATAGATCTGTTAGGCTAAGCGTCTCATAAATCATCCATTGCATAATCATAGTATATCACATCATCCATCTCATACATCAAATCATCATTTAATTTGTTTAAGAAAATATATATTTGTTATTCTAAGCATCTTAAAATCATCCCATTTGCATCATCATCCATAACCATCCATTTTGAACCTCTTTATCACAAGATCGACCCTCAAATCAAATCTTTTCACTCGATCTCTCGAGGGGGAATGTACCAGTGTACTTCTTTCCACTGGGGCATCCAAAAAATTAGATTTTTTTTGAATTTTCATCATGGTAAGATTATTCTTTGAACCAATGCAACAAGTACACTGCTTCAAAGCGGGGAAAAATGTAGACATGCAAAATTAACATTATGCATTCAATCAAGTTCATTCATCAAGGTTCCACATTAGGTGCATTCATCAATTAATCACCTTCATTCATTTATCAAGTAATCTCATTAATTTCCATCTCCTAAGGTCATTCATTCAAAATTAAATAAAAATTATTATCAACCTTTCAATCAAATAAATCAAACATCATCCCTTTAATTAAATAAACCAAAACTTTATTTAATTAAATCTCCAAATCCACATTTCATCCTTTTCTAATTTAAATAAATCAAATATTTAAGTCATAAAAGTCAAACTCACCTAATCATCATTAATCTAATCTAACAATGATTAAATGCTAATCCTAACCACTTGCATTATCTACATGATGCCACTTGCACAAATAAATCAATTTATTGATTTATTAAAATCATCATTTTCACTCAACATGGCATTTATGGGGAATATTCCCTCAAGTTTGAAAAATATGACAAGTTGATTTTTCCCTCCAACATTGCATTTATTTCTCATTTTCTTGTCCCCCTCTCAAAATTTATTTCCCAAATTTGAATTTGAAACTCCCTCTCATGGACACACTTCCCAAATCTTGCACATCCCTTGGCCTATCACCACTTCACAAGTGGCCTCTTCTCATTGGTGGATCTTTCATCCCACATTCACACATTTGGCCAATCTCTTATCAAGAAAATCTATAAATGAAGGCCTTAATCTTCATCAATGGATCCACATTTTATATGCAAAGTTACTCTCTTGGTTTGAGAACTAATTTTTCTCTTCATCTCCATTGCATCTCACCATTTTAGCTTTTGAGCAAGGATTGGGAAAGGGTTATTTGCACATTTGACACCAATCCACTATGGAAAAGGTACTTGTTAATTCTTTTCATGATGCTTTTAGTTTTTTTTTTGTCATTTGTTGCATTTTGAAGTATTTACAAGGTGTTTCATAGGGGTATTCCTGAGGAATTTGTAGGTACTAACCTATGTTTGAAGTTAGTGTTTGAAAATTTTAAAAGGATGCCTAGAATAATAATTATTTATTAAATTCAAAGTAAAGCATAATCTGTATTGGTTGAAAGTTGAGAATATCCTTTAAAAACCCTTTTAGTTTCATCAATTTTGTTTAAAAAAAAAGTCGTCAGCCACATACCCTACACATACCCATCATATCGCCACTTTTTGGCCCATCATGATCCTACACATAGACTTATGGATTTTTTAGTGTTATAAATTGAATGGTCTTTAAATGAAATGTATTTTGAATTTGTGCACATTCAATGTACTTTCTAAATAATTTTCAAATTGTGTCCATTATTTAATTAGTTTGCTGATATATATTTTTTAATTGTTTAACATGCAAATTGCCATTTCATTGTTCACATGGATCTAGAATTTAACATAGAGGATTTTATGCCTAATGCATAAATTCCTACAAATCCCATACATCCAAATCCACCACCACAACAAAATCCCACACCTCCACACTCTCCGCCTCCTAACCCACCAACCCCGATAGTAGATCAGGCTTAATTAAGAGAGAGAATTAGGAAAATCCTTATTGTGATTCAAGGAAATATAGATCTAATAAAAATGAGCCTAGAATCCCCCCATCTCGCATGGTTTCCATCTACGATGAAAAATATTGTTGATTCTATTTTATTTGTTGATGCCGACCTAGATAGGTTCCATCAATGGAGAGAAGAGAGGAGAGAATTCTATACAAATGGATTGTCCTATAAAGAAATTATTGACCTTAAAATTAAAAAAAAATCCATGTGCCAACATTTTCTTAACCCCCAAACAAACCAACCAATTCCACCCACCAAAAAATGAATTTCAATTTTATGGTGTAGGCACCCACAAATAGCTGCACATTTTTTGGGATAGATGGTGGATGGTGTTTGATAATCCACCACATGGAAATTTTGAGGTGCCCCTATACTTTTTGAGAAATTTATGGGTTGAGTTTGAGTTGGGTTTAAAACCCAACTATTTTGATATGAGGTCATTTCAGGGAGTTGGGCATAGCATACCCCAACATAGACTAGGAGCATGTGTCAATCCTTAGTGATGTGCTCTGATTGCTCCTATTGTTCCTCCTCCTTCTCCCAGTGTTCCCACTGCATTTCACAAACATACTATGTTATTGACATTAGGAGCATTGAGTTCACTTTCAGGACATCTCACTCATTAGACTACACATGCGGCAGCTAAAGTAGCCAATAGAGAGCATGAAGGATCAGGCTATGGGAATATTCAGGCATCCACTTCAAGTGACCCACATGCATCTGGGATGTTGTCATATATGAATTTACTATATTTTGAAGATCGTCCTACACAGGTATGTTCATCTTTTGAACTTAAATTTAATTTGTTAGAAATGTGTAAAATTCATGTAAATAATTTAACATCAAATTATATGTATAATATAATATTAATTCAAGAAGTTTTCGGTGTATATGCATGATCAAATGATGCATGAAAATCAATATTATCATGTCTATATGTCGAGTGTTGTAGATATGGGCTCACCTTTTGGTTAGGTACTTGAACCAATAAATATTAAATAATTTATGTAGATATATCTAATTTAATTTGAATTTGTCCAATGGTGTGAAATGATATATTATATCTAGATGCAGGGAGGTCATACAATACCTAGTATTGACCAACCACAAGTTGTGGTGAGGCTCTTAATACATCATCAGCTCAGGTGCATGCTTTCAAAATTTTGTTAAGTTTAAATTAAATATACATCATAGATCTAATTTAATTTGTTCATTTACATACATGTATGAATTTGATTTGCACAAATTGTTGTACATCTATATGCAAGAATTTCATGAGATACCCATGACAAATGCACCTGAGACATCGTTAGCATTTATGCATGGGAAATCTCAAGTGCTTGATCATGAGGTCATGTCATTCGAGGTTGTAAAATTTACTAAATCTCCTATACAATTTTTACAAACCTTTTATATATATATATATATATATTTGAGGTTTTAAAATATTGTTTGCTTTATATGAATATGCAAGATATAGTAGATCAAGTATTTGGATCTTCTCAACTGACAGTTATGCTACCCATTGAACAAAATGTGCTAGTAGATTCACATGATCATATGGTAATTTATGCATACTAAAAATCATTTTTACTGTATTTACTAGATATTTAATTATTAAATTTATTTTTATCTAAAATTTTATATTTTCAAGTTTAAATATGTTTAATTATATCAAAATTTCTAAATAAATCTAATTTCAAGTTTCTTGTACTCTTTTACAACTTGATCTAGGTACATCTAGTCGACATGGAACAAAGAGGAGGCTTGATGTGACAAATCAACCTAATAGTTAGATGGTTTTAAATTTTATGGACTATAGATCTCTAGTTTTATTTAAATATATGTGTTGTAATTGACATATATTTTGAACATGTTATTTCATGGACCATTTCACATACATTATATCGATTAATATTATCATATTTTTGTTTTTTTATATCAGTTGACTTTAATATGATGATTATATATGTTGTCAATTATGATCGTGTTATGTTCATTTTGATGATTATATGCACTCATGTATGTATATGTATTTTATCTAATTTTCAAGTAACACATGCACCATATAAATTCTTATCTAGAATCAAATTTCATATATGTAATTTATCACATGGTTAGGTGACAAATTAAAACATTCCTTAAACAGTTTAGATCATATTCATAATAAACTAAGGGCAAGTAATTTTATCTATTTTCCAATTCTAGAAAATATTTGATTCAATAAACAAAAATCTATCTCCTTGTATGCACAAAATGTATAATCTATACAATTGAACAATTATATAAAATGTGGTAAATACAAGACATGAAATGTATCATCTATAAAATTACAACAAGATATTTAAAAAGTGACTAATAAGTTAATTGAAGTTCATACATTGAAGAAACATATATAATGTATATTAATGTTTAATACAACTATATAACATGATGAAACATATATGTGCATGTAGATACAATGAAAGCTTATCAACTTTTAGGTCAAGACCACAAATTGATATTTACATAGTCTCTTGATAAAATAGTTTTACAATGAAAATAACATGGTAGATTGACTTGATGGGAACCTATAAAAATAATTAATGTAAATAAAGTAACTATAGATTTTATGAGTCATTTAAGTAAATAATTCATGTGAGAAAATAACAATATATAGTAAAAGTTAGAAAATTGGATCTTATAAATTCCATACAAATTCAAATGATGTTTTCCATAGGATGGATTAAGAGGACCTAAGAGGATATAGCTTAAGGGGGGTCCTAATAGAATTCCTTAAGGGGAGTTAAGAGGATGGATTAAGGGGATACAAGAGGGTGGATTAAGGGGAGTTGATAGAATGACTTAAAAGGATGTAAGAGGGTGGACTAAGAGGAGTTGATAGAATGACTTAAAGGGATGTAAGAAGGTGTATTAAGGGGATGCATGTCATGAACCCTAGGATATGGCTTAAGGGGTCCTAAGAGGGTGGCTTAAGGGGAATTATGAGAGTGACTTAAGGGATGCAAGATTTTGGATTAAGGATATGTAAGAGGATATGACTTAAGGTTCCTTTAATAGGATGGCTTAAGGGGAAGCAAGAGGGTGGATTAAGGGGAGTTGATAGAATGACTTGAAGGCATGTAAGAGGGTAGATTAAGGGGGGTTGAGAGAATGACTTAAAGGGATGTAAGAGGGTGGATTAAGGGGATGCATGTCATGAACCCTAGGATATGGCTTAAGGGGTCCTAAGAGGGTGGCTTAAGGGGAATTATGAGAGTGACTTAAGGGATGCAAGATTTTGGATTAAGGGTATGTAAGAGGATATGACTTAAGGTTCCTTTAATAGGATGGATTAAGGGGAAGCAAGAGGGTGGATTAAGGGGAGTTGATAGAACGACTTGAAGGGATGTAAGAGGGTAGATTAAGGGGGGTTGAGAGAATGACTTAAAGGGATGTAAGAGGGTGGATTAAGGGGATGCATGTCATGTACCATAGGATATGGCTTAACGGGTCCTAAGAGGATGGCATAAGGGGAATTATGAGAGTGACTTAAGGGATGCAAGATTTTGGATTAAGGGTATATAAGAGGATGGCTTAAGGGGATGCAAGAGGGTGGATTAAGGGGAGTTGATAGAATGACTTGAAGGGATGTAATAGGGTAGATTAAGGGGAGTTGATAGAATTACTTGAAGGGATGTAAGAGGGTGGATTAAGGGGAGTTTATATAATGACTTAAAGGGATGTAAGAGGGTGGATTAATGGGATGCATGCCATGAACCCTAGGATATGGCTTAATCACTCCTAAGAATATGGCTTAAGGGGAATTATGAGAGTGACTTAAGGGATGGAAGATTTTGGATTAAGGGGGTGTAGGAGGATGACTGAAGGGTCATTTAAGAGGATGGCTTAAGGGGATGCAAGAGGGCAGATTAAGGGGAGTTGATAGAATTAATTGAAGGGATATAAGAGGATGGATTAAGGGGAGTTGATAGAATGAATTAAAGGGAAGAAAGAGGGTGGATTAAGGGGAGTTTATAGAATGAATTAAAGGTATGTAAGAGGGTGGATTAAGGGGAGTTGAGAGAATGACTTAAAAACCTAAACCTAAACCATAGGACCTAAATCCTAGGAGATGAACCCTAAACCATAAACCATACGACCTAAAGACTAGGAGATGAACCCTACAGCATTAACCCATACATATTTTTTATTCTAAGCATCTCATGAACCCTAGAAACCCTAAACCCTAAACAATATGACCTAAAGAGTGGGAAATGAACCCTAAACCATTAACCCATATAGATTTGTTATTCTAAGCATCTCGTGAACCCTAAACCCTTAAAACCCATATATATTTGTTATTCTAAGCATGTCATGAACCCTAGAAACCCTAAAACCTAAACCATATGACCTCAAGACTAGGACATGAACCCTAAACCATTAACTCATATAGATTTGTTATTCTAAGCATCTCATGAACCCTAAACCCTTAAAACCCATATAGATTTGTTATTCTAAGAATATCATGATCCATAGAAAACCTAAACCCTAAACCATATGGCCTAAAGACTATGAGATGAACCCTAAACCATTAACCCATTTAGATTTTTTATTCTAAGCATGTCATGAACCCTAGAGAGACTTAAAGGGATGCAAGTAGATGGATTAAGGATAGATATAATAGGATATGGATTAAGGGGTGTTGAGAGAGTGAATTAAGGGGATACAAGTGGATGGATTAAGGGTAAATATATGAGGATATGGATTAAGGGGTCCTAAGAGGATGGCTTAAGGGGTGTTGAGAGAGAGACTTAAGGGGATGCAAGTGGATGGATTAAGTGTACATATATGAGGATATGGATTAAGGGGTCCTAAGAGGATTGCTTAAGGGGTGTTGAGAGAGTGACTTAAGGGGATGCAAGTGGATGGATTAAGGGTAGATATATGAGGATATGGATTAAGGGGTCCTAAGAGTATGGCTTAAGGGGTGTTCAGAGAGTGACTTAAGGGGATGCAAGAGGATGGATTAAGGGTAGATCTATGAGGATATGGATTAAGGGGTTCTAATAGAATGGATTAAGGGGAATTAATAAAGAGACTTAAGGGGATGCAAGAGGATGGATTAATGGTACATAATAGGATGGCTTAAGGGTTTTTAAGAGAATAGCTTAAGGGGATATGTAATCAATTATAGACTTTTTATAAAATGACAATGAATTAAATTTAGTTTTATATTTATACTATCAATCAAATGTATCTAGAACTATATATAGTTACATGTATCTATATTTGAATTTCATTCTAATATATATGCATCTCCTCTCTTTTTTGTAAAGAATCTAGTTTTGGGAGACCTGAAAAAAAATGATATAAAACTTTAATTAGGAAATGACTAAAGACATATATATATATATCAATTAAATATATATGCAACTATATACTTACCAACATTTATTTACTCCATGATTGTACCATTTTCATCCTCTCTTTTCTTTAATGCATCTATGATTTTCTCATGATCATCCATTGAAAGTGTCCATAAAACTTTATTAGCAGGCCTCCCTTGATATCTAACTAGTTTTATATTGGTTGCCAAAATCAAATGTGAATAATGTATAATCTTCTTGTGTCTTTCATAATCTTTAAATACAGGCAAGCCATTCTTTCTTATCAAATATTTTCAAAGGCAGGTGCCAACAACAACCACTGAACCAGTTGGATACTCAAAGTTTTCATAATCCACTCTAGGATGTACCAACTTATGTTTTCTCTCAACACATCTAGCCAACCAATACTCCATATCCTCTTCATTCCCCTCAGGTACAACAACAACATACATATGTTCTACAAAAATAAATAAAAAATTCAATAAAGAGTTCAAATTATATTTAATTCACATATAAACATGCATACATATAAAATTCAACTCACTAAATAATGTACCTTCTTGTACAAGATCTGAAACACGATCATAATCATCTGATGCAAACACTTGATTATCTTCAATTGTCGTTCCATCTTGAACATGTGTTGATTTCGGTGTTAAGTCTCTTTGTTTCCATTGTTCATCCCATTACATATTTTTGCATGCCTTCCAGTCACCTACAATACAAAATTGACAAAAGAATGCCAACTCCCTTGTCCATATTTTCCATGTGTTTGCATTTGAACTCTTAAACAAATGAAATTTTGTAGATCCATTAATTGTTTCACAATATTGTCAAGAAAAAATATCATTTTCTTCAACTAACCAAAAGAAGCATCAAATTTTTGAGCTCTCACTTGTTCTTGTAGATAATTTGGTATTGCAACAATCTACAATTGCATGTGCATCTCTTAGAAATTTCACAACATCCTCAAATTTTAGTTGCTCTCTAGCAAGAGCTCTTTTCACACATGCACATGCTCCATCATGTTCTCCCTTACCATGACTAGCTTCAAAAAAAATCCATATGTGCTAGATATTATTTTCCTTATGAACTCTACATAACCAATAAAACATTCTAGCATTTTTGAATTGACCCATGAAATTATCTGACCATAGGAGATGTTATATCATTTGAATTCATCTCTCTTTTATATTTTTATAAAATATATCAAAACAATATTGAACAAACTCAGATGAATGTAATTTATTATCACTTACATAAAAATAGTACTCTCTCAAAAAATTTATATTATTTTCTCTACTATCATTTGCATGCCTATAAACAATATGAACAAATATAGCTACTTTCAATGAATTATAATACAGTGATTAAATTTCTTTTGTGGAGCAAGAGTATAATTTTCAACAAATTCAACAATTGACAATATAGTTCCAATTGGGAATGTGTTTTTACATAAACCAAATTGATTATCAAGACAATGAGCATACTGAGAGTCTTGAGCATATGTAGGTACAATCTTATCTTTAAATTCTTTAATAAATGCATGCACACTAAATTTTTCCATAATTATCTCACAATGTTTTCTAGTTTTTCCATATTTTAAAGAATACTCAGCATTTTTAAATTTTTTTACATCCACTAATTGTTGTCCAAATTCATCTAAACTAATCTCATGTATACATTCTCCTAATAATGAAAAGTTACCACATCTATCGTATTCTCCAAAAATACATGCTTTTAAATAAAATAAGTTTCCATTAGAGAGTTCACAAAACAAACCTGCTTTAAAATATTTGGTTCTTTCAGGTGGCATATTAATACCAAAAATTTCCTACATAATTTGGCTAGCATGCAAAGTGCGTTGTATATATCGAAAATTATCATAATAATAATGAAATTGTACATGAGTCTTACAACAACAAGAGATTTGTTGCATATTAATTATAACATGTACCAAGGTTTACACTTTTCAAATGATCTTTGACTTATGTTAAAATTCAATGGTAAGATTGAAGCATCTAAAATTTGTCTATATAATTTAGTTTGAGTCATATCTAAGAGATGCTTTGGATGAGGTTCATGAATTTTGGAACCCACCCTTAATTTTAAGACATCTCTAATGTTAGGTGATACTCTTTTATTATCATTCCAAAATTTATTGATTAAATATTTAATTTCATGTCTGATCTTGGGAGTCTACCACTAAAACTCCAACATTGATTAATTGGATCCTTTTCAATACTTTCTCTTCTTTTAGTAGCTCTTATCAAAATTTTAGGATTTACTTTTATACATTTAATAATCTTAGCATTCTTTTATTTGAAGTTGCTTTATCAACTAGAGAAATTGTTATTGCATGATGAGCCACATTCATCAATATGAGGGATTTCATTCTCATTTGCATTCTCATAAGATATAATTTCATCATTTTTTTTTGTTTTTACATTGTTTCAACCCTATAATTATTGATATCATCAATGGTGTATCCAAATTCATCTAAACAAGTAAGATCAATATTATCAAGACTTGGGTTTGAAAACATACCTCTGATAGATTGTTTGAATAGGTTCATTTTCCATATCATTAGGAGGTGGATTTGAATACATACCAAAATTTTTTTGCATAGGTACTATTTCCATATCATTCAAAGTTGAATTTGAAGGCATAGTTGGGTTTGTCTCCATAATTCCATTTTCTTCCATATTCACCATCTCCACATTTGCATCATCTACATTCATTTCATCATTCATGGCTTCCTCTTGAAAATTCTTGGAACTAGATGCTTCCAAATTTTTTATTTGACAACTCCTCTCTTCTATCCCTTTGTATTTTTTCCTCCATTTCTTTATTTGCTTGAATTTCTTTAGGTTTCATTAACTTTCTACATTTTTTTCTTTGTCTTTCCTTTGATCCCATGGTTAATAAACCCTCTTTGATGAAAAAAAAAATGATTCAAGAAACCTATTTTCAAATTTTCATCTCCTTCAAATATTCAAATAAAACTATGTAGTATGAAGATCCTTTCTTCTATAAATTTTGAAGTACAAAAACATCATGAATACATCCAAAAGTTATCTTTTTCCAAATCTTCTTGTAAAATGTTCGTGTACTTCATTCCACTTCATAAAATTCAACTTGCACTTGTCTCTTCCAAAAATTTGAATAGAATATTCCTTGCACAAGACAAATAATTTGCAATAAAAATGCAAAAGATGGTGCTTTCAGACCATACTACAGAAAAGGAATGTTGCAGGAAAAACATGTTTTATCACTATTTTTGAAATTAGGAAAAAATGGCTATATAAGAAATACATATGCATTATAAAATCCATACACACTCTATTTTAGGAATGCGTACATGTTATATAACAAATACATGTTACCTTTACCCAAGAGGTAAATAGATAACTCGTATGCGTTATGAAATGCGTACACGTTTCATTTAAATAATGCGTACACATTATTTAAAAATTGAATTCCCAACCCACATGTAGCCTTGGTTTTAGGCTCAGGAAAGGCTTGGAAATCCAAGCCTTAGCCTTTGACTTGCTGCTAAAAAACTAAGGTGAATTTAAGAAGAATGTCCAACTTTGGCAATATGGTTGGTAGACTTTTTTTTGAATCAATCTATAAAATTAAAACCCATTAGAGAACATGATTTCTTGTTTTCGAATATGTATTTTTTATTAATATTGGATTATGTTTGTTGTTTTTTAATTAATTTATAAGCAAACTAGGCCTTAAAATTGAAATATCAAACTTTTTTTGTTTTTTAACCACATTTTTTTGGTTAAGTTTCTTGTAAAAAAATTATATGCCATCAATCTTTAGATAATTCTCTACATAATAAAAAAAAATTCAAAAAATGTTTAGTTTAGGTCCAATTATGTTTTTTGTACACGTTGATCTTAAAAAATATATTCAATAGAAAATTAGAAAAAAAATTCCTCATCAATCTTCATGTTGTTAGCTCTCTTTCCTGAAAAGGAATTAGTAAAATAATTTTATTTGGGTCAAAAAGTGGTGTCCATACATGTGCATGGTATGGTAAAAAAATAGGGACTTTTAAAAAGTGGTTTTTATAGATCTCTATCAAAATTCAATTTCTATAATCTCGGTATTTGAATAATTTACATATTTGGAAACTAGATTCAAAATGTTAAATTTCATATTACTAAATTTTTTAAGATTCATTGTGTAAGTTCCTCAAATTTTTAGTCCAAGTGTGACCAATTCTAAAAAATAGCAAAAAAACTTCCACTTTTTGAGCTTTTTATGGACCCAACTTCTTGCATCAGCCCCACTATCTAATTCAAAAATTAATTTTATCTTGTTTCTAGTTTCTTCTAGCTTCTTGCCATATCCTCCTAACTTTGAACCAGTGCTAGATGGCCTAATTGACTACTTTCTAGCTAATATAATTATGCCAGAGGCCTATATAGTCCCTTGCTCTTTTGTCTATGAAACTCTTTGCTCATGGTGAGAACCTGCACTTTGGTGCCATTTTCCATTCAACCAATCTAAATTTCTTCTCAAAACAAGGGTAGAAAGGACCATAAATCTAAAACTTCATCATCTAACCAAATAATTCTATGCAAGGGCTTACCAACAGGGGCCTAATATTTGGGATCAATGATCACCGAGTCTTCTTGTCCAACTTCTAGAATATTGAAATAAATACCAAAAGCTTGTATTTTCCTTAGGTTCAATCTCATGAAATTTCTTCTATATGCCTCACCTTCATCTAAACGGTCTTCCCAAAATTCTCTAATATCAGGGCAATGTTCATAGGTGCTAGCTCCATACAAATTTTTCTTACCATAACCCTTGCTATCAAAATTAGTTCTCATTGGCAAACATTGAAAATTGAATTTATTCAGGGATTTCTACACATCGCTAGCAATATTATTACTTTTGCAAGAAAATGAAGGCATGGACAATGGAAAAGTATACCCCTTCTTTCCCATGTTTGAATATTTAACATTTACAACAGCCATATGCCAGTAAAATTCAAGAAAAACCAAGAAATCACTTGGGTAATGAGGCAATTTCAATGGAGCATTCTCAAAACCTCCAATTATAAGATATATAAATCTATTGAACTAAATGTAGGAACTTCTAAACCTCAATACTAGAGCAGCCACTTCAGGTGAAACCTAAACCTCAGATTTTCCATCAATTTTTCTCACAATTTCCATTAAAAATGTGTCATTGATGCAACATAAATTCCTCATTCCAACCTCCTTAGTGAGTTGTGGAAAATTTCTATACACATGCTTGTCCAGCATCAGAGACCTTTGTGGTTCCAACCCTGTCCAAACAACCTCTTGACTGGCTAGAATGTAAACCAAGTATGAGCACTCGTGGAAGGCAACATTCTGCTAAAAATTTGTCAATTGCTCATTTAAATGATAACTAATAATCTCATTCTAGTCAATGAATTTATTTTCACTACAAATCAACAAAGAAAAATGGCACATCTAAAATTCAAAAGATTCTGAATATGCATTACCAACCACACAATGTAGCAAGGTGATAGCATATGAAATTTCATCCTTAAAATGAACCCTTTTAATTTTTGAGGGCAACTGAGACTTACCCTTTTTCTCAGACTTCAACCAATTCCTCATAATGGAATTTTTGCACCATTCCTCATTCATTATGAAAAACTCATCACCAATAGAAACATACATTTCCTTTACAGTTTCCCTCTCTAGAATGGCTAATGCATGAGAAATAATTTCAAGAGTAATTCTTGCAATGACTAACCCATCCACAACTCTAATTTATCAACTCTCTAGAATGTAGCCCTTGTGCACACAATCACTAGGTTGACGCTTTGTATAGCCTCAAGAAAACCTCTCGTGTCCACAAAACTGCTCTACAAAACTTTATCTTCCAGTGATGTTCTCTCCCTTTGCTCCAAGTCCACCAAAAACTCCTCCAAATTGACATGCCCAATTTTAGTTTCCCTCATGCCAGACCAATGATTTTGAATTGCACTCTCCATGAGTGCAAATTCATGGAGATAGAATTTTTGCACTTGAGAAGTACTGGAATTGGAAAAGAAAAAGAATGCAGGCTAAATGACTAAGTAAGACTTCACCACCCACTTATGTCGTTATTTTTTATAGGATGTGCATTAAATGTGGCATTCAATTTCATTCCTCAAAAAGATAGCCATTAAACATACATGCTTTTTGAAATTCTTGAAAAGACAATGCAAGGTTAGTCTATACATAGCATTCAATGAAATGTTAGATGACAATGCCATTGAAAGCCAAGATAAGTCCATAATGTCGCATGGTCATTGAAACTTGGAACCTTAGAACCAAATTCTAAATTTTCAAAGCTTTCAAAACCTCTAACCCATCGACTACAAAATGACCAACAAAGACTTGCAACTCAACAAAGTGAACCAAGTCAACGAATCAGGAAGTTATAAAAATTTAGGACTCTATGACAAGGTTATAAAACTTGTAGGACTAGCAACTAAGGCTATGAAAAGCACCAAAACCATTACTTTGAGTGATATTAACCATAGCAATTAAAATAACCAAAAATCTATCATTTCAATAATAGATATAAGATAATGCACTAGCAAACTACTCAGCAAAATAAGAATAAATCCACACACCATAACTCAAGGATTATGTATGAATGAACTTCACCATTTTCTAAGTCTTTCTATATTGAAATAACTCTCTCATCCTCCATTGACTACAAAGATAACCAACAAAGACTTGCAACTCAACAAAGTGAACCAAGTCGGGGAATCAGGAATTTATACAAATTTAGAACTCTGCAACAAGGTTATAAAACTTAGAGGACTAGCGACTAAGCTTTTTTTCTCCCTTATTTTGAGTCTTATCGTCTCTCCAATTGTAACATTTTGTATGAATTGGGTATGTGTAGGATCATGATGGGCCAAAAAGTGGCAATATGATGGGTATGTGTAGGATATGTGGCTGACGACTTTTTTTTTACCCAAAATTGATGAAACGAAAAGGGTTTTTAATGGAGATTCTCAACTTTCCATCAATATAAATTATGCTTTACTTTGAATTTAATAAATAATTATTATTCATTTTCTATTTGAATTATGACTTAAGTCCCAATTGATAGGCTAAATAAAAAACATTTATAGCTTTCAAATGGTATCACATTTTTGAATCTAAAACATGCATCACATTTTATGCTTCACATACTAGAGGATTAAAAAAATTAATTTCATGAAGTTTTGACCAAGTTAAGGTTGTCAAACATATGAGTTTTTATATTTTTAATATTTGTAATAAAATATTCATTATTAATTATTTACTTGGAAAAAATTACAAAAAATATGCATCACATCAGGACATGAGTCCTCTACTTATATCTAAAATTTTATAAAAAAATTTATTATCATTTTATTGTGGTTCGGGTGGTCAGACAGACACCTACTTATTTTTTCCCTAAAATTTAAATACTACTGCATTGAAATTTGAAAATTTCACCAAATAGATTTTTTTTTCAAATAAACCTAGTAGTTTAGAAACTACATTCAATTTTCTATAAATTCTATTCTTGCATATTTTGAAATAATATAGATAACTTATTCAATTTTTTACGTCAAGCTGTCTAACTCTGACCTTTTTGAATTTTTCACCACTTAAGGACCTATTTTTTCCATGATGATCCTACAAATACCCAATTATTAATTAAATTTGATCAATGATCTTTCATTAATATTATTTGTCATTATGCATTGATGTATGTTTTAATTTTGGCTCTAGTTTAATGGACTAGTTAAAGTACCTTGATTAAAGCATGAATTCATATAAATTTTTTATGGGTATGATAATTAGTCATGGATATTGAGTATTGATGTGTGAATTATAATTTAATTTCACTAAGATTATGGATGCCTGGAATTAAAATCACCTTATAGTTCATATTTTAATTGTGTCAAAAGTAAAACTTGAACATGTACTCAATTATTCATCACTCAACTAAATGCTTAATAACTTATTAACAATAGTATTAGTAGCATATACAACAATGAATTTCAATAATCGTTTAATGTGTATCTAGTTGTTGAAACCACTACCAGACTTTTTCTTCAAATGATAAAATAAATAATACAGATAATTGAACATCAACACATTGCTAAAGTTTGAATTTGAGATTTTTAATTGATTATCACATGAAGGAATACATACAAGCATTGGCAATGCAAAATCTTTCTCAAAGACAACTCTACATAGAGCTGATTTGGAACTTGGAAACTCATATTATCAAAAATCAAATCACTGCATCAGCTTTTCTAGCAACTTTCACTCTTCAGGTGGTGGAATTGTCATTTGCTCTAATAGATGTTGTTTGACTTGAAGATTTTTTAATAATTCATGATTCAAATTGGAACTTGTCTTGGATTCTTCAGTCAATTTTTCATTCAGGGTTAGCAATGGTTTGATGGAATCCAAATAGTTCACCACATCTGGGTTCTGAGGAAAATGGTCCAAAATCAATCTTCCTTGCATCTTCCATCTTCTTTCTGAAATCATTTTTTCCCAATGAATCACTCATTTGTTCCAAAAGCCTCAAGAAAATCAAGCTCTATGAAGTTCCTTACCTTTTCATCCAAGTTCTTCATCTTGTCTGCAACCAAATGCAAATATTCCATTGTTTCACACATTCTCAAACACTTTTCAATGATACATTACAATGTCATTGATGTAGCAAGCTGATTAGTAATCCCTTTTGATTTCAAAACATTGTCACTAGCTTTGTAGACTATTTGTTGAACTTGATTTATATATTTCTCTAATGCCAACACATTTTTGTTGTCCACTAAATATTTGTTAAGCTCTTATGATGTTATCTGATAACATCAATCAATTGAAACATGTCACACAAATGATCAATCGTATGCATTATTTCATCTCGTATCTTTTGTTTCATATGCCTCATTGTTTCTCTACAAAATGTAGATAACTTATTTTGACAAGACTTAATTTCTTTTTTTGCTTCCATCAGCTCTACATCCAATCTTTCATTTCTTTTTCTCTCCAATTTTTGTTCCCATTGTGCATTTCCATTCGCTATGCTTAGCCTTAATTTTTCTGAAGTGGATTTTCCTTATCATAATTCTTGTTGCTCTCATCAAGCCTTTGCTTTAGTTCATTCACTGCATTCTCATTCTGCTTATCCTCTTTGCTTGTTGGCATAGAGGTAGATTTTTTTATTCTTTTTTCTAATTCATTGCTCTTGTTATTTTCTACTTTCCTCTTTTCTTTCTCATTTTCTAGGTCGCCTATAACTTTTCAATTTGAGTCAGCAACATTTTTTTCTCTCTATCTTGCTTTAACAATTATGTGTGTACCAAATCATTATTCTAGTTTGATACATTAATTTTGTCAGTATTTCCGAGTCTAGAAAAATCCAATTGAATATTGTTCACCTAGAATTTGGATTGAGCCATTTGATTTCTTGGTTTTTTTTGAACTATGGGAACAAGAATTGTGTACTCCATGATTTATTTATTTGTGTCAAATGTGGGTAATACCATGGTTGTTGCAAGATCTAAAGTTACAACAGACGCACCCTCCATCAATTGCTTCTTTTCTTTTTTATTCAAGTCTAATTTATTTTTAAACTCTTCAATGTAATCAAAACCTAGGGATGCAAAAACAATGGAATTCTTGAATGGTGAAGGAATAAGAGTATTTGTAGTTTCTAATGATGTTGCAACCAGACTAACTAGTAGTGGAGGAGTGTCTAGAAATAACTCTTTTGTGGTGGATCACTAGTAGTGTGACGTGGAAAAGTAAAAATCCTTCTCCTCTTCTATATTCCTTGATAACCTAGTGTTTCTATGGTATCTTGTATTGTTGTCCTCTTGTGCATGATTTTTTGTTGTAGCACATGTTGACCACTACTAGTATTACTACCCATACCATCACCACTAGAGGCAGTGTCAGTTGCACTAAGCTCTCCACCATGGGCATGGCCTATTTGTGATTGTGTTTGACCATGAGGATGAGGATTTGAAGCTCTAAAAAATTGACTTGTGAACAATAGATTTTGATAGTGATGAATGTTATGTCTCTTTTTCTCAATTAGGGTCTTTCACCTAAAGGAAAGAGATAGATACCACATGACAAATATAGGTGGTTCACTCAAAATAATGTATGTATGATGAAATTATGACTAAATGCAATGATATATGTAGCTAATAAATAGAATTGGCTGATTATGAATGTAAACCTAATGAAATGTGAAGTGTTTGAAAACACATTGTGTAATGCAAAAGCACCTAGAAATGTAAACAAAACTGAACAGAAATAGATGAAACTGAAAGTGTACACCTGAGATCTAGATGGAGACTAAAAATGAATTTTGGAATGTTTTTTATCCTAATTTTTAGGCCTGGTGGGACTTATTCACCATTTTGGGTGAATCAATCCCTATTCTTTGAAACTATTTCGAAGCCTGTTTTAGACAAAAGGGTATCCAAAAATGCAGAAAACCAAAATTAAGCCTAGAAGTGGGAATTATTTACCACCCATGGTGAATGAGTCCACTTTTGAATTTTTGAAGATTCAAAGGTGGAAACAAGAGCCTTTGGTCTACAATTTCTACTTCTCCAAGTGTCTGGTTCTAAAACTGTGGGATTCGGGCCTAAAAGTGAGTTTTTGTTGATCTTTTTCTTTATCCAATGAAGCAATGACTTGAAAAAAATTTCAATGCAATAATCAATGATTTCTTAGCCTCCAAGATGTCTAAATCTGCAAACACACGAGACAAGAAAGAGAAATTTTGGATGTTAGGGCATGGGGGTTTGCCTTGGTCAAACCCCTTTATAGGTAATTAAACCAAAATGAGAAAAGAATGTAATGAAGCATGCAATAAGGGAGTTATTACCTTCCCATGAAGATTGATCTTGAATTTATACAATAAAACATGAAGAATCTACCCTTGAATGTCTTAGGAAGCTATCTTGATGACTTGCAATGATGAAACCCTAACTTGCTTGACTTGAGATAGAAGATAAATGATGAGTAAATGATAAGAGATGTGTAAATGAGTTATGATATTGAGATTATATTGAATTAGGTCTTAGAGACTTTATTTTATAGGCAATTCACCTTATTTTCCCATAAATTGGATCCCTAAGGCCGCCATGAAGAAAAATTAAACTTAAAACCTAATTTTTCCTATTCAAAAGTGAAAGTTTGAAAGTGTGATTAAATAAAATTAAGGGACCAATTAGGGCTTGGGACACATAATTCAATGTGAAAGTGTGATTAAATACACTTTACAACACTAAAATGAGGTCCACACAACCTAGAAATGCACAACATCCAATGTGAATGTGAAAGACACATTACAACACTAGATCAACATTAAGTTTATTTTGCAAGCCTTCTAGATTGATGTGAGGATGTAATTAAATACATTTTATAATTTTGAATTAAGGAAAAATGGGTTTATTAAGTCTACAAAAGCATGAAAGTATTTTATAACACCTTTACAAGATATCATTAAATGCATTTGAAAGAGTCCAAGACCTAGTGTGGATATGAATAACACCTCACAACACCAAATCATGGCCTCATTAAGTCCAATTTATCATCAATTATTCCTTAGATCAAGAAAGTTTCCTTTTTCTATGGTACATTTAGCTCCCACTTTAGTGAGAGGATGAACTTGCTTCAAACTCACACTAAAGTAGACATTCAAGAGAGATCTGAGTTGAAAACAAAGAATGACAAAGATCAAGAAGGAAATCAAGCCCCCAAGATCCAATATCCTTAGTCAAATAATTAAGATACATAATCATGCAATGGAAAGAACTAGGAAGAAGAGAAAGATGAAAAAGAAAAGGTGGATCAAGCTTCAACCATTTGTCTAGCTAGTTTTGGATTAGATCTAGGCTATTTGTCCAAAAATGCATACTCACTCCGAGATGATAGAACTCTTGGTTGTCCACTGAATGAGAATTACTAAAAGGTGAGAAGCATATATAGTCACCTAGTATGTACTCACAAACACATAGGTGGCTATGGGAAAAGTCATGCCTTGGAATGGGCTTCTCGCTCAACCATATCAAAGTTATACATCCTAATAACTTTAATCAAGTGCCAAAAAGGAAAATTTTAGTTCAAGCTTCATGAGGCAAGGAAAATTTTGTATGCTTAGAACTCATGAACAAGGAGGATGGAACCACAAGCATGCAAGCTATGTTATGCAAGCTGGCCATATAAATGTAAAATAAAATGTAAAAGATGTTCAAAGGATTCTTGTTTAGTTCATGTGAGGTCTATCACTTAGGGAAAAAATTTTCTAATGTCTCCAAGAGAGGATCGATCAAAGAATAGGAATTTGCAACTTAGGCGATGTAGTGCATCACATCAGGCCACTAAGAATAATGTAATATGCTAAGATATATCAAACTTGTGAACAAAATCACACCCAATGTCATCCATAAAGTGACAAATGCATCATATAAAGTAACAAGGCTATGCTAAGAACCAAGAAAAAGGGAAAAAATACAATATGGATAACACCAATGTATGCCCCCACTTTAAAGGAATTTCTACACAACATTCTGTGAGCAATTACTTTAAATTAGAAAAATGATAAATGCAAAAAAGAAACAAGACATAAGATTCACCTTGGAAAGCCCCTATGCCATATCATGCATTTTTGAGTAAGGCTGCTTCATGTGAATGAAAAGGAGAAAAATAAAGAGGGGTTGCCCACAAAAAGGAACACACCAATCAAATAAGGGATCTATGGATTTGGGTTCAGTATGTTCATTGCTGCAATGTTTTGATTAAAGAGCTCAAAACTGTCATCATTCCCCAAATACATAGAACTAGAAGAATGACACAAAGATGGTGAAAAGAAAAGGAAAATAAAATCTGTTTTGGGTCAACATGGAGGAGAAATTATGGTCTCAACACTTTGCATCATCCCCAAAAGGAAAACAAAATCGAAAATAAAACAAAAAAGAAAAAGAAAAGAAAAAGATTTTGGGTCAAAATAAAGGAGACATTTTGGTCTCAATTCCTTGCATCATCCCCAAAAGGAAAAAAACAAGCAAAAGCAAAAAAGAAAGTAAAAGTACCTTTTGGGTCAACATGGAAGAGACATCTAGGTTGTCTCTATGCTTTGCATCATCCCCAAAAGGAAAACACAAAACAAAAGCGAAAAGGGAGAAATTGAAAGCGATATACAACATATAGAAGAATGAAGGTACAGATAGAGTAAGTGTACAAATAGAGAGAAAATTCACCAAAATTAACCATATATTTTGATAGTGAGGAATGATATGTCTCTTTTGCTCAATTAGGGTCTTTCACCTAAAGGAAAGAGATAGATCCCACACCACAAATCTAGGTGGTTCACTCAAACTAATGCATGTATGATGAAATTATGACTAAATGAAATGATCTAGATGTAGCTAATTGATAGAATTGATTGATAATAAATGTAAAACTAATGAAATGTGAAGTGTTTGAAAACACATTATGTAATGCAAAAACACCTAGAAATGTAAACAAAACTGAACAGAAATGGATGAAACTGAAAGTGTGCACCTAAGATCTAGATGGAGATTGGAAATGACTTTTGGAATGTTTTTGATCCTAATTTTTAGGCCTAGTGGGGCTCATTCGCCATTCTGGGTGAATTAGTCCTAGTTATGTGAAACTGTTTCGGAGCCCATTTTAGACAAAAGGGTATCCAAAAATGCAGAAAAACCAAAATAAGGAGTGGGAGTGGGACTTGTTCTCCAACCATGGTGAATGAGTCTAATTTTTTTTGGAAGATTCAAAGGTGGAAATAAGAGCCTTTAGTCTACACTTTCTACTTCTCCAAGTGTCTGGTTATGAAACTGTCGGATTCGGATTTGAAAGTGACCTTTTGTTGATGTTTTCCCTTACCCAATGAAGCGATGACTTGAAAAACTTTGCAATACAATCTTCAATGATTTCTAAGCATCAAAGATGTCTAAATCTGCATACACACAAGACAAGAAAGAGAAATGTTAGATGTTAGGGCATGGGGGTTTTCCTTTATCAAACCCCTAAGTTGTAGGTAATTAAACCAAAATTAGAAAAGAATGTAATGAAGCATGAAATAATGGATTTATTACCTTTTCATGAAGATTTATCTTGAATTTCTACAACAAAACATGAAGAATCTTCCCTTGAATTTCTTAGGAAGCTATTTTAATGACTCACAATGATGAAACCCTAACTTGGTTGACTTGAGATAGAAGATAAATGATGAATGAATGATAAGAGATGTGTAAATAAGTCATGATATTGAGATTATCCTGAATTAGGGCTTAGAGACTTGATTTTATAGGAAATTCACCTTATTTACCCATAAATTGGATCCTTAAGGCCGACATGAAGAAAAATTAAACTTAAAACCTAATTTTTCCCAATTAAAAGTCAAAATTCACCCAAATGGGACTCATACACCACATATGGTGAATTAGTCCTAGTGGAGCCCATTTGACAACTGGGTTGTTAGGAGATAAGAAAATAAGGTTTATATGATGTCTTTGTTAGTTATTTCATCAAATATTTCCTCGGGATGCACAATATTGGGTAATAGGGGCCTATTAGTGACAATGTAAAGGTAAATTAGGGATTGGAACACATAATTCAATGTGAAAGTGTGATTAAATACATTTTACAACACTAAAACGAGGTCCACATGGCCTAGAAAGGCACAACATCCAATGTGAATTTGCAAGACACATTACAACACTAGATAAACATTAAGTTTAGTTTAAGCCTTCTAGATTGATGTGATGATGTAATTAAATACATTTTATAATGTTGAATTAAGGTAAAATGGGTTTATTAATTCTAGAATAGAGTGAAATTCTTTTACAACATTTTACAACACCTTTACAAGACATTGTTAAATGGATTTGAAAGGGTCCAAGACCTAGTGTGGATGTGAAAAACACGACACCAAATCATGGCCTCATTAAGTCCAATTTATCATCAATTATTCCCTAAATCAAGTAAGTTGCCTTTTTCTATGGTATAATTTGTATGCCCTAGGTCTACTTTTTCACCTCCAAGCCCAGGGCCAGATTTATCAACTACTTTTCTATGCTCTACTTCTATTACCATCGAAGGGCCTTGTCTTTGGGACCCCAAAGGACCACCTTCATAACCTATTTTTTAGCTAAGGCTACTCCTATAGTATATGCCTCTTTTATGGCCTCACTTAAACCAAGTTTGAAATTCACATGGCTTTGTTCTTGGCTATCATCATTAGATTCATCATCACTTTCTTTATCTTCTTGTTCATCTTGTTGCTCTATATTCTACAATTTTCTATTTACTCACGATCTTCTTCGTTATCTCCATACTTTGGAAGAGCTCTAGGATCACCTAGCTCTTTCCTCATAGACCAAAAGGAATTTTTTTTTATCATGACCAAATTTTTTTCTGTAACTTCCTTCTCTAGAGAATCTAGAATTTTTAATCTACTAGATGGTTTATGAAATTTTTCATAAAATTTGTTGTACCTCCTAATTGTCATTTGATGTAATGCCATAATTTCTACTAACAATTGTTCAAAAGAAATACCATTTTTAGCGAAACTTTTCTCCATTGATATTTTGACCTCATCCCAAGAATCCTTGTTTCTCAAATTTTCAAGCAAGGGTTTACTTTGATGTTGAATTCTACTTGTAGCATTCTTATTGAGCACAAACATTGATTTAATGGTGTCACATGGGTCATACTTCTAGTGACAGATAGCATCAAAATCAAAAAATTCAAAAGATTATGTGCCACACTAAATGCTTTTCTCTCGAATGTGAACCCTCCACATGAAAAAGGAAAAGAAGTAAATAAGGTCTTCATTTGTTGGCCGACAAAGTTTAGTTCATCAATACTCTACATCTGCCTTACATATTCCAATGCAAAAACCCTTTATATCACATGTATTAGAAATTTGTATGGTTGTACTCCCAATCCATAAAATCTTAGCATAATATATTCTTTCATTAAGTACCAATCAACCAATTGTATTTATTTTCCTAGTTGAATGCAATTTCTACATGACATAGGCAATCTAAGAATTGGAGTATTTGTAATTGCTTGATGCAATGGAGCCAAAAATTAGTCTACAAAATTACTATAGTTCCTTCAAGAATCATCCATCCTTATCTTAGTGGTCCATTCATATACTGGAGCCATTTTCTTTTCCTCGACATTACTATAGGGTTGAATCTAAAGCTTGTTGATCTAAAACATTCCTCTAAATTTGAATAGAAAAAGATAGCACAAGTAGGTTGTGAACCTAAATGTCTGGGGGAACCTACTTTAATCATTAAAATTTGTTTATGCATAGATTCTACAATGTGCTCAATAAAATTATATTTGACATGTGGAACACCATAATGGATATTATACACCATTTCAAGGAGGCTTGCACCCACTTCCAAATTTCTATTCAATTCAAGGAAAAATGCTAGCATGGAAATAGTGTCATGAACCCATGGTCTAAAAATTTCCAATTCATAAGGAGGCTTATGATCACCTTTTAATTTGTTTCTATCCTGAACTATTTTATTTAAGAAAGAATCTTTCTCCATTTCATCCACTGCTTCATAATTAGTAGCAAGCTTTTCTAGGTCAATGTGGACATTTCCAAATCTTCAGTTGTAAACCTTAACACTTTTCCAAGTTCTTCTGCATTAATGGATAAAAATTATACTTTGCTATCTTATTAACAATTTCTCTTTTGTTATCATCATAATTTTGGGCATAGACCATGAGAAATTTTGGGCAAGGGAAAACCTCATGTAACATTGAATGTTCCCTAATACAGTTACCCACAGTGCATTGATACTATTAACTTGCATTTGCTTTGCATCCTTATTCTAAGATGAAAATATAAGTTCTGAGGTATGCCTACCATAGATTTCAGGATCATAAATATCATGGTATTCATCAGTGAAACCTGGTGTTTTAAGCAATTTGCATAGTGTATTTTTTTATTTGACATTGCTATAGTGGTACTGGTGGTAGACATGCTAATACAATGTGAAATTGTGAATTCCCCATTAGTCCTCCTTTATTTTTCTTAATTCTTAAGTCTCTTAACCCTAAACCTAAACTTCAAAGTTTGAAAAAATAATATTTTAAGAAATGTCAAATGATGAAACGTAGTTGCAAGAAGTCTTTCACTTACCCGGATTTTGATTATTGAAAAGATTAATGTTGAAATTGGGTTACTAGAATGGCTTTGCTAGAAGTGGAACTATGGAACCTAGAATAGGGTGGTGCACTGCAATAAGCAAGTTGAAGACTGAAATCTCCCCGTGTGTTGACCTTCTCACTTAGAAATAAAATCACTTAGCAGTAGAAAGTGATTTATTTTTTAACATTAAAGTAAATAAAACTGAAACATCTACGTGTTGCTTCCAGAGTACACAATTAGTACATGGCTAACAACATTTAAAAAAATCCACTTATGATTTACTTCTACATTAACAACAAATTCTAAACCGTTTATCTTTGTAAATCTAATGGTTATAGGGTGATTCTAGAGGTTTAAGTTTGCAAGCCTAGCACTCTATGCATTTCATTCTAGAATGTAACTACAAGCATACATCAAATGCTCATCGAGCGATTGAGTAATTTATGATATAAATAATAAACATGTGTTTTAAAGTTTCTTTAAACTTTAATGCACTAGGATTGACATCAAGGCCAAGGGACCGATAACTTAACGTTGTAAAGGACTTAATAAAATGAATTACAATGTCACATTAATAGCACAACCATTTATTTTATTTCAACTGAATTACAATGTCACATTATTACATAGTACAAATAGAAACATAAGTGCCAAGCTTCTACTAGATCATCGGTGACAACATAAATGTAATACAAATACGTGTGTCTGAAATTAAATGCATGGGACTTGTCGGGTCAACAGTACTCTCTAAAAATAAATGCATGCAACTTGTCATGTCAATAATGCGCTCTAAAAAATAAATGCATGGGACTTGTGAGGTCAACATTACACCCTAAAAATAAATGCATGGGGAATAGGAGGCCAATCAAACTTGGGAAAGAGGAGATAGGAAGATACAAAATGTACTTATCCCCTTTGAGAACTAGAGTCATGCAGAAGATGAGGGGTTGTAAAATTGCTCCCATCTTCTACTTGCAACTTCCATGCACTGGGAGAGCACTTATCTCCATCATAGCTCCTCATCCTAGTTCAAAATATGTCTGAGAAGTCAGGTGAACCAAATCAACTTCTTTCCAATTCCACCCATTTTGAACTTGAAGGAAATTGGTCTTTTACACTGTAACTACATAACTCAAGGTAGAAGAATTTACAATAGCCCCAATAATACCACATCATCTTCTTCCTAAATCCTTATTAACCCTATAAAATAAAAACCCTTATGAAAATTCAAACATTACACTCAATAGTATAGCCTTTAGCCTTCAACGAGTGATTTTAGTTGTGCTCACTATCCTTATTTATGGGCCAATAGTTTTTCCAATAGTGCCACTACCATTCTGCTCCCTATGTACACCTCACATGTTCACATGTGAGGTTGGGTATAGTCATAATCACAATTTGCACAAACCAAAAAACCAACTTAATCAATTCATGTACCTTAAGCCTTACATTTACAATGTAAATGTTCAATTTGATTGACTTCTCGACTCTGACAACCTAGGTACATGCAAATAGTACCTCGAGCTAACAAGTTGTCAATTGTCAATTTTGCTAATGCCACTCAAATTATATGAAATCATTACAAATCTTGTTTCACTAGATGACTAGATTATTGAAATTATCATCTACGATTCTATAGTACATTGTGTAGTTTTCAATATAAATCTATCCAATCAATCACTCTGGATGTTCATATGGCATTAATTTGTACTAGCGCCCATAGTACTATAGCCACACATTCTTCAAAAACTAATATATGGCATTAATGAGCAATGATCCTTGATCTTTCCACGTGTCCACATCTAATGGTTCTAGTGTAATTCTGAAGGTTTCAATTCACAAATCTACTTCTTCAGAGATTTACTTTCAAAATGTAACTATAGTTGTCCATTGAAAATTCATCTAATGGTCACATGGTTATATTGATTTGCGCTGACATCTGGCTACATATATGGAATATCCTTCACACATATGGAAGATTAAATTTTTAAGCCTTAGTCTTACATTCTTCCTAGGTATTCCCTCTTTTAAAACAAAATTTATGCACATGTATATTTTTTCCACTTAAGTTCTTCTATCGCTCATCGCCAAAATATTTCAACCGATCGGTTTAATTACCACGATGAGTAATGAGCCTTGATCTCACCACCTGTCCACATCTAACAGTTCTAGCATTATTCTGAAGGGTTCAATTTACAAATCTCATGCTTCAAATATTTTCTTATGGAATGTAACTACAGTCATCCATTGAAAATTCATCCAATAGTTGTGGTTATATTGATTTGTGTTGACATTTCACCACAAAAATTTTTTATTAGTTTGAGATTATGCTAATTCACTAATGGTTTTTCTTATGCATTTGAAAATAGGTTTAATTCACCAATGAATATAGTTTTTTGGTTTGAAATCTTTTTTTAATCACCAACAAAATTGTTTTCTCTATTTTAATAAAATCAAAGAAGTGTGTCCCACTAGGCATGCCAAAATGTCGATGATGAAAATTTTTATTATGTAAAATAGTAAAAATTCAATGAAATCATCAACCTACCATGGCCTTAAATTTTCTCAGTAGAATAGTTTTAAAAGAGTGTGGCTTGAGGGGGAGACTCTTAATAGATCATAAATTGCCTCAAAGAATTGAAACCTTCTAGTTGGTCTATTAAGCATATTATAAGGGTTTTCATTGCCATACTTAAGTCCTTTGATGCTTTCTTTATTTCTCATATCTATTGTGAGGGTAATAGGGTTGTCGACCACTTCGGTAACCTAGGAGCTTCAATTTTTCCTTGTGAATGGTTGTCCTTTTATTTTCTCCCCTTCGACGTTAAAAACATCATTTCTCATGAAAGTATCCTTTTAATGATGATTGTAAACTTCATGATTTTTGTTTGGCATCCCTTCCTTGACGTCATCTTCATGACTCCCAAGGTCTATGGTTGGATTGTGTTCATGCAGTCATTCTAGATTATGATTATTACTTGTCATGTCAAGTTGCAACTTACATGGATTGTGGGTGTTTTTTGGGACATATCCTTCCATTTTTGGTAATATATTTTGGCTATCCTTTTGGTTATCCTTTTGTATTCTCATTTGAGTTGGTTTATTTTAGCTCCCTCTACTCTTTGTTTTTTTCTGAATATGGGGGTGAAAGGAATTGGGTCAAGCCTATTTCCTGCAAAGACACTAGGGGCAATGATTAGGTGTGGAAAATTCTAATAGAAGGAGGTGTCTCTCTATACATTGAACATCTTCATGGGTATGATCCATAAGTTTCCACAACTTTCATGGTGGGTTGGAAGAATATGGTCCTAGCCATGAATGGTGTCTAGTTTGACATTTTAGAAGATTTTATAGGTAAGATTTTTGGTTTTTCCACTGATGGTAGGAAGTTTTATAGTGCTAAAAAAAAATTAGATGCTAATTTTAATGCCTTTTCTAAAGATAATGAGAGGGTTAAGTTGGTCAAAAATTCTTGTAGTGGCTACACCAAAAATTATGTTAAGTCCATTTGGATTGAGATGACTGAAGCTATTATGAGGTATTTTACCCTTGATGGATGATTTACTTCTCTGCTTGGGTATCATTGTATGCTTCTTAACCATTTTAGGCACAAGCAGAGAATCTCTTTCTCATTTTATTTACTAACTTCACTAGAAAATGGCATAAAAGATAATTATAAAAAAAACCTGGAGCCCCAATCCTTTGTGAAGGATTGATATTTTTAATCATGGAACATGCAAAGTATTTTTTTGTTCCTCCTAAACATTGGAGGATTTTGAAGAATAGTTATAGGAAGGCTATTGAGTTTGGGTATGAAACCGGCAAGGATGTTGAGGATTTTGATTGGGGTGAAGAGGAAATTGTTGAGCTCCTAGTGGAGGTGTTTTTAGAACCCCCATCAAAGCTAAAAAAGCTAAGAATTTCCAAAATAAAAAACCCCAACCTTCTTGGTCGGGGGGATTTCATACTATAAATGATGATAAGGAGATCACTCGCCCTTGCTACTAAGAAGAGAAAGTGAGATAAGGGGGTCGGTGTGGGTGGTGAGGAGGTGCCTATGTCTACTAGGAAAACAAAGAGCCATGTGAAAGAGAGCAACAAGGTTTTTGAGGAGGTGGAGTTGTCTTATAAGGAAATTTGTGAGGGTGGTAAGGATGAGCCTTCATTTGTGGTGAAGAGAAAGTTCTTGATGAAATTTAGTGGGAAGGTCAAGTCTTCGGCCTCCAAGAAGAAAATTTCGACTCCTAAGATGGATTTTCGTGAAGGTAAATTAGATGGTAAGAACTACTTGGCTAATGTTGAAAAGGATGGTTTCAAACCCATTAAGTAGATGGATATGTAGGGGAAGGATACTCTTACCTATAAATGTAAAGAGCTTATGGAGGATGATGTGGACAATCAGACAAACCTCATTCCTACTTTTTTTGAAGATTTGAACATCTTCAACTGCAATAGAGAGGAAAATCAAGATATCCTAGGTTTGGATAGAGTTGGTGTTGTTAAATACTTCAAAAAAATTAAATTATTTTTTATGGAATTTAATCAACTTAGCATAAACATCTGTGTAATGCCAAACATAAATGAGAATAATTCTACTAAGAAGGGAGGCACCAATCAGGAGGAGAAGATATTGGAGATTCTCCAATTTTTTGCCAATGATTTGATTATTCTCAAAGATGAGCATGAAAAGTAGTTCTCAGTTCTAGAGGGAAAAATTGTTAAGGTTTATGACATGATCTTGGTAAGTTGGTCAAGATCAATGAGGCCTCCTTTCTCAACAATGCCTTAGGCCTAAACATTCTCATTAAAAAAAATGAAAAAATGGAATAATAAGGAGGGGAATGATAGGGTCAATAATAATGTTACTAGTAATGATGGTGCAAGAAAGCGTAAATAGACTGTTGTTTCTTCTATTGGATCGAGTATTCATACAAGTGCATTAATGTGAAGAAGCCTACAGAGGTTTCAAAAACTGATATTGTTGACATTGTTGAGCTTCATGATCACATTATTAGTAAGGATTTGGAGGGAGCGAATATTTTGAAGAACCTAAAATAGGCTACTACTTGTTGTAATTTGGTTTTTCACTTTTCTGCTTCTTTTTGGCTACTTGTTATTTCCTGTTTTATCTTTCAGCAAGTTTTTACCTTTGTAAAGGGTTTCGATTCTCTTCAAAACCTACTTTTCCCATCATAAAAAATAATTCAATGAATTTATTGAATTCATTGATTAAAAATCACTTAATGAAGCTCAAGATATTGGCTCAAAATTAAATAATAAATGCCATCATAGAAAAGGCCTTAATTTTCTTGATTGTGGGTTGGTCTTCAAAATAAATAACCATGAAATTACAATGGTCCAATATGATAGCAATCATAATGATAGATTCTCAAGGATCGATGATACATTTTTATTGATAATTGTAGCTTGATTGCTTAGTAGTGATGATGATTATTGATAATGATAATTGTAGCTTGATTTAATAATGTAATCTTCATACTATAGTAGTGATAGTAATAATACTCTAGTGATCTAGGGGATATGAATGAATGATTTTTATTTATTTATATACTTCTAATGATATTTGGAGATTAATTAAAAGGATCAATAAATAGGAAAATGAAGATAGGGTAGGAGCTAAAATTTGAATTAATGGAATGGTATAGTTGAAAGAATTACATAAATTTACTAATTAATTCATAAGGATAGTTGGAGGAATAAATAAAATATTAATTTTATTTATTTATTTTAGAGGGAAAGATTTAATTTAAATCAAAATAAATTTATTTAATTATTAAGAGCAAGCTTATTAAATAATTTTTGAAAGCTATTTAATTGTAGTGGACCAAAAATAAATTTAAATTTTATTTTAATCAATGTTGGAGGGAAAATGACAAGTTATGAATTATATAATTAAAATTATGTAATTAATATAGATAGAATAATTGATAGGAATAATGATAACATGAAAATATGGAAATGCATTAGTTTGTACTATCATAAATAATCACGCTTGATAATTTCACACTATATTGACACTCTATTTTTCCCATAGAATTAATTATATTAAAAAAAAAAATCATTTTGGGGCCAAATTGGGAAAATAAATTAAAATACCTAGCACCCTATCAAATTTAGGCCAAAAACACCCATTGAAGGGAGAGGGAACCCTTGACCTAAAGGCGATCTATTTCAACAATTAATATTTTGAATTTCAGTCCTTATAGATTTAAAAAGGATCCAAAGTCAATCTACAATCAAAAAGATCAATTGAGATGCATATATAATCAAGTTTTCCACTCATTAGATCATTAGAAAAGAAGCATTATCAACAAGGAACTATCATGATAAATCATGCACTTTCATGAAGATGTATACATATGAGTTATGCTCTACATGCTAGCTAATGAAACCTATGGTGTTTTATGGACTAACCTCTTTGTTGGTGTAAATAAAGTCTTGCACCTAGTTCATTCATTACTAAGGGACTCATTTACACTTGTTAAGTTTACTTAGGTCCTAGGAAAGAATCTTTCTAGAAGGTGTTAGTTGTCATTAGTTGTTATCTTATCTTTTGACAACTACTACATGTGAACCTAGGTAAGTGTGATTAGTTGTCTCATGTCATATGATTAAGACACTTTTCATAATCCTATGACATCTTGCATCTCACCTTGGCTATATAACCAAGGGGTCTCTCTCATTGTAAATCATCTCATAACAACAATCATATCATTGACATTGAATACAATTTATTCTTGTTACATTCTATTCTCTCTCTTTTTTGCTTTCCATTTGGTCTCAAGATCTTGGCATCCATAGCCAATTCTAACATGGTATCAAGGCAGGTTGGGTGACATTGGAGAGTCTTTTTCTAAAGAGAGATACTAGATTTGGGGTATTCCATTTTTTACTCTTTATTGTGCAAGTTCAAATCAGAGCTTGTTGGTGCAAATCTAAGCTCACCATTGCATTCAGAGTGTTTGAGAAAGTCAAATTTTCCTTTCGTTTCATCCAAATCGGACTTAGGAGGCAAAATCTATGAGTGTTTGAAGTTGAAGAGTGGTTGTCAAATCGAAAAAGTAGTTGCAATTTTGGAGCATTGTCAATCAAATTTGACCCTATCATCATGTCCAGAAGGTCCAAAAACCCTAAGATCGACTACCAATTTGTCCAAATCAGAGCAGTTGTCTAGTGAGGAAAATTTTTTTTGCTCAAAGAGTTGTACGGCCCCAAATCATCATAATTGTCGATAGTACAATTTTTGTAAAAAAAATTATTTTATTCCATCAAAAATTCTATGAAATTTTTTTTTGAAAAATTAATATCTATGGAATAAACTATTGTTGTAAATCATTTGAAATTTTATTTGAAAAATCAAAAGTTTTTTTATTCGCAGAGTACAGGATACAGTTCACAGACTGTACCATGCTCCCTCACCCATGGCACCCATGTTCCACATCAATACCATGAGTAGGCCCTGCCACCACAAACCCCACCACAAAGGCTGACAACCTTTATAATAATATTAGGCAGTCTAAAAATCTAAATCAGGGGTTATAAATCTGAAGATTCCAACAACCATAGACATATGGGAATATTTGTCAAAGATTCTCATTGACCCCCGAACCCTTGCCGACCTGCAACATCTAAACACACATCATTTTTATCATCCGGTTTTGAAGAATATTCTGTGGAAGAGGCACATTATTTTGATGGCCGCCAACCCATCAAATTTAATCGACTGATCAGCTGACATCATCCTGCATCAACAGTGACGTCAGCATCCTTTTGAAAATTTGGACCCCTCATAGTTTGCAATTTGGTTTTCATAGGCAAACTTTGAAGGCTCATATCTCACTCATTTTGGCTGCTTTTTTTGAGAATTTTTTTTTTATTTGGGCTGATTTTTCATGTGTTAGTTGCAGTGGTGCAATCATTTTGTGGTTTTGATGTCTATTTTTTCCAAAAATTGTAGATTCTCACACGTTTTTTTTATTTGTCCTCACTTTGGGAACTTTGGGAGCTCATATCTTGCTCCTATGGTAACATTCTTGGGTGTATTTTTTTGAAAGTGCATGATTTTTTTTGTACTTCTTAGTGGTATGATAAAATTTATCTCATCTTGTACCAAAAATTGTACTTGATTCTGTTGCTAAATTTGGCATTTGCTTGTACCAAAATCAAAGACCACTTTGCTGGTATTGGTAGGTGGTAACTGTAAATGCACTACTCATAAAGTGTCAAGCTCATATATTGTTGGGGGGCTTTCTTGATTGAGTGATTTGGGAGGGTAATCTTGTAGTGATTGCTTGCATTCTTTTGCTTGGTTTGAGTTCTTACAATGGGAAAATCTCAAATTGAACTCCTAACTCCACATAATTATCCTACATGGAAAAAATTAGTATGGCACTATCTCATGATGAATGTTCTAATAGGTCATCTAAAGGAAACACTCAAAAACCTACTAATGCTAAAGAATTGGCAAGGTGGGAGATTGATCGTGAGAAAACACTTGGATGCATATGTTCATTAGTCTCATTTGATTTGCAATTTCATATTGAATCATGTAATACACCTAAAGAAGCTTGGGAGATTTTCAAAAAATTGTATGGTAAAACAGATAAGATTAGGGGTTATCAAATTGATAATGATTTGATAAATCTTGATCCTAAATTTTTTGACCATGCATCCAAGATTACATCTCTAAAATCAAGCAACTAAGAACACAGTTGAAGGAATGCAGTGTTGAAAAAGAGTATTTACAATTGATTCTAAATGTGTTATCATGCTTGGTCTTAAGTATTCAATGTTTGTTTCTAGCTTTCATACTGATTGAATTTCTATGGGAGCATCATATGTGATCCTAAGTTTGATGACTTTACAAATCTCCTAATCCAAAAGGAAGCTAGGTTAATGAACATGGGTCTAATCAAGTCTTCCAAGTCACAAGCATTGGTGGCAAGTCAGTCTAAGGGACAAAAAGAATCAGGGAATCTTGATAAGAAGCAAAAGACGAAAAAGAACAAGCCACATAAAGAATCAAAATCCTCATCCTCAAAAGGAGAATCATCTAAGAAGGAGAGGCATTTTTGTGCATATTGCAAGAAGGATGGACATGAAGAAAATTATTGTTATAAGAAGGATATTGATGAGTTGAAAAATATTCTCAAAAAGAATCACATTGATTTTCCTTCTAGAATGTCTAGATCTTCTTCTCCTTCTTCAAAAAAATATAAAAAGGAAAAAGGTCAAGCTCTTTGTGCTTTTTCAAGTCCAATATCAGGGAGATGGCTTCTAGATTTAGGCGCATCTCATCATATGGCATCTTCACAAACTATCTTCTCTTCATTTCAGCCTTGTACTATGTCTCCTATCTTGATGGGAAACAATACATTCATGAGTGTAATAGGGAAGGGATCTATTAGTTTTGCGGACAACACTTTCTAGGATGTTTTGTGTGTTCGCCATTTGATGAACAATATTCTTTCCATATATCAGATTACACATGGTGGATATGGGAGAACTATGGATTTCACACCTAATTCAGTCATCATTTGAGACTTGGAGACTAGAGAGATAATTGCTACTAGGGTGGTTGATCATTCATCTTGGTTGTATACCTTTGCATAGTTTGCTTTTGATGATGATATTGTTCCTTCGGTTGTTGATCACACCTATGATTGAGAGGAGACATTTGGCTTTTTGAAGTTGGGAGTTCTCAAATTAGATCTAGTACTCGAGCCATGTATTTCATCTCCTCCAGCTACTATTGTACCCGATGATACTTGTGATTCCACAGTTTGGGTTCCTTATGATTCGGTGCAATAGGACATACATAGTCTTTCATATATGGCTGCATTGGATGACCTCTTGATAGGTATTTCAGACTTGTTTGTGGAGTCTCATCTTGCAGATTTGGAGGGAACCATTGATGAGATTCTTCTTCTCTTTGATGAAGATGATCCTTCTTCAGTTGTTGTGAGGGAACTCTCTAACCCTCTTGTTCATTCTCTACATGATCATTCTTCTTAGTTTGACGTGATTGTGGATTCTTTTGGACAACATTAGGAGGAGGTTTCTTTGTCATAAGAGGGGATATCTTTGTCTTTGGATCATGTTCTACACTCATCTCTACTAGATGTTGGATTGTCCTCTTCAGCAGTGTGGCGTAGAATGCCTGTTTGGAGTGTGTCAGCTTTCAACATCGACATGGAGACACTTCAGCATGCTTCAAAGACATCATCATCCATCATTCATATTCCTGGCATCCTACATACATCCATGGTTTAGTTTCTTCCTAAGGGGAGGAACGTTGTTCGGCAAGATTGGATCATCTTTAGCATTCAATGTCGAGCTTCTACCATCATTGCAGGAGACTCAACATTGACGGGGGGTTGCTTTTTCTCTCTTCTACTTCTCTCTTATGGGGGGATATTTTTCCTCACATGGGGTTTTTACCTTCTCATTCTTCATTGAGAGCATTATTGTATTTCAGGTTCTGTATTTCATCTCTCTTTTGGGGAGGAGTTTTGTCCCACTGGGTTTTCTCCTTTTCTCTGTTTGTGAAAGATTTAATTTTCTTTGCATTGTACATGGATACCTAACATGGCCTAGTTGTTGGGACCTATCTTTGCATCTTTGTGTCATTTGCATAATAATCTACTACTCCCTAAGTTGGACTTAAGGGGGGGTGTTGGTGTAAATAAAGTCTTGCACCTAGTTCACTCATTACTAGGGGACTTATTTGCACATGTTAAGTTTACTTAAGTCCTAGGAAAGAATCTTTCTAGAAGGTGTTAGTTTTCATTAGTTGCTATCTTATCTTTTGAAAACTACTACATGTGAACCTAGGTAAGTGTAATTAGTTGTCTCATATGATTAAGACACTTGTCATAATCCTATGACATCTTGCATCTCACCTTGGCTATATATCCAAGGGGTCTCTCTCATTGTAAATCATCTCATAATGACAATAATATCATTGACATTGAATACAATTTATTCTTGTCACATTCTATTCTCTCTTTTGTGCTTTCCATTTGGTCTCAAGATCTTGGCATCCATAGCCAATTCTAACACTCTTATAGTTCTTCAAGCAATCCAATCATCTATCAAACAACGTTTGATGGAAGCTTATGGTGTGGATATCACTTCAATAGAGATTTTACACCTAAGATAACATCATCATTTGTCATTTGTCATTATAGTCAATTATTGTTCATTTGGCCTATGCCTAATCTAGGGAAATCCCTCTTTTCCTTCATCATTTGTTATTTGTGGAGTTGGAAATAGGAAAATAATATTTGACTTAGGCAAGACCCTATACAATGCAACCTTTCCCCTTCTTTTTATGTGTGCAAGTTGGATCCCAATGTTTCATTAATAGGAAGCTACAACAAAAAGTAGACTATGACATGTCATATGGAGTTTGAAGATCCCAAAAAGTGTCATTTCTATTCAAGAGAGCCCTTGCCCTTGAACTTGAAATTCAAACTCAATTTTTAAGTGCAAGTTCTTCTTTGTCCTTATTTCTCTTAAATATATAACTAATTCATCAATTTTTTCTTTTGTCTAGGTGAATAATTTTTATTTTTATATCAGGTCTTTATAGTAAATTAGGTCAATAAATTTACATTAAATTAATCAATTTTCTTGATAAAAGGAGCTAAACCTATGATAAATTGGTTCTCCGTCGAGGATATTAGCGAATCTTAACACCTTCATTAGTTTGAGTTATAATTTTAGGCAAAAGAAGTGTTGATCTGGACTAATCACTAATTAGATCTGAGATATATTTTTTATACACTTCATTGTCATTTTTAGGTGTCTATAGGTTAAAATAACAAGCAATAGTTTCAATGTTTTTTCTCTTTCTAAATTCAAATAAATTAATTATTCAAGGGTATTATTTTTCCAACCAAGTATTTGTATCCCCCCTTTATAACCAAAAAATATTATTCCTTTATATCCTTTTTTATTTCTTCTTTTTCATTCCAAACTACAATCGTATTGTATCCTTTGAAAGTATGAATACTGTCACCATCATGTTCATGGGTTTTCATGAGATAGGTTATGTTTCTTCCTTTTATGATGGTACCTAACTTGTGTCCTCTACTCCAAAGACATCCTTTATAGTTACAACATACTAATTTTAAGCACTCCTAAATAATCCTAATCTATATTTGTCTTACAACAAATGACTAGAGGCTTAAGAATCACCTGTTTTAACTTATGTTTATTTATCTCAGATCCTTATTTCCTCTATTTTCACTACTCTTCCTCTACTATATTGTTATAAGAGAAATTGGTGCAATATAAGGTAGATGAGAATCAATAAATATTTTGAAGACTAATAAATTATGACATAATTTATGCATTGGGGAATTGTAGTGATCACCACTCCATTTACAATGTTCTTTCACCTATGACAACCAAATTACTCAACCCTTTTTTCTCTTTTTAAGATTATGTTTAAATGTGCACATTTTAGAAGAAATAGTGATTATGTTTAAAATTAAATTTAATGAGAACAATTGTAATTGAAAGTTGTTTAACTATTTTCTATAAGAATAAATTATACAATGGATACATATAAATTATTTATGTGGAAATTCATTCAAATTAAATAGTAAAACAATTAATAATTTTATAGTTTATAAATATATTAAAAAATGCATTAATCAATTTATTTTATGGTGGAAGAGTCCTCACACCCATTGTAACTCAGATAATATGTTGGCTACCAAGAACAGGTTGTTAGAGTAATTAGTTTGGGCCAATAGGGTATCATATAAATATATAATCACTAGACAAATAATATGAGATATATATTAAATAATATTTAAAAATAAATATATTTGTATTTATTATGTTGAAAAGTATTTTTTGAAATTTAAAACAAAATGAAAGTGAAAGTCATATACATAAAATCTCTAAAATAGACATTTTCCTTTTGTAACTCACTAAAAATTATATTTGAGAGGGCATGATCTTTTTTTGTAATTGATGATGAAAAAATTGAATCTTTTTTTTTTTTACCAATTTTGATGTTAAAAAATGCTATTTTTACTTGTCATTATTTTGATGTGTCATTGAATGGTGCAATTCTAACCTTTTCTTAGCAATGATATTTTGATAGTATTTCCTATTTGGATTTATTGTTGTTGCATCATTCCCCATTCATAATTATTTTTTGCTTTCTCTCTTATTGATTACTGTTGTTGTAGTATTATAATTTTCCATATGTTTCCTCCTTTGGTTTAGTTGTCATTGTCTTTTAACCATTCCTTTTACCTCCCAACTCCTTTGACCATGGCTAAGAGTTTGAGTGTCTTCTTTTTTGCCTACAATTTACTAATGGTGGCTAAATAAGCATTAAAATTAGAGTCAATGTTAGAATTAGGGATAACATTAAGGTTAGAATATAATTAGCATTAGGGTTACAATTAGAGTTAGGGTTACAATTAGAACTAAGGTTAGAATAGAATTCAAATTATAAGTAGATTAGGATTGGAGTAAAGATTACATTATTATTACTTATATATGCATTACATATATAAGTAATATTACTTTCATATGTATTTAATATGTAGATTTATATTTTGAAGGTATAATCTATTAGTGTGAAAAAAGGTCTTGTTAAACTAGTTCGCTTTTAGCCTACTTAGTAGATTCCTATTTACACTATAGTTAAGCTCACTTAGAGGACTTGTAGAGTTTTGTCTCACCTCAACCAAGTCTTGAATCTTTGAAGGGTTAGTCAATCATTGTGTTTCACATGACTACCTTCATCTTCTTTCCTATTTAGGAAAGTTCATAATGTAATCAACCTTAAACTCTAATGTGAATTAGATTGATCATTGTGTGCAAGTGTTGTTTTTGCGGAAGAACAAGATTTTTCTATTATAATATTATTTGGAAATCCAAACGTAATTACATATTAATTATCTTAAAATAATAAAATAATATTTATTTAAATGAATAAATATTTTTTTATAAATAATTTTGAAAAAAAAAAGTGGATGTGCCACTGAATCTTTTATTAATTTTGGAAAAAGTATCATACAAAGTCTTGCTTCAGGGGAGCATACCAGTAAGAACGAACCAGGAGAAGAAAACCTCTAGTTATAGCTCCAAGAGACACAAATGAAAGATTACAGAATATAATCCATGGATCAATCCAAATAGAGATCCCAGATACAAATAATCTACCCTAAGAGAAAAAAATCCAAATAAAAATAGTTAGTGATGGTCTTGTACATTTCCATCCACCCTGGGAGTTGAATTGGCTTCGTAAAAGGATAGTGGCCATACATGATCCAATGAGAACTTCTTCCTCGTCATCACAGCTGATAGAGAGAAACTGTCGGATCTTGCAACAACATCAAATAAGAAGTGGAGAGTAAGCAAAAGATTTACCCCAGCAGAAAGAACCACAAGAGGAAGCTTATCACTGAGGAATTTGCATCTAGATGTCCTTTCATCAAAATTATCATTCACAATCCCAGACCCAATGAGTGGATATCCAAGGTGTAAATATTAAACAAGCAGAGAAACGGAATAAAATAGAAAAATAATGAACAAAACAAGAGACACAAAATTTATAGTGGTTCGGCAATTGCCTACGTCCACTCTCAAGCAGGGAATCACTTTATTATCAATCACTAATTAATTGTGCAATACATAATCAGCCACATATTTATACAAGGCTGGGAGAATATGAACGGTCATGTGACCGTTGGGCTTCACAAATTCTGAGGCAGCACATGAGAAAAATGGCACACCAGCCACACCAGAAACAGCTCGAGCAAGTAGGGTCTTTCTTGTGCCGGGTGGCCCAACCAATAAACAACCCTTAGGAATCTTAGCACCAGCCACGTCAGCAAAGGTCATTTCCGTTTCAGGCACCTCCTGAAATTTAGACTTGGAGAGCCCCTTAGTTTTCATGACCTTAATGCAGTCCCACATTGCATCGAACAACTTATCCTTCCCCAACAAATCCACCATTATATTCCACGCGTAGGGTGTGTGCTTTCTACCCTGGAGCTTCCAGCTTGCCCACTTGAAAAACCTGGGGGCATCCATACCGACGCCATAGGACATTTTCAAAACCTCCTCCACGAACTCGTTCGTGACCTTAGGCTTGAGCTCTGATACCAATTGTAAATATTAAACGAACAGAAAAAATAGAATAAAAATAGAGAACTAACACACAACACGACATGAATTACGTGGTTCACCATAGATGGCTACATCCACGGGAAAGCAGAGAATTGTATTAACTGTTATATAAAGTACATGATGTGCACACATATTTATATATAGCTGGGAGAATATGAAAGGTCATGTGACCATTGGGCTTCACATCCCAACAATCTCCCCCGTGAAGTCCATCCAGCACAACCATGCACTGTGTCCCCTGCATTTCCATCTTGTCTTCACATCGCAACCAGGCTCGTCAAAGATTTGAGTTTATCCAGACTTTGTTCACAGACACTCCGAATTAACCTTCTCTCTATCATTTGTCGTCTCAGACAAAACATAATTAAGTGTCTCTTCATCTCCATTCACTGATTCCATCTCCCTTCCGGAGCCCAGTTTGGGAAGGTCGTGGTAGTAATGCCCCACCACTAGAGCCCTCTTCTCTTTTTCCTTCTCCATTCCTACAACACCGCTTTCCTCCAGAATTTCTTCTCTTGCAGCCAAATTTTGATCGTATTCCAAAAGGTTTATTGAAATGAAACATGAAATTGAGAACATTTTAAAATATCACAAAACCATATCAATCCCTTCGTGATTTCACACAAAAAATAGATTTGAGAAGAAAAAAATTCTTGATTTCATTGATAAAAGGTTTCTTATAGTGGTACAAGACCGTAAATGCTTTGAAAATTTTAAAAATGTAAATTTTACATTATATATTTTAGTCTTCAAAGACTACTATCTAGGTTACAATATATTTTTTTTCTAGAGGAATTTACAAAAAGTTACAATAGTTGACCAAAAATTGCAAGAACTAACTCTTCATGAGCCTAGGCATATATTTTCTCTAACCCAACATGGGAGAGAATCTAGCACATGATGCAAAGACACTTAAATGAATTTCCATGTTTAACTATTCTAAAAAATTATACAAAAGGTTCCATCTAGACAATGAGGGGAAAGAATATTGACTTTTCAATTGTTTGCTCCTATATATGCTCTTTTATTGACCTAGATGCTTGAAAATGTTGTCTCCACTCTCCTAAATAGGTTGTAGGTTAGTCAATCTTCCTCCTAGATGTTCTCAATCAAATCTCCAACTCATTAAACTACCATTACATCCTTGTAACTTTATAGGACATATGATAGGTTCCTTGAATGTGATTAGAAAACCAAAGAGCACATAAGAGATCCTTTAGGACCAAATTTTGATACTTGGATGACTTATTAAAGCCTCTTTCATCCTTGCATCCCAATTATTTAATAATTTTCCTTAGCCACTATCATATCATACTTATGACTCTTGTGTTCAAGTTTTATTTTTTGATTCCTCCACTATCATTGATATTTCTTAACTCCCACTATCATAGTTGTTGGTTTCTACTCTTTTTAGTGATACTACCATATGTATCATTCTTTGCATACTATTATCATTTTTTTCTTCATGAACTTTTCATTCCTTTACCATGATTTCAATATATTTTTTCATCAAATTCAACTACCATTACTCTTATACGTTGCCAAACATGACTGTTCACAAGTACTCTTCTTTATATGGTTGATATATCACTCTTTCTAAACACTATATTGTAATGAATAGATGAGAAAGATGCAAGGTCCAAATGACACTATCATCTTTCATATTCACACTATTGTCATATATGTGCATAGTTTTCCCAAATCCTTTGCTCATGTTCATCTAATTACTAGCATGTTATTAAAAAATTTACTGTCACTTCTCTTTTTGCTAGCACTTTCCCTTTGAAGTCTACTTACCACTATTATGACATTAATCTCTTGTATGATTTCCCTTTGTTATTCTACTTAACAATCATGCTGACTATTTTGAAACCCTTAAGTTCTTATGCCATTATACTATTCCTTTCACTATGTTATGTTTCTTTCTCATGATTTTATTGTACATCCATTTACACACTTGATAGGGTTTTTATATTTTCTATGTCTTCATTTAACTTTAAAACTTTTTCATCTATAATTCAATGTCATGGAGATTTATGACCCTTCTCTCAAATTTTGTCTTAACCATTCTAAGATTTATGTGAATAGCCTTTGGTTTTACAATTTAGACTGCATTATAATAAGGAATGACACTTAGACTTGCCAAAAAATTTAGTGTTATGCCAACTAGCTCTATAGAATATTTTTTCATAATTATATCTATCAAACCATTGCCCCTTGAGACTTGTCTCAAGGCTATCCTATTGAAATTTGACTCTTTGTAGACCATTTTGTTTAGAACTTTGCTCCTTATTTATATCATGAGGACTTGTCCCTGATATTTTATGCCTCTCACAAATACATGGATAATATTATAGCACTATCACTTTTTATCCAAATTATCTTATACTTCTAAGGGAAACGGTGATTTGATTAGAACCAAGTAGTCATATTTTTAATGTAACTATAGTTGGGACACTCATTATAGTATAAGATATTCCATTTGTGTCTTTCAAAATCACACCTAGGATATTGTTTTGAATTTACTACTCTTTTAGATTTAGTATTATGGAATGGAGTTGTGAAGGGAAATAGAATGAACAACTGAGATTAGTAAGTGTCTTCAGTAACAATTTTTTTCTTTAGAGAACCTCAAAAACATGTACTACTATGCCATAAAGTGTAACCAAACATAGTTTATTTTCCATCATTAATCCTTAGAGGAAAGTTCGTGCAATTTTAGATCATGCAAGATTAGCTAGTTTCAACAATATGAATTAAATAGATTCATTAAAGAAAATCATTAAACTTGAAAGATAAAACAAAAGACATGAACACAAATATTTACGTGGTGAAAACCCTTTCGAGTAAAATGCCCCACACTCCAAAAGCATAGATCCTCAACAACTAAATAAACAATTACAATACAATTGTAGGCTCTAATCCTTTACATGGAGATTTACATCATGTTCCATCTAGAGAAAATACGGCAGCATAACCCCTATGAATTCAATCCTCTCACAATTCCTCAAGCAAAATCTCATATTTATAGAGCTTACAATGCACAAATTAGACACTTTTATGTTAACTATCAAAACTCAACATGAAAATTGAAAATTCCTTCATGCACAACTCCACCTATAAAATCAACTTTCCAACTTGGCTCCTCATCATGAAAAAAAACTGCAAGTTGTAACTCAAAAGAAAACGTGAGAAAATTAGCAACATTCAATGTTTAGAAAAAATCAAAGGTTGAGACACATTCATTTTCCTAACATTCTCCCACTTGCTGAATACCTTTGAAGAGTACATGAAAGTAACAAGATTTAATTTCTAAGAGTCAACTAATGAAAATACATCATCACAACCATACATGCAATCACAAGAATCTCAAACAATGCTTTCACGCTCCAACCAAGACACCTACAACAACATCCAATATTTCCACCATCTTAGGAAACAGTTCTAGCCATCCTCCAAAGGAAAGGAACAATCCATGGTGTGTATGCACTAGTCTAAGGAACATAAGCATTAGATCCAACTGATAGCAAAGGCTACAAAATAATACCACCAATCCATTGTGCTCACAAGTTGTACAAAAGCATCAACAACATCAATTTTGAATCCCCCAACCCAAACACAACCATTAACTCATCCTCCATAAAATAAGATATAATGTCAATTAGAACAAAAACCAAGTAAATGATTGCTACCATCCAACTAATCAACCCACATGATTGGAAATAGCACACACAACAAATGTTAATCCATCCAATCACCCATACCTATAAGGTATCCACATCAGCAAATTCATGCCACCTACATATTCAACCCATCAACTGCAAATACTAGCTCCATGTGCGAACCAGTTGAAGAAGACCAAATACATCTAGGAACTCCCACTACATGGGTAATGTTGAATCTAAAAATATCAAAGGAATACCAAGTCTACTAGTCACAACACATAGAAAGTGTAACCATGTAGTACCAAGGAGCATCCACAAAGATCTGCAAATCCTACAACCAACTACTACAAGAAACAACTCTCTCAATAATCTTCCACAACTCTCCCATATTCTCCATATCTGATAGAAGGAAAATATACAACAACCTCCATGTCATCACCCCAGTGACAACATATGACCAAAAACTAGTGATCATCATAGCTCCACATAGAAATATCACATATAAAGTCATATGAATCTAAACATACATGAAGAAGAAACAAACTAAAGAGAAAAAAATATAAGAATCATAAACATGTAGTGCTCATGCCCTTCTACATACACATCTAAATTCCAACTGTGTCAAGTTAGATCTCATTCACAACCCAAAGAGAAAATCCATAACAACATCCAAACTCATTCAACCTCAATTGATCAAACATAACATGTGCATCATGTATCTACATGGGTGTAAGCTTCTCAAAGAAGATCAAACTACTCCACTTCCCATCTCAGGAAATCATCCCACTACCATCCCCTATAATCATCATAAATGAAAATGAAAACCTAAGAAGATAAAAATGCTATCAATCTCTCACAATGAATCTTCCAGAACCATCTAATAGTAGCTCATGATCCATGTCTATGAAATAAATCATAAAAGACCTGGGAGAAACAATGGGAAATACCTCTCAAGTGATAAGTCTCTAAGTAGACCAAGAGTGGGGAACTAGAATGCTCCTCCAAGATATGCAATCCATTGTGACTCCTCCAAGAGAAATCTCCTCATAGATCTCTGTTGAACTCATGTCCAACCAAGGTGTAGGCTCCTCAAAATTTCCTAAAATCTCATCAAGAGTAACCATCTCAACAAAGCTTCTATCATCTCAAGAGAAATATAGCCTCACTTCATTCTCCATGTATCCATGAGCACCATCAAATAAACATCTCATGCTAAACTCCAAATACATCACTGCACTATCATGAAGTTCTCAAGCATATGACTAATGCACCCAAAACAAAGAGAATCACCAAACCACTATCAAAGCTCCATTCATCTGAATCAAGAAATTATCATGGCATTATGATCTTACCATCCCCATTAAGAGATCACATGCTCCAAGTGAACATAGCATGTTATCAAGTGAAAGTATCCATGAAAAAATCTAATCTAGAATCAAGAGTATATCATGACATAGTAGCACCATACTCTAAACCAATATCACCTATCGAGCACCACCAACACCCCAACCCAAAGGCCACAAGATTCCTCCATGGCTTGGAGATGCTACACATCTTCAAATAGTGTTCAGATGCAAATGTGAAGAAAACCTTCTACATCAATATGATCTAAGAGTCCCTCTAAAAAAAATTCATCACTAAAGGAGATCATTCACTACAAAGTGATGAATACACAATCACTGTTAAAACTCCCACTGAACCATGGTACCAAGCTTGACAAGCATATGACACCAAATTCTCCTAAATCTGAAAATCATCCAGTTCCACATAGATACAAGTGTATTGTTGATCACACCAAGTGAAACCAAGATCTCCAAATCAAGGAAATACACCATGCTATAGGACTCCAACACTGACTATCTAGGTACTTTTGTATCATTCATCCTCTCATCTAAAAGAAACCACACCAATGCACAAGTGATGAAAGACAAGGCACAAACCCCATGGATATAGATAGTCCACTTTTCAGTCATCTATGTAATCATGTAGGTAAAGACAACTGCAACATTTCACAACCCATAGATCCAATCAATGCAACATGAAAACCCACTATCACACTGGAAATTGAAAATATGAGATTTCAAAGAGAATAACCATGTAGACAACATGACTCAAGCTCGGATCTGATTTTCCAATCATATTCACAATGAGCACCGTAATCAAGGAATCCACCAAGAATCACCACATAAATGCTAAGTGACTAATCATGTAGTCACACTCCCATGTAGAGAAAGCATCTCACCTCCTCACACCATGCACAAAGCATGCATCAAAAACTGCAAATCAGGTTTTATCTCAAGAAAATCGGGTAGATAACCCCTGTGAATTCAATCTCTCCTCTCACATCTCCTCAAGCAAAATCTCATATTTATAGTGCTTAAAATGCACAAATTAGAAATTTCTAAATCAAATATCAAAACTCAACATGAAAATAGAGAATTCCTTCATGCATAACTCCACCTATAAAATCAACTTTCCAACTTGACTCCTCATCAGAGAAAGAAACTGCAAGTTGTAACTCATAAGATAAAGTGAGAAAATTAGCAACATTCAATATTTAGAAAAAATCAATGCTATGGGAAAATCAATGGTTGAGACATCTTCTTTTTCCTGACAAGTTGAACTAGAAACCATCCTTTATCAAAGGACCTTCTCTCAAATAAATTCTCAAATGAATTGGCCAATGTCCAATTTTTTCAAACAAATTTGGTTTTCAAGAAATTCCAAATCTTTGCCACAAAGTAAAAAATTTGAAGTTTATATACACTGCACAAGAGTAGAAACATGTAATAGAAGTGAGACATTGATGTTTGAACAAATACAAAGATTAGAATGTCAAGTCCTACTAAAAGGAAAGTTTATTTACATTTTATTTGACAATAAGTGCATTAGTACTTTTTTGTACGACACTCTTTGTTCTAGAGGTTAGCTCATGGTTGTCTTCCACCAGTCATTCGTATTATGAAATGGCTAAGTAACAAACATTCAAGCCTTATTTAAAATCTGTTAGAAGCTTCAACTTTGATTCAATTTTATTTTTAGAGTTCAATATTGATAGATTTTATAATTAAAAAAAATATTATCATTGCCATTAATTGAATTTTAAAATTTATGTAAATCTAAAAATAGATTTGGGAAATTAGATTGTTTATTTATTTATTTTTATTTATTCAATACATAAAAAATAAGATTACAATGAAATAATTCAATCATAAAACTATGAATAAGACAAAAAGAACTATCAACAAATTAAAACATTTAGATAGCAACTAGATTGCAATAAGTCATAAGTCCACAAAAGAGATCAAAATCCATACAAGACATTACATAGCGTAAGATTACAACTATAATCTAAACTTGAACAATCTTTGAACTTTCTTGGAGCATGTAATTTGTTTACAATGGTGTTGTATAATTTGTAATTGAATATTATCGAAAAAGATCTTGATCTTCATACATTCCTTGATTACCCTGTATGATTGAAAAAATTGCATGTTCAAGATCTTCAATAAATATGGATTGTCCATTATTAAGTAAAAATTGTAAGGAAAATCCCACTACTACTAACAATAAAACAAATTTGAGCATTAACAACTTATCCTCTAATGGTGATTTAAGAATTCATGATTCACTAGATGAATTACCTCATAGTATTATTTTAAAGTTAGGAGGATTATATTATTCTTCCAACTAATTAGCAAGATCAACCTCTCCTTCAAATTTCTTCCATTGCATTAAAACCTCTCCCCATATTTGTTGATTTGAATGACAACAATAAAATCTTTATAAAAAACCGTCAAAATTTTGATGGCAATTTAGTAAAACCTAAAAGGAAGCCTCCATTGGAGGGTCCTAATAAGGCCTTAAAATTAAAATTAGTTGATGCTAGTTATAAAATTAACAAGTTTGTTATAGAATTATAGAAAATTGTTTCCCAAGAGGATGTAATTGATTATGGAATATGTTGGTTGCTCTAGCTAATGCATATAATTCTCTCTAAAAATAGCCATTTCTAATGATCAATAATTTTAGGATGTTGACCAATGAATAAGGGATTCACAATCCTTTTTCACTTTAGGCTCTACAAACCTAGTTGGGTGTACCTCCTATCAATATTAATACAAAAAAATATTGTAATAGGATATTGAAATAATAGATTAATTCTCATGTATTATTACAAGGATTTGTAAAATTAATACAAAAATTGGCTAAATTCCTTATATACTTTAGAATCCTAGCAAATAGAACACAAAATAATTAAGAATAACTTAAAGATTATTTGATGTTTAGCATTTTGAGCCTCTCTAGATGTGCAACAAGTCTAATTTCATAGATTGGTATTGTTGTGTGGTCTCACAACACACCCCAAGACTGTAATACTTCAGAACCTAAGTGAAAAATAAAATTCTTATGGTAGGATCTAGCAAGTTGAAAATATCACCGGAAGTAAAGAGCAAAGAGAAATATTTAATAAAAGAGTACTTTCATAATGTAGTGTTTTGATGCAGGAGCATCTAGTGGTGTGAGGACAATCTTGCATCACCCAAAAGATAATTTCCATTTTTGTTCCTGTTGTTTTCTTTTTGTAGATGTTTTTGTATGTCTGGATACCCTTTTCGTCGAATAAGAGTTTCCAACTTTCAGAACTGCTTTTCTGCTTTTTCTGCTCAACTGTTATTTTTAGCAGGTTTGAATTTGAAGTCGTGGGAAGACAAAAATTTATGGGAAGGTTTAGGATGGAAAAATACATAGTCTGGTGAAAGAATCAGGTCAAAATCATTCACGACCTGAAAGTTATTCAAGTTCCAGTTTCTACTTTTTGCCCTGAAAAACCTTCCGAGCTCAGTTTGAGGCACCAAACGATCCCAGATGGGCCTGAAAATTTGCAGAAATGCCAAAGTAGTCCACCAAATGCCTTCTTTGCAGAAAATAATCTTTTTGAGAGCTTTCCGGAAAGGTATTATCATTGAAGATCCGACGGTCGGATTAAAAGTGATGGCTGTCGGAAGTTGGTGCATATTTTAGAAATGTGCTAATTTTCAACTGTGAATTTAAACTTGAATTTCAAATTGTAATTTTGGTGCCAAACCATTAAAAATATTATCTCAAAGGTTTTTTTTGGTTCCAAACCGAAATGGGTCTATTTAGGGGCTTTTTTCTGATTTTTGGGTAACTTTTTGGGGAAAGAAGTTCGCATGCTGTGAAAGGGGATCTAGGTAATTTTCTGTAAGTTTGTAATTTGCATGTATCACAAAGCTCGAGGATTTGTGATCCTCTGCATGTAATATTTTTTCATTATTGAATAATAATAAAGTTTGCTAGCTGTGTGCATTATTTTTGTGTCTCGAGTTTGCTCCCTCGTCATGTTTGGTGTAGGGCACCATGCGAATTTCATGCCTCTGTGAGGCAACTTTGTAATTTTTGAGCTTTGGTTGTAATTAGGTCATATTTGGGACCATTTATAATGTATTTGAATCATTTGATTAGGTTTCTAGGAGGTTTTATGGTCAAGTTATCAAATATTGTAAAATTTTGCAAATATTATCAAAATTGCAGAAAGTGCAAGAAATGGAATATGAAGAGTCACTTTGTAAAGGGAAGGGTTTTAGATATTGGAAACTAGAGGGGGAGTTAATAAAATTGATGTAATATGTTTAAAAATCCTTGCAAAGGTAGGAAAAAGATTAGAACATTGTATCTTAAAGTAATTTTGAATAAAGTACCATGTTTTCCTATAGACTCAACATTTTTCTAGTTGTTTACAAGCATTGTATGACCTGTACATCACCAGGTCCTAATCTTGATTTTATTTGATAGAGTAGTGTGTTAGCTTTCAAAAAAACTTTATTTGAGGGGATTTCATTAAGAATAAAGCTTGTTTGAATCATTTTTCTGTAAACTATCCTAAAACCCTCATTTTAAGTGTTTAAGAGTCTAAAATTGAAATAAAGAACCATTCCACCAATGGAGACCTTTGTAAATAATTGGAATGGTTTAGTCTAGATTTTTTTTCAAGTTGGAAATATTTGCAAGAGCATGGGAAGGAAAACTGAGTGAGTTTGGTGTTTCCCTAGTTGAAAACCCTCTTTGTTTTGAGCAAAATTGATGCCTAAGGGTTAGGGTTTGAAGAAATATCATTGGTGAAGAGTCGGAAATAGTTTAGAAAGCTTTTTCAAACCCTAGTTAATTTTTTTTAGGTGTTGGTAAAGTGAATTGATGTTTGGAGTTCAAAGATTCAATAGCCCCTATTCAAACTAGCCTAATTAGGTCTCCTTGAAAATAGGGCAGTCATTTTTAAGGCGATTCTATCCAAAACAACCTTTTCTAAAAAGTTTACATGTTGTCAACTACTTTAAAGGGTGTTTAAAATTTTCCTTACAATCTTGGTTAAAGGTCTCCTTCAAAAGTTGTGCATGATTGTTTCTATTGTGAAGACTATTAGGAATAAGGTAGCCTGTAAGGAAGAAGTCCATAGATAGGGTCTCATAGTTTCTTGAGTAGATTAGTTGAGTTTATTATGTCATCTTTAACCTATGGAAATGTTTCCAAGTGCTGGTTAAGAATTTGAAACCATAAATTCCATTTGTGTGGTGGTAACCTTGAGTGAGTAAGAAGATTAACTTGGGACTATCTAAAGGAAGGTCACTATTTTGTGAATTCTGAGACCAAGGGAATTTGTTTGGCCTAATCTTGTCAATATTATGATATCTAAGGTGTATCAAAGGTTTCTTGAGAATTTTGTGTCTTGAAACCACTATTTGGTGTATTTATAACCTTGGAAACCATGTTTCATTAAAGAGAGTTTTGTGAGTGTTTGGATGATCAATAAAAATTAGTGGTTTGTGTTTTTGAAAACATTTGAAGCCCTCCATGCTCTTCATCAGTATTCTATTGGATACTAGGAACTGAGAATGTTTGAAAAGGAAAAAAAGGTAATGCAATTGCGACCAGAATGTTTTGGTTCAGTAAGTCAAGAATTGGTAAAGTGGAAGTTCCAGTAAAATCAATGTCCAGGGAAAATTCATGGGTAAAGTTGAATACTGGGTATCGAGTAGCGATGTAAAATGAAATTTTAAAATTTTGTGGTTATCTAATGAGTGTGATAGTCTGGTAATCTAGTATATAGAAGATAATCATGCAAGAATTTATGATATTCTTGAAAGGGTGTTATTTATTAGAAATTTAGGTGATAACATTTTAATTTTTTATTTACATAATATGTTTGTAAATGTTTGAACTTTGAAAGGGGTTTAATGAGTGGAATTTGTGATTACAGGAGATGCAAAGTTCAGGTATGGATGGTCTAGAAAACTTGAATTGCAAATAAAATTATATCCAGATCAAGTTGCATACTATGGGAGGTTATAAAGCAGAAGGCTTTGAGTCCATTGAAATGTTGGAGATCTCGATATTGTACCTACGATGGAGAAAAATTTCAATCTTTAGGGGAGGCCATTCCCAAGAGTAGCAAACCTGAAGAATAATAGAGTGTGTGAATAGAATGATAAATTAATCTTTCTGAATATATGGGAAAGTTCCTACACACTATCCCGAATCAAGATATTTTCCTAGAGAAAACAAAAGATTAAAGCCAGAAGTGCTTCAATGTGTCATCAAAGTTGACCTTCATTGACTTCAATTACAATTCTCTTACCAGACACTACTTTCCACGTTCCTTGATGTGATCCATCCCTTGGATTTCCTCTCATGTATTTGGGTAAAATCACAAAGTTGTGTCACACTTTCAACCAACTTATCAACACAACTGAATTTAAGTATTTCTAACTAAAAATCAATTTTGGTCAAAAACATGATCTAGTAAGATTCATTCTAGCTAAGTTAGATACTTCCACAACTTTTTCAACTAAAATTGTTGGCTAAAAATATATGGAGCACCACTTTGAGTCCAATTTACCAAAAAAATAAAATTATTTGAAAAACTTGAAGTTTCAATAACTCTTGTTAATGTAAATAACATTTTTTAAAAATATAAAAATACCCTTTTGTAGATCCATAAGTGTAGTTTTTAAAAATATATTTATTTTAATATTTTAATTAATTTTAATATTTTTCTTTTATATTTTTACTAAAATTCGATTATCAACAAAAAATATTAGGTTGATTATTATGCCAAGGAAAAATACTAAAACTTATTAAAAAAATTGAAAAAAATATGATGCACAAGATAAAAGAATCTATTTTATGATGGTATAGTTTTTTTCCATTTTAGATAAATATTTAATATGAAAGTTGGGGTCTGATGAAAACAGTTTTTTTTATTCACACACATTTTAATATTTATTTAAAAATATATATTTATCAAAATTGGAAAAAAATATATCCACGCACTAAAATTTTGAGTTACAAATACACACAAAAAATTTGAAAGAAAAATAAATAAAAATTTACTATAAAAAGTTTGACATCTCATGCGACTTCATTTTTCAACATTTTATCAGCAACTAAATTATAGTTTTAATTTATTGAAAACTAGTTTAAAATCATTTTTTAAATTTTATTAAAAAATGCAAACATAAAATATACTAAAACAGACATATTTTACTAGTTTACATCACATCAAAATTCAAAACATATATGCCACTTTTTAGTGATTCAAGTTTAAAAATTGGATCAACATTAGCCATTTGCTTTATAAAGTGTGAGACAACTTTGTGCTTTTACCCATTTTTCTTATCCTATCTATTCCTTACTTCTATAAAAGGCCAAAGGATATTTCTTTTTAAGTTAATTTTAGACTTTGTGGATTCTGGAAGAGCCAAAACTTCTAAGTTGTATTCTTTTTTCCTATTTTCTGAATCATTTCGGTCTAAAAAATTGTATGTACATAGATATTATGTCACCAAAAAGTGTATAACTTGCTTGATATGGGGATAATTGATGACAAATTGGACTTAATGAGGCCTTGATTTAGTGTTATGAGGTGTTTTACACATCCACAATAGGTCTTGGACCCTTGCAAACATAATAAAATGCATTTAACGGTGTCTTGTAAATATGTTGTAAAGTGTTTTAAAAGACTTTCATGCCTCTCTAGACTTAATGGAACCATATTTCCCTAATTCAATGTTGCAAAATGTATTTAATGGCATTCTCACATTAATCTAGAAACTTGTGAATAAAAATTAACTCTTATCTAGTGTTGTAAGGTGTTTTAAACTTTCACATTGGATGGTGTGCCTTTCTAGGCTAAGTCAACCTCATTTTTGTGTTGCAAAGTCTATTTAATCACACTTTCACATTGAAATTTGTGTCACGATCCCTAATTACCCTTTATATCATCGTTAATAGGACCTTATTGCCCCATGTCATGCATTCAAAGGCTTAAATTGATCAAAAACCTAACTAGAACAACCTAGAAGCCTAATTTCTCCACTTCCTAACAACCCATCTAGCAAAATGACCCTTGTGGGACCAAGTCACCCATCTGGGTGAATTAGTCCCATCCAAGTGGGACTAACTCACCCATCCTAGCAACTTAGTCCCATTTGGGCTATTTTTAAGGTTTGAGTGGGAAATTTTGGGTTTATTTCTCCTTCATGTTAGATTTTGGGGTTAAATTAATGGGAAAATTAGGTGGATTTCCCATAAATACAAACCTCTAAACCCTAATTCATAACCCATCATCATTTATCATGTTCTCAAGTCAAGTTAGGGGTTTTGGCATTCTAAGTCATCAAGATAACATTTCTCATACATTTAAGGGAAAAACCTTCATCTATTGTTGCAAAAAATCAAGATTAGTCATCATGGAAAGTCTCTAACTCCATTGCTTCATGCTTTATTATAGTATTTCTCCATTTCGGTTTAATTACCTAAAAAGGGGTTTGACCAAGGCAAACCCCCATGCCCTAACATTCAACATTTCTTTCTCTTTCATTATGTGTTTGTAGATTTAGGCATCTTGAAGTCTTGGAAATCATTGAATACTAGGTTGAAGACTCATTAAATACATCCCCTTGTTTGTAAATCCTAGATATCCTCTAAAAGTCACTTTCAAGCCTGAAAATTGGAGTTTCAGAAGCAGACACCTATAAAGAATCAAAGTGTAGACCGAGGGCTTCTATTTCCCCTTTAAAATTTTTAGAAATATAGAGGTGGAATAAGTCACCACTAAAGGAAAATTAGCCCCACTCTACATTCCTTTCAATGATTTTTGCAAATTTAGACACCCATTTGGCCGAAACGAGCTCTAGAGAAATTTTTCTAGATTTAGGACTATGTCACCCAAATCGGCACAAGTGTCCTAGTCAGTTTCTGCATCAGTTTTATTTAGGATTCTAGACCTTCCTTCCATTCTTTTTCAGCATCTAGGTGTACACCTCTAGTTTCATCAATTTATGTTACAATTTACTTTCATTTCTAGGTGTTTTTGCATACATCAATGTGTTTTCTAGTAATTTTTGCATTTCTTAGGTTTAATATCTTGATAAATAATTTCTTTTTCAATTGATTTCATTTACACATTATATTTAGGAATATTTCATTCATATTTGCATTAGTTTTGAGTGGGTACATTGCACATTTTTCCCTACCTCTCTCCTTTTAGGTGAAAAACCCAAGAAGTGTTAGAGATTCTTGTGGTGCCAATATTAGTGTCCACATTTTGGTAAACCCAACCTTAGAACATCACATTTTCTAATTTTTGAGTCCATCATTCACCTAGAATTAGCCTAATATTGCATTTTATGTTGCACTAATTGCATTCTAGGGTTTTCAAATTTTGCATTAGTGAAAGTGCATATAGTTTGCATTTTTTCATTCTAAATCATTGAAAAACTATTGAAAAATATATTTCCCTTTAGTATTCAAGTCATACATACTTAAAAAACATCCAAACCAATTGAAACTTTCTAAAAATTTTGAAAAAATCCTAACTAGGACTAATTCACCATTCTGGGCAAGTTAGTCCCATTCCAAATTTTTCATTATCTGATACAAGGTCAGAAACCACATTTATGTGCTTCCTAAGCCTCCTAGTACCATATACTATAAGTCTGGAAAGTTTTGGGAACATTTTTTTTATGCATCTAGCTCAAAAACAACAATTTAGGGCAGTCATTTTTGAAATCATTTGAATTACATGCACCCTTAGATTTGAAAATGTTCACATTTATGAAGTTTTCTATAACATGGATAAAATTACTTTTCATTTTTTCATACACAATGTTTCTATTCATAAAATTTTACATAAGTTTGATAAAAAGTTCTTTTCATTCTTGCATATATATTGTTTACATTCTTAAAGTTTTGCATATGGGTATGTGTTGGATCATCATGGAAAAAGAAGGCCCTAAAGTGGGGAGGAAATTCAAAAAAATCAAAGTTAGGAAACTTGACAAAAAAAATTGAATAAGTTATCTATATTATTTAAAAAATATGTAAGAATAGAATTTGCATCAAATTGAATGTAGTTTCTAAACTACTAGGCTTATTTTTAGAACAAATCTATTTGGTGAAAATTTGGAATTTCAATGCAGTAGCACTAAAATTTCAGGGAGAAAATAAGAAGTAGGTGTATGTCTAACCACCCTAACCACAATAAAATAATAATTATTTTTAATAAAATTTTCGATATAACTGGAGGACTCATGTGTTGATGTGATGCATATTTTTTTGCAATTTTTTTCCAAGTAAATAATTAATTATGATTTTTTTATTACAACTTTTAAAAAATATAAAAAATCATATGTCTGAACACCTTAACTTGGTCAAAAATTCATGAAATTTGAATTTTTTTTTAAGCCTATAGTATGGAAAGCATAAAATGTGAAACATGTTTCAGATTCAAAAAATGTGATATCATTTGAAAGCTATAGATGTTTTTCAATCAGCCTATTAATCAGGACTTTATTTTTAATTCAAATAGAAAATGAATAAAATTTATTTATTAAATTAAAAGTAAAGCATAATTTATATTCGTAGAAAGATGAGAATCTCCTTTAAAAATCCTTTTTGTTTCATCAATTTTGGGTAAAAAAGAGTCGTTAGCCACATACCCTACACATACCCATCATATCGCCACTTTCTGGCCCATCATGATCCCATACATACCCATACATTGGATAAAAGTGTTTTGCATCTTTGGATATACACTATTTACATTGTTGAAACATTGCATGAAATGGTTACATGTGATTTTCATTTTTTTTCACACAATGTTACTGTCTTGCATATTTAGACATGCTAAGAAACATTTCCCATGCCCCTATGAGAGTGTTTTTGTGAAAGAGACTACAAACTTCGACATTCCTAACAGTCATATTTGTTCTTCTCCTAATATCTATCCTATTGGTGACGAAGATATTTTGGTAGAAGAAATAATCAATGAGAGTTGGGAAAATCTTAGTTATTTCTCTCCTATTACCTCTCTTAGAGGACAATACATTGATGAACAAGACAATGCAACCATAGGTAATCATGACAATAAAATTTATCTTTATCCTAGTATCTCTCATTGTTGTGAAGAAAATCCTTTGATGCTAGAAAACACAATCAATGCAGGTCATGAATATCTTAGTTTTCCCACTTCACCTAGTGAAACCCTTCTTGAAAAAGAACATTCAACCAATGATCATTCCCCTACTTGTGATGAAGTCCTTTTAGAAGAACCAACCTTTAAATGTCAAAAACATTTGGCTTGTTCTCCTAAAAACTCTCCTCCTGGGGAGAATCTCATGGTGCAAAAACTTATGAACATTGACACATATCCTTCAAACACTAAACCTTCCCTAGGTGAATATAATAAAGTGACATTAGAATCCCCTTCACTAATAAGTCATGCACATAAAGCCAAGATTCTTGAGGTTATGATGAAAAAAGTGGGGTCTCTTTTAATTAGTGATCTTCCCAAGTCACCTCCCATTCATGAATCACACATAAAACTAAGAGATGTCTTGAAATCCATGATGCAATCTACTCATAATAATGTTTTGTATCCACTAAGTTGTAACTTAGTGACTCAAACATCTAGGGGACCACACAACACTCCTACTCCATTAACTTTTTTTTCCACATAGTGTGCCTTTCGTTGAAGACCTTAAAAATACTCCTAAATTAATATATATATATATATATATATGGAAACTCATTCAACTATCACCTACAATCAAAATTTTCTTTTATGAAATGTTGCAAATATAGAAGGAGGAGATACAATCTTACATAAAATTGAATAATGTAACATCCTCCCCTCATCCCATGCAAGTCACTCAATCAGAAATCATATTCCCTAAATATGAATTACCCTCACTTGAGATTCAAAACAAGAATGATCCCTTGATGATAAAGGTGATCATTAATGAAACTTTAATTAGGCACACTATCATAGACAATGGATCTAAAACCAATATAATTTGTAGCCTTGACCTCCTAAACAAAATTGGCATGGACAAAAATCTCATTCAACTTAATGATGTTCATATTCGTGGCTTTGACAATGTTAATAGGAAACCACTAGGGATGATCACATTACCTATTGAGGTTGGACCTGTAGTGTTTCCTAACTCTATCCATATCATGTAAGGAGCCATTCCATACAATTTTCTCCTAGGGAGACCATGGATTCATGCTATGAAAGGAGTCCCATCTACCCTTCGCCATACAATGAAATTTGAGTACAATAACAAGATATACATGGTTGACGTAGATGAATGAAGCTATGAATAAAATAATCACAACATTTCCAACTCCCCTAATACTTTCATTCCTAGATAAAAACTTGAACCTATACAAGTTTAAATTATAATTCTTCACCTACAAAAAAAACTCTTTCGTGATAATTAGGGGTCATTAGATTCTACACTTCCTTTCAATAGAATTTCCAAAATCTCACGGTCCTCATGGTCCAAAGAGTCATATACAAACAATTCATTCTCAAACACAAGTCCTAATAATGATTGGAGTTTCTCACCTACCTTTAGGGGAGAGTGTGAAATAGCACAATCTAAACCAGAACAACCCCATGTTTGCTATGCTCAACTTGGTTCTAGACCAACAACACTAACCAATGATAATGATGGGAGTTATCTAACTCCCATAAATCGTGGGAAAATAAAACATAACGTTCAAATGGATTTGTATTCTCATGATGAAACCAATCCTTCTCAAAATCATAAGCCCCCTTCATCTGGTTTGGAATATTGTTATGGTATTAGATACAATCTCCCTCCTACACATGGATGTAATGAACACATGATGCCAACTAATATATCATACCCTTTCCAAAAATATCTAGGGGTATCTCCCTTATCTCCACTTTCATCTAATACTTCACACAAAAAAATTTAACATCTCAAGGAGTGTAGTGCTCTTCCTTGTATTGAAGAACCTAATTCCTCTAACTAATATGTATTGTCATCCTATTCAACTCACCTTTGTCCTACACTAAGTGGGGGAAATGGGTTCATTATCCTTTTCCTCATATGTCACTTTTCATTGTCTCTTTTGTATATTCATTAACCTTTCATGAACACATAACAGCAAGCTTGGGGTATGGAAGACATGCCTTAATATTGAATTGTATGCTAGATACTTATTCATGATGTAGCTCAACTCGAAAACATATGACTTGGAACAAGGGATTTCCAAGTTGGCTCTCATGTCCTCCTTGTTTGCATTTTTAATTTGCTACTTTAAAGTAATTACTCATAGTAAAATTTCTAGCAACTCCTTTAAAGTGGGGGCATACATTGGAATTATTCTTTTGTATTTTTCCTTTTTTTGGTTCCTAGTGTAGCCTTGCTACTTCATACGATGCAAATTTGTCAATTTGTGGATGAAACTGGGTGTAGTTTCCTTTATGAGTGTGATCTATCTTAGCATATTACATTCCTCTTAGTGGCCTAATGTGACACACTACATCCCCTAAGTTGTGAATCTTCTATTCTTTGATTGGTCCTCTCTTAGAGACATTAGAAACAATGTTCCCTAAGTTATAGACCTTGCATGAACTAAGAAAGACTCCTTTGAACATCCTTTTGCATGTTTAATTTTGCATTTGTTATATGGCCACCTTGCATAACACAACTTTTATGCCTATAATGCTATCACATTTGTTCATGAGTTCTAAGCATACGAATATTTTCTTGTCTCATGAAGCATGAAATTACATTGTCCTTTATGGTGCCTTATTAAACTTATTAGGAGGTATAACTTTGGTATGGTTGAGTGGGAAGCCCATTTTGAGGCATGAATTTTCCCCATATCCACCTCCATGTGTGTGAGTGCATACCAACCATGAGAATATGTTTCTCACCTTTTGTGCCTTCTCACCTAGCGAACAACCATAAGTTTCATCGCCTTAGAGTGAGTACACATTTCATTTTATGAACAAATAGCCTAGATCTAATTCACAACATGTTGGAAAAATGATTGAAGCTTGGTACACCCTCTTCATTTTCTCTTTTCTCTTCTTTCTAGTTCTTGACATTGTATGATCATGTATCTTGTATTGCTACATATTACACACCTTGTGTGTGACCTTTTGCACTTATGATGGTTTGACTTAGGATCTTGGATCCTGCGAGCTTGACCAATTCCTTGATCTTTGTCATTCTTTGTCATCCACATTGCTACAATTGGACTCTTCTTGAATGTCTACTTTAGTGTGATTTTGAAGCAAGTTCATCCTCTCACTAAAGTGGGGGCTTAATGTGTCACCAAAAGGTGTATACCTCGCTTGATATGGGGATAATTTATGACAAATTGGACTTAATGAGACCTTGATTTGGTGTTGTGTAGTGTTTTACACATCCACACTAGGTCTTGGACCCTTGCAAACAGAATAAAATGCATTTAACGATGTCTTCTAAAGGTGTTGTAAAGTGTTGAAAAAGACTTTCACGCCTCTCTAGACTTAATGGACCCATCTTTCCCTAATTCAATGTTGCAAAATGTATTTAATGACATTATCACTTTAATCTAGAAAGCTTGTGAAATAAACTTAACTCTAATCTATTTTTGTAAGGTGTTTTACACATTCACATTGGATGTTGTGCCTTTCTAGGGTAAGTGGACCTCATTTTAGTGTTGTAAAGTGTATTTAATCACACTTTCACATTGATTTTTTTGTCCCAAGCCCTAATTTCCCTTTATATTAACACTAATAGGCCCCTATTGCCCCATATTGTGCATCCCAAGACTTAAATTGATCAAAGACATGACTAGAACAACCTAGAAGCATGATTTATCCACTCCCTGACAACCCAGTTGGCTAAATGAACCCTACGGGATCAAGTTTCCCATCTGGGTGAATTAGTCCCATTTGGGCTATTTTCGAGGTTTGAGTGGGAAATTTTGGGTTTTAATTTTATTTCTCCTTCATGTTGGCCTTGGGGATCAAATTAATAGGAAAATTAGGTGGATTTCCTATAAATACAAATCTCTACACCCTAATTCATAACTCATCATCATTCATCATGTTCTCAAGTCAAGAAAATTATGGGTTTTGGCATTCTAAGTCATCAAGATAACATTTCTCAAATATTCAAGGATAGAATCTTCATCTATTGTTGCAAAAAATCCAGATGAATCATCATGGAAAGTCTCTAACTCCATTTCTTCATGCTTCATTACTTTATTTCTCCATTTTGGTTTAATTACCTAAAACGAGGTTTGTCCAAGGTAAACCCCCATGCCCTAACATTAAACATTTTTTTCTCTTTCATTATGTGTTTGCATATTTAGGCATCTTGAAGACTTGGAAATAATTGAAGATTAGGTTGAAGACTCATTGGAGACATCTCCTTGATTGCAAAGCAAAAATATCCTCTAAAAGTCACTTTCAAGCCTGAAAATCAAAGTGCAGACTGAGGGCTTCCATTTCCCCTTTCAAATTTTAAAAAATATAAAAGTGGAATAAGTCACCACTAATGGATAATTAGCCCCGCTATACATACCTTTCAATGATTTTTGCAGATTCAAACACCCATTTGGCCAAAATGGGCTCAGGAGTAATTTTTTCAAATCTAGCACTAAGTCATCCAGATTGGCACAAGTGTCCCAGTCAGCTTCTGCATCAGTTTTATCAGGATTCCAAACCTTCATTCCATCCTTTCCAGCCTCCAAGTGCACACCATGAATTTCATCAATTTATGTTACAATTTACTTTCATTTCTAGGTGTTTTTGCATACATCATTGCATTTTCTAGCACTTTGTATTTCTTATGTTTAATATCAATAAATCATTTCTTTTTCAATTTATTCATTTAGACATTATATTTAGGCATATTTCATTCATATTTGCATTAGTTTTGAGTGGGGACATTGCACATTTTGGCCTACCTCTCTCATTTTAGGTAAAAAACCCTAGAAGTGTTAGAGAGTCTTGTGGTGCCAAAATCAGTGTCCACAAATATTAATCAATATTGAAGCCAATTTGATAACTACCTATCTCATGAATCTTTGTAGTTTTTATTTTATTTTCTTTCAGTCAAACAAGACTGTGTGTTGTTTCATTTAAGGGTGCATGTAGAACCTACTCGGTGTCCAAACTAAAACCACTCTCTTTAAAGGCTCACATCATTTTATATGTAGCTGTGAATAATTATAGTGAAGTATAAAGTGGTTTGCTTCAATTTGTTAATTATTTAGGGCATGTGTGGAGAATAATTGGGAGAAATTTTAAGTTTCACTATTTTTATGTTTTTTAGAATAGATGTTAAATTCTAGAAAATGTTTCAAAAAATAGATGAATGAATGGAAATTTATTGGAAATTTTTCATTTCATATGAAATTGTTCAATGCATAAAGCTAAATCTACTTAAGTGATAGAAATTTTTTTTTATGTTCATGAAATTTTATTTCAAATCTTTTGATTTCATGATATTATTTTGTGATGTAACTAAAATCCAATGGCTAATTTACATATGATTTCAAACAATGATATTCTCTTTCTGATTAACAACAATATCACACCATACCCTAAAGTGAACCTAGTACTATCAAGACCTGACTACCAAAGACTTGGGATTGAACTAAGCCAATTGTTGTCCTATCATACAGATCCCATGGGGTTGTCTTTGGTTACATATTTCAAGAAGGATAGGCTCTTTGTGGTTTGTCTATGAAGAATCTATTCACCTTGTTGTTGCGAGTAACATCACCTTCAACAGGAACTAACGCTAGAAGGAGGACATATTTTGAATTTTGTATTAGTCCTAATTTCAAGCTAGAAAGCTTGCAAAGTGAATGTTGAGTGCAAGTTGGTGTTTTAATATGGAAGTTGAGAAACTTCAAAAAAAATTTAACCAAAGATTACATCCTTTGAGTTTACTCACCTTTGGTAGAGTCACCGAGTGTAGAATTCATGATACAATTGATCACAGTGAACTTGATTGTGATTTTTTTTACTAGGGTAAGTTTAGCCATGTGTAAAGTGATTCCATTAACAAAATAATTTCTAACTACTACAAGAAAGGAACCATTAACAAGAAATGTGTGCAACCCTAATGAAATTGGAAATATTAAAAAATCATCTAATACATCAAGATAGTTTGATAACTGCAATTATTATAAAGAAAATCCTAACTTTTGCAGGAAAATAAGTGAGAATGTTGAGATTTTGAGACATTGCATCATAAATTAGGAAACGGTATTGATGAGTCACCATTCTCCTTATACATGGAAAAAACAAATGAAGAAAAGGAGCAAGAAAATTGAGCAGGAGATGCATGTATTTTGCTCCAAGTTGAAAATTCACAAGTTAAAAAAGGAAATTTTCCTTATTTTATGCAAGATATAGAGTATCAAACTTTTACTTTTTCTCTCTCTGATAACAATATAAATTGTGATATATCTTGGTCTAATAAAGTGTAAAGTGAAGACAAGACCAAAGACACAAAGATTTTCGAAGGAGAAAGTCAAGAAATGGACATAGTCATTCATGGAAATGAACAAAGTACAAAGACAAACCATGAACTAGGGTTGGAACAAGGTAGAGTATGGTCGCATTAGACGAAGTTTGTGCAATCAACCTTTAATGATTTTGTTTACATACATATGAGCCAAGTCATTGGTAAGTACACCTTTGAATTTATGATTATTAAACAATGAAAATTTTGAAGAATTCATTGTTATAATAGAGTTGTTGAAATTTTTATGAATGAATTTAAGGATAAACCTGTTGTAATTCGTACCAAAATAACAATGGAAATAGTCATTGAAATTAAAATAAGTTGTTTTTTTAGGGTTAGTCGCTTGTTAGATTAGAGGTTTGGTTATTTAAGGTTAGATTTATTTTTGTAGGGTTTTTCTTGTTTTGTTTTTCTTTTCTTTTCTTTCTTTCTTTCTTTCTTTTTCTTTCCCTTTCATTTGGCCTATGCTTTAGCAAATTCTTCTTAAATTATCTTACACATGAGAGTTAATCCAAAAATTTGTAAAATTATGTTGTAAAATTGAAAATTATGAAACCATGCACACTAAATAAATGCTTTAAGATGTACTACAAAGCTATATATATGTGTGTGTGTATATCATGTATATACAAAAGTATCAAAATTCTTGCTTCAAAAGATCAAAAAATTTAAAAAGAGTAAGTCAAGCTATAGGTAGTAGTAGCCATTTAGTTGATATGGGATGCCTCATCTATGAGGGCCAAATACCCTATGTAGGCGAGTTCCCAGTGAACTTCAAAGTCATGAATATGGAGGTCAGTGAAGAAAGGCTAGAGTGGAACCACTTCCCCGTGTTCCAGGAACTGAGGAATATCATCCATGGAAGGGATTTTGATGGTCAGGTGCGCAATAGACAAAATAGTATCTAGATTATCCAAATATCCATACCTTACTATCAAATTGGTAGTGGAGCGAACATCTTCTACAAGAAGCCTAATATCTAGAAGTGATGCTTAAAAATGAGAAGCCACATCAGAGTAAAATTCAAAGTAGTGATTGGATTCTACATACTTTTCCCCAAGAACTAAGCATAAATTTGGTACATTGAAACTAAAATTTTGAATAAAGAAAACCATTTCAAGCCTTTGCGGTGTGATACTTCCCAAGAAAAAAATTTGGCAGTGAGAGCATGCCAGAAAAATTGGAGTATCCACAGCCTAGAAGCAAGCAAGAATTAATAGAGCAAGAAATGTAGAATAACAAGAAAGCTAAGAAAAAGAGTGAAGAATTTGAGAAGTGTGAAATTTATAGAAAGCCATGAGGAAGTTGTGGTACATAGTTGCCTCGAGTGAAATCTTGGAAATTGTAAGCAAGGTGGCAACTGGATAATTATTTTCAAAGTGGAATGTAAAATCAAATTAATTCTTTACGTAAATTTAGTGATAAATTGCTTCAAATTTGAGCAATACGAAGAATGTGAATCAAGAAAGTTGAAGATTTCAAAATTAAAAGTGGTCATTTCATATATTTTCTTAAGTCGTATTAATTATGGAGATGCTTATGTGTGCAAAGTAGGAAAAAAAATGAAGTCGATAAGGCAGCACAGATCATCACTAGGCATTTGGAAGAAGTAATACATGTGAAATAAGGCATGTGAATTTAATACAAAATAATGTGATCATGTTTCAATGTCATCATTACATTCCTGATTCATTAATGTGGTCTAGCGCCATCAAATCAGAAGTGCTAGCTAAGTATTTAGAGTTTTCCATATAAATTTAATCGGTAGGGTTGTAACTAATCATTCTAAATTTAGATTTAAATTTGGTGATTAAATTGTTTGTTGCTAAATTTTAATTTATGCATATTTTCTAACATATAGTGAGTTACAGTTAATTAGGATTTGGCATAAAGTGGTAAAATTTAGCTAGAAATACACACCAACATGGAATTATTTAATGAATTTTTGGGAAGAAGTGAATTGATGAAGGGATTTACATTGAATGAAAAATAAAAAGGTAACCTTCGTTACCACTATAATTCCCAACCTAATACCAGGATCATTTCCTACAAGTTGAAAATGAGCTATTATTGAAATATCAAAAGAGAAAAATGAGCTATCATTGGAATATCTAAAAAAGAAAAATCAACTCTTTAGGCTATCCAAATATCTCTATTGGGGTTATAAACACTTGGTTGGTAGTAAAGCTATGGTTGGGGGGATTACGAAGATAACCTTGTTGGGGCTATAGACGCTTGACTGACAGCAAGGCTCTATCCATGGTTGGCTTTGGAGTATTACCATATTATGTAGCTCAATGCCAATGAACTAATTCTTTTCATTGAATTCTGAAAATTTGAATTAATCAAAGCACACATGGATGTTTCCAGTGGAGTTCTAATTTTTTATGCTAGAATCTAGGTAAAGGTAGAAGTTATTGTTTTAAAATATGTATAAATTATAATTTATGGCTGGTGATTTAATTGTAATATTTTGTTTAAATTTGGTTTTATTGGTTGCAAGCTGTTGTGTGGTCTCATAATACACCCCAAGACTGTAAGACTTTGGGACCCAAGTGAAAAAAATTAACTCTTATGGCAAGAGCTAGCAAGTTGAAAAGATCACCAGAAGTAAAGAACAAAGAGAAATCTTTAATAAAATAGTACTTTATAATGTAGTGTTTTGGGTACCAGATACCAGGAACCGGGAATGTTTGAAAAGGAAAAAAAGGTAACGCAACTGCGAGTAGAATTGTTGATGTGTTTTTTATGCACTTCTCAACACAGGCAATGTGTAGGTGCACTACCTCTCTTGAAAGACAATCTTCCACAATCAAATTGCAGAACACTATCCCAAGGTTTCTAATGTCAGGTCTTGACAGTGCTTGGAATATCTCAGTTGTTTGATGTGATTTGCTAGAATCACAAGGTGGTCTTACGGATGAGTTACAAAGCATGGGAAGTTGGGTTTGCAAATGCAGTTTCAAAGTGCTGAAAGTGAATGAACTATCGCTGTCCACTCAAAATAGCAACTTGAAACTCATCAAGTTCATCTGATTTAGCTTCATGTTGATGCTTTGGATCCTAATCTAACCAAGGATTAAAAGAAACAGCAAAAGGAGAAGGGTTAAGAAAGCTATTCTAATCCTAAGCTATGAATGAACAGTAACAATGGTGGCTGCTAAAGTAGAAAAACTCCTTAAACTAGGTTTTGCTTGACCAAGAGAAACCTATAGCTACACAAAACCAGTGCAATCTTCTAAGGACTGCAGATTTTCAAATTGCATACACACACCATGTACATGTAATCGAACTAAGTTGTAGCAATAAAGGAAACAGGCTCAGACTAGCTTTGCAAAGTGATTCATCATCAATGAACCACAAAAAGTATAAGCTGGAAGTTCATCAAATACTAAAATAGTAAACACCATCACCACTCCCATTCAAGAAACTAACACTAAAACTAACATGGAAGGTGAACCATGCATACATAAAGAGCAAACTCAAAAGGAACACCCATAAATCATGCAATGTTGCTTTCTATTGCTGTAGAATTTCTTTACATCAATTCTCCAACCCTTACAAATGAGGGGAAAGCCCCTATTTTTAGTTTTCAAAAGCCCAAATGAATGGCTAGGATTAATTCACAATGAGTGGATCAAATTCAATTACATTAGGGTTTCACCTACCCCACAATATTTAGCAATTAAAAATACATTCCTTGTCTTTTCTCTATTTTGTCATCTAGTGTCAATCACTATAGCAATTTCGTCATTTAGCTGATTTCCCTTTTGACTATAGCTAAAACTGCTTGAAAATTATCTTTTGCTTGATGTGCTTGTAGTGTTCTTCCTTTGATCAAGCAAGCCCATTGACAATTGGCATCAATGGATTGGTGGCCCCTGATTCAGGTAGAAAGCTTCTTAGAAATTATCATCATCTGTAAAAAAGTAGGACAACTCCCTCATTGGGCCTCTCTAATAGACCTATAGAAGGCTTCTTGACTCCTGCAAACATGACGTGTCGTAAGTGCATTTATACATGAGTTAAGGAAAATTTTAGTCAAACCTACAAATCCCCTGTTAGATCTATCCATGCATCATCAAAATATCTTGATATTCATATTTGGAAATCATTTAGATCATAAACATTAATGTGGGTTTCAAGGGTATTGGCTTCCCATACGGCAGAAGGCCAATGGCCGACGGTGGATAGCATTCTAGAGGGGCGAACCTAGAAGGCCAGAAGGATGGCAGGCGGTAGAAGGCCAATGGCCAACGGTGGACGGCATTTCGGAGGGGTAGACCTAGAAGGACAGAAGGACGACAGGTAGTGGACAGAAGGAAAACGGCCAATGGCAGATGGCATTCTGGAGGGCCGGACCCCAAAGGCTGGAAGGATGGCGAAAAGATGGTAGAAGGCCAACAACCAATGACGGACAGCATTCCAGAGGGCCAGACCTAGAAGGCCGGAAGGACGGTGAAAATACGGTGAAAGGCTAATGGCCAACGGCAGACGGTATTCCAGAGGGCTAGACCCAGAAGGCTAGAAGGACAGCGGGTGGTGGACGGAAGGAAAATGGCCAATGGCAAAAAACAATCTGGAGGGGTAGACTCAGAAGGCTAGAAGGACGGGGAAAAGACAGTGGAAGGCCAACAGCCAACGGCGGACAACATTCCAGAGGACCGGACCCGGAAGGCCAGAAGGATGGCAAAAGGATGGCAGAAGGCCAATGACCAATGGCAGACGACATTCTAGAGAGGTAGACCCAGAAGCCCGAAAGGATGGGGAAAAGACAACAGAAGCAAACTACCAAGGGATCTCCGCAAAGGTAAAAGACTTAGCGAAAATCAGGTAGGTGAATTTAGTCAGGGAAATTTTATCATTTGAAGGCACATGCCCAACTTGGGGCCTAGAAAATGGGGCACGCAAATCAAGACAGGAGCAAAGCAGCCCATCGGGAGTGAGAGAAGAAAAAAGGGGGTCCCTGCCTACGGCAGGGTGGGTGTGAAAAACGTGCACAACAATGGCGACTTGCTGGGGAAATGCTCTAGAGCATTTTGATGACAAACTGGAATCACGAACCCAGAATGTCTGGTTCCAACCTTCACGCTAAGGCAAACAAACTAGGCACCCAACCAAAGGATCAAAACCATTAGCCAACCCAACCTTCAGTATGCTAAAAATCCAAGTGTGTACAATTGCATTAATTCCCATCCTTTAGTTGCTACACGAATCCAAGCTCTGTCAAGTTAAGCTACATAGTTTATTCTAACTCCAAAAGCATCCGGGACATTGCCTCACTGCCAGTCGGGCGTCCATAGCCCCGACGAGGTTATCATTGTAATTCTCTTGAATATTTCTCTACTGCCAGCCAGGCGTCCATAGCCCCAATAGAGTTGCTCGGATACCCCCAAATATTTGAATTTTCTCTTTCTTTTAATTTTCAATGTTTTCTTTCTTTCTTTATTTTATCTTTCCAGCTCTTTTATTTCAACCTACAAGCATTGAAGCTCATACTCAGGGCTGAGAATCATAGTGGCGCTAGAGTAGAATTTTAGACTTTTCACTTAACTAGACTTCACAAAAGGCCCTACAGTGACCATCAAATTCTTAAGATGTGTAAGAGTTGTAAAATTTCAGAATACGTCAAAGTCAGATTAAACCAACAACTTAGCCTCTTCGAATTAAACACCTAGATTGCTTGACACTAATAGAAGACCTTCACCATCCACTCTAAAGTCTTGATTAGAGTTTGAAAAAGAAATATGTAGAACAACCCCAGGCAATAAGTATGGTTGTTGTGTGCACAGATATGCCCAGCTAAAAGCAGAGGGACCCCGAGCAAAGCAATAGCAAAGCAAAAGAAAATAAAAGAAAACAACCTACAAAGCGAGCAACCTACACACACCAACTAACCTAAGGAAAGCAAGAAAGCGGGGTATTTACAGGAAACCTATACTACTCAAAACGGGCTATGTACAAAGATATTTACAAAGCACCATGTTTAGGCAGGGCAAGCCAACATTAACATTCATTGGATTTTGTAATGCATGCACAAGTAAATGGGCAATCATTATCGTTCTTAATCATGCAAACTTATCTTTATATTCTGAAAAAAGAAATTCAACATTGTAGCACTCAAGTTCTATCAAGTGATCATGAAAAATCAGCAATTGAGGAGGCTCGTTGAACCCATGATTAATCCATAAAAATGTTCATTTTCCCTCATTCCCATAATCAAAATAATAAGTGCAACTATGAAAATTAACCAGAGCAAGGAAGGATAGAACTTGGATGTCGTCACACGGAGGTGGTAGCGTTGGATAGTCAAGAGCAAGCACAACATCGTTGATCATTGCATTGGCAGCCTTGGGCGGGTGCAGTGGAGGGTGTAACACTTCAGACATTAAGCATGCATAATGCTGGGAGGATGGAGCAGCAAATAGCTCTTCCAATCTACCAATGGGACCCACAACCTCCACTGGTTGTTCCTCGAGGAAGTACACCTCCTGTGCTTTGGTTTCTGTTTCCCAAACCTCTTCTTGATTGTTGTCTTGAAGGGGCAGCATGCTATCTGATCTCCTTTCCTAAGTGTCAGCCTTATTTTCATGATGTTCAGTGTCATGGGATGATGACATATGCAAATCTATCATATTGGAGCCATCTAAATACAAAGGAGGATCAACAATGATCATGGCAGAAGGACTCCAAGTTGCATTTCATAGTTGGTCAAGTGCTTCGTCTCTGTTAGCAGCTATCTCAACACCTTTGCCTTTGTCTTCTTTTTTTTGTTCATGCTTCTCATCATGACGTTCACTCATTTCCTCTTGCTCACTATCACTATAAATGGAGAAGGAGCTCCTCTCCCAATCTGGAAACTCTAGTGCATCACTGTTTGGGGGCTCAAGGAGTATGTATTCGTCATTACCATCTTCTGGGATGTACTCTTCCTTGACATGAGCATACCTCTATAGTGCAGCTCCTAATGGAAATAAGTCATCAATTGATGGAACCTCATCAAGGGTACCAAATTCTACTACACAATTTCCCTCCAAAGACTCACCAAAAAGCCCACTGTCCATGGCACATAACTGCTCTTCAAGAGGATGAACTTCTTGATGACTGGTGGACAACATTCCCACTTGATCTACTTCATCGCTCGAAATTCTGAAACTATATTGTTGTCCTTCTTCTATTGCTGCCCCAACATCCTCTTGAGGACTACCTTCAACTGATTCATTAGTTGATTTTGGATTTTGGTCTTCTTCTTCAATCCTTGAAGTGGTTGTGGGGGGTGATGTGCTTGGTTGTGCCCCTTGTCCTTTGACTTGCTCAATGGCCTCTTGGCATAACTTACATGTGAGTTCTGAACGTGATGAATTATGGAGTCGACACCAACTTGGGAGCAGTAATATCTCCAAATCCACTTGGTATTTCAGCTCAGTCCAATCCCTCGCTAGTCTCAAGACGAGCTGGTCATATCTTTCCACCAATGGGTCCTCATCATCATTTGGGAAGGAAGGTGAATAGTAGATAGCTATGGAAAGTGGTTGTTCCCACTCCTCCAAATTTGCATTTTTAGATGCTTGATCCTTTTCATTCATGAAGGAGAGGTCCTCTAATCTAATCTCGCTTATTTATTTTCCATCATTCTCTATTGTCCCAAGGCTGTCAACCTTTTCCTCTTTCTGATTTTCAACATCTTCATTTGTTGCCCCAGCATACACTGCTGCAAACTCTTTTGATTCATCTTCAACTGCCAATCCCTCTTCTAGAGCAGGGGACTATTTTTCTTCAACAGAGGAACAAATTTCTGATATGTTTCTAGCTAATTATTCATCAAGGTAGCTTCTTGTCCTAAGGAAATTAGCCTGTGCCTTTTCAATCTGATCCTCTATGTCTGTTGTCCTAGCACTAGCCTATGTCAGATTTCTTGATTCATCTGTGGTGTGTTGTCCTCGAGCTTCCAACAACTTTCCCACCTCATGGGATGAGTCCCCTTTACTAGGAGATGGCTGCTCCAACTTGTTCACATGATCCTTGAATTGGTTGATGACATTTGTGCATGATGAGCAAGTGAATTTAGAGTGGGGTGCATTGTGAAATCTACACCAACTTAACATTAGTACCTCCTCCAATTTTGGTCCATCTTTGCTGCCGAAACATCTTTGGATCAGCTCCTTGAAAGCATTAGTTGCCATGGTTTACAATTCCTCCTATGGGTTTTCAGGGGCCAAGGGTAGATAGATTTCCCAGAAGGGGATTTCTCCTTGCAATACCTTTTCAATTCTATCCAAGAATGTTAGACACCCCAATTCACTATGCCTGCAAGTGCAATGGATCTGACATCTATCCACCAATGTGAATTGCTCCAATGGCTTCTTCAGTCTCTTGTTCAAATTTGCATGTAGCTAAGTGATGTTGATTTACAAATGTTGCTCCATTTCGACTCAGCTCTTGTTTGCCTTCAATTTTTTTTATTTTTGAATTAAAGAGATCTCCTATCTTAGATTTCTTCATGAATGTTCCTTTCTCAACTTCCAACTTTTAGCTTTGTAGCCTCAACATGTCAAGCCCTCCCTCTAGCACCAATTCTGTTGATGGCATTAGGAGGAGGAGGGCATGGAATGAATCACTTCCAACCTTCAGCTTTGTATTCCCAATGTGTCAAGGCCTCCTTCTAGTGCTAGTCCTGTTGATGTGTTTTTTATGCACTTCTCAAAACAAGTAATGTGTAGGTGCACTACCTCTCTTGAAAGACAATCTTCCATAATCAAATTGTAGAACACTATCCCAAGGTCTCTAATGTCAGGTATTGAAAGTTCTTGGAATATCTCAGTTGTTTGATGTGATTTGTTGGAATCACAAGGTGGTCTTATGGATGAGTTGCAAAGCATGGGAAGTTTGGTTTGCAAATGTAGTTTCAAAGTGTTGAAAGTGAATGAACAGTGGCTGTCCACTCAAAACAGCAAGTTGAAACTCATCAAGTTCACCTGATTTAGCTTCATGTTGATGCTTTGGATCCTAATCTAACCAAGGATTAAAAGAAATAGCAAAAGAAGAAGGGTTAAGAAAGCTATTCTAATCCTAAGCTATGAATGAACAGTAACAATGGTGGCTGCTAAAGTAGACAAACTCCCTAAATTGGGTTTTGCTTGACCAAGAGAAACCTACAGCTACACAAAACTAGTGCAATCTTCTAAGGACTGCAGATTTTCAAATTGCATACACACACCATGTACATGCAATCAAACTAAGTTGCAGCAATAAAGGAAAGAGGATAAGACTAGCTTTGCAAAGTGATTCATCATTAATGAAACACAAAAAGCATGCGCTGGAAGTTCATCAAATACTGAAATAGCAAACACCATCACCACTCCCATTCAAGAAACTAACACTAAAACTAACATGGAAGGTGAACCATGCATACATAAAGAGAAAATTCAAAAGGAACACCCATAAATCATGCAATGTTGCTTTCTATTGCTATAGAATGTCTTTACATCAATTCTCCAACCCTTACAAATGAGGGGCAAGCCCCTATTTATAGTTTTCCAAAGCTCAAATGAATGGCTAGGATTAATTCACAATGAGTGGATCAAATTCAATTACATTAGGGTTTCACCTACCCCACAATATTCAGCAATTAAAAATACATTCCTTGTCTTTTCTCTATTTTGTCATCTAGTGTCAGTCACTATAGCAATTTCATCATTTAGCTGATTTCCCTTTTCACTGTAGCTGAAACTGCCTAAAAATTGTTTTTTGCTTGATGTGCTTGTAGTGTTCTTCCTTTGATCAAATGAGCCCGTCAACGATTGGCATCAATGGATTGGTGGCCCCTGATTCAGGCAGAAAGCTCCTTAGAAATCATCATCATCTAGAAAAAAGTACGACAACTCCCTCAATGGGCCTCTTTGATAAACCTACAAAAGGCTTCTTGACTCCTGCAAACATGAAGTGTCGTAAGTGCATTTATACATGAGGTAAGGAAAATGTCAGTCAAACCTATAAATTCCTTATTAGATCTATCCATGCATCATCAAAATATCTTGATATTCATATTTGGAGCTCATTTAGATCATAAACATTAATGTGGGTTTCAAGGGTAATGGCTTCCCCTACGACAGAAGGCCAATGTCCAATGGCAGACACCATTTTGGAGGGGCGAACCCAAAAGGATGGAAGGATGGAAGGTGGTGGACAGAAGGAAAACAGCCAATGGTGGATGGCATTCCAGAGGGCCAGACCCCTAAGGCCGGAAGGACAGCGAAAAGATGGCGGAAGGCCAACGGCCAACGACATACAGCATTCTAGAGAGCCGGACCCAAAAGGCCAGAAGGACGAAAGGATGGTGGAAGGCCAACATCCAATGGTGGATGGCATTCCAGAGGGCCGAACCCAAAAGGCCGGAAGGACTGCGAGTGGTGGACGGAAGGAAAATAGCCAACAGCAAACAACAATCTGGAGGGGCTAACCCAAAAGGCCAGAAGGATAGCAAAAAGACAGTGAAATGCCAACAGCCAATGGTGAATGACATTTTGGAGGGGCGGACCCGAAAGGCCAGAAGGACAGCAGGCGGTGGATGGAAGGAAAATGGCCAATAGCGAACAACAATCTAGAGAGGCAGACCCAGAAGGTTGGAAGGATGGAAAAAAGATGGTGGAAGGCCAATGGCCAATGGCAGACGACATTCCAGAGGGCCAAACCCGGAAGCCTGAAAGGACAGAAAAAGGATGGCAGAAGGCCAATGGCCAATGGCGGACGACATTCCGGAGGGGCAGACTCGAAAGGCTGGAAGGATGGTGGAAAGACGGCAGAAGCAAACTGCCAAGGGATCTCTGCAAAGGTAAAAGACTTAGCGAAAATCAGGAAGGTGAATTTGGTCAGGGAAGTTTTATCATTTGAAGGCACATGGCCAACTTGGGGCCTAGAAAATGGGGCACGCAAATCAAGACAGGAGCAAAGCAGCTTGTCGGGAGTGAGAGAAAAAAGGGGGTCCCTGCCTATGGTGGGGCAGGTGTGCAAAACATGCACAACAAGAATGTTCTATTCCAGTAAGCCGAGGTCTAGTAAAGTGGAAGTTCCAATAAAATTGAAGTCCAAGGAAAGTTCATGGGTAAAGTTGAATACTGGGTAGTGATGTAAAATGAAGTTTTAAAATTTTTTGTTCATTTAATGAGTCTGATAGTCTAGTAATATGGTATATAGAAGATAATCATGCAAGAATTTATGATATGCTTGAAAGTGTGTTATTTATGAGAAATTTAGGTGATAATATTTGAATAATGGTTTTATTTACATGAGATTTTTATAAATATTTTCTTTAAAAAGGATTTAATGAGTGGAATTTGTGATTATAGGAGATGCATAGTTTGGGTATGGTTGGTCAAGCAAACTTGAATCATAGATAAAATTATTCTCTAGATCGGGTTGCATACTCTGGGATGTTATAAAGGAGAAGTCGTTGAGTCCATCAGAATGTTGGAGATCCCATGTGGTGGAGAAAAATGCCAATATTTAAGGGAGGCCATTCCCAAGAGTAGAAAACCCATAGCAAAATAGAGTGTGGGAACAAATTGATTAATTAACTATTTTGAATATATGGGAAAGTTCCTACACACTATCCTAATTCAAGATATTTTCCTGGTGAAAACAAAATATTAAAGCTTGAAGTGCTTCAACATGTGATTGGAGTTGACCTTCATTGAATTCATTTACAATTATCTTACCAGTCACTACATTCCACATGCCTTGATGTGATCCATCCCTTGGATTTTCTCTCATGTATTTTTCTTATCCTATCTATGCCTTACTTCAATAAAAGGCCATAGGATCTTTATTTTTAAGTTAAATTTAGAATTTTTGGATTCAGGAAGTGCCAACACTTATCTAATTTTTGTTATTTTTTCCTATTTTTTGAATCATTCTGGTCCAAAAACTTGTATGCACATTGATATTAATCAACATTGAAGTCAATTTTATAGCTACCTATCTCATGAATCTTTGTAGTTGGTTTTGTTAGTTCAACCAAACAAGACTATGTGTTGTGTTATTTAAAGGTGCATGCAAAACCTACTTGGTGTCCAAACTAAAACCCTACTCTTTAAAAGATTGCATCATTTTATATGTAGTTGTGAATAATTCTGGTGAAGTATAAAGTGGTTTGGTTTGATTTGGTTAATTCTTTGGGGCATACGTGGAGAATAACCAGGAGTAATTTTAATTTTAAGTATTTTTTATGTTTTCTTTTAGAATAGATGTTAAATTATAAAAAATGTTTCAAAAAATAGATGAATGAATGGAAATTTATTGAAAATACTTTCTTTAATATGAAATTGATGAATTTTTAAAGCTAAATCTGCTTAAGTGATAGAAAATTTGTTGATGTTCATGAAATATTAAATTTCAAATTTTTCAATTTCATGATCTTTAACTTAAATCTAATGGATAATACATATGATTTCAAACAACCATATTCCCTTTGTGATTAACAACAATATTACATCATACCTTGAAGTGAACCTAGTACTGTCAAGACCTAACTAATGGAGACTTGGAATTGAACTAAGCCAACCTTTTCCCTATCATACAGATCCCTTGGAGTTGTCTTTAGTTACGTCTTTCAAGAAGGATAGGCTCTTCAAAAAAAATTTGTGAATAATTTATTCACCCTATTGTTGCGAGTAACATTGCCATCAATAGGTACCTTATAATTTGGTTTATATAATCATAAAACCTTATAAATGTTTCTTGATTAACAACTTAAAACATATTCAATGGTAACTATCATTATTGCATTATAATAAAGCATCCTATGTATGGCATGAATTGCAATTATACTTAACAATCCCTAAATAAAAACACACTCTTAATGTTCCAGTAATAAAAAATTATCTCATTACTTGAACATTAGTCATTAATAAAATATTCCTTGCAAAAATTTAGAAATATGAACTCAAAGATATTTGATCATTGTATTCCTATGAAAATGTTGAATTATACATTGGAGACAATTTCAATTAAAGCATATATTCATATATTTTTGTGTTGTTATGGAAAATCACATTTATAGACTGACTTCCCTCTAACCTACACAAGACTTAATTTCTCTAAACAAAGGCATAACCAACTACAATGTCCAAAATTATTTTACAATTGAAAATATGAAAATAGTGGTCTCTCTTTCACTTCTAGGGTTTTTGACCTAAAAGGAGGCTATTTCCATACTCTTCACTCAAGAATAAACCCTTGAGATTTCAATGCAAAGGAGATTGAAATCTCACAAAGGGCTATTTTAGGGGATTGAATAATATCTATTGAGGGGTTCACCACCAAGTGTAAACTTGCGAAAGATAATGAATTGGACAACATAGTGTGATATGTAAAATGACTCTAAATGACCATATAAAGTGAAGAAAATGTAACAAAAAACTATCAAACTAAAAGTGTGCACCTAGGAGACTAAAGAAGACAGAATGAAGGTCTGGATCACTGAAAAATTTGTTGGTGATGTTGACTAGGACTCATTCACCAAGTTGGACAAGTCAATCTAGTTTCTAGGAAAATGTGCAAGAAAAGGTTTTAGCCAAAAGGGTATCCAAATCTATAAAAACTTTGTTAGGCCTATATAGTGGGACTCATTCGCCAATAGTGGTGAATTAGTCCACTTCTTCTTTTCTAGAAGTTTTGAACTAGATTATGTGCCTCTCAGTCTTCTCTACTCTTGTTGACTATTTTTGTATCTAAAACTGCAAATTGTCACCTATAAACCTTCTCCAAGCTTCTCCAAGGCTTGATGACAACTTTAGGGATTTTGAGGACTTGACAACTTTTATCCAACTTTTCTTATTAGTAAATCTACAACCTAGCCCTACAAAACACACAAAAAGAAGGGGAAATGTTGTGGGGGCTAGTGAATAGGGGTTTTCCTTGGTCAAACCACTTGTTGGTAATTAAACCTTTAAATGAAAGAAAATATAAAAGGAGAATCATGAACAAAAAAAGATAATGTTGAAACTCACCAAACCCTTGCAATAATGATTGAAATGGATGCAATGGATGTGGTTCTTGACTCTAGCTTGAAGGATGTTGATCTTGCTTGAAACACTTGGTAAGATCTACAATAATGCTTGAAATGGATGCAATGGATGTGGTTCTTGACTCTAGCTTGAAGGATGTTGATCTTGCTTGAAACACTTGGTAAGATCATCAACTCTATATCACAAATGTTCGAACAATAACAAACACAAAGAATGAAATCTTTGACATGATGAATGACACTTGAAGAAATCTCTCAAATGATTGATAATTTGACCTTGAAATGCCTTGAATGCTCTTGTGAATGCTTAATTCCCTTGTGAACTCTCTTGAATGCTAGGCAAGAATACTTGAATGCTTGGTAGGAGAAAATGAGTGAAATAACCTTGTATTTATACTTAATTATGCAAGAATTCCCAAAATTACAACAATACAAGCCGACATCAAATCTAGGTGAATAAAATACTACCAAAAATTTGATTTAAATTTGAATTTTGGTCACATGGGAATCATTCACACAAGGTGGAAAATGAGTCCCATCACACATAATGTATGGGACCAAAAATTAAAAATTCCTAGAAATGTGTGAAACCTGCATCGAGGCCAAGAAGACCTAGGTGGGACTCATTCTTCCAAGGTTGCGAATGAATCCTAGACACTAAATCTAGGCCATGCAAGATAGGAACATGTGAATTATGATTTGTTATTGATTTTTGTTGGGATTATCCTTGAAAATATGCAATAAATGAGGCTTGTGGATGCAAAATAGGTCCAATTAAAGCATAATAAATCCCAATTATTAATGAAAAGAATAGAGAAGTGTGAAAGTGTGTTACAACACTTTACAACACTCCAACTAAGGCAATATTAATGTTGAAATCTTATGATATTTATTATGCTTAGTTAATTGATAAAGCCCTAGAAAAGTGTGAAAGTGTGTTTCAACATTTCACAACACTTTTCCAAGGCACCATTAAAATCCATTAGTTCACAAGGGCCCAAGACCTAATGTGAATGTGTTATCCACATCAAAACACTAAATTAAGGAAACACTAAGCCAAAATCCACAAGGAGGACCCAAATGAGTGTGAAAATGTCAAAGGACCCTTTTTTCAACACTACATTTAGCCCCAACTTTAGTGAGAGGATGAACCTACTTCAAACTCACACTAAACTAGAAAATCACATACCAAGAGAGGTTCCAATGAACCAATACTAGAAAGATGAGATGAAAAAAAATCAAGAGGGGTGATTAAGCCCCCAGGATCAAGATCCCATGGAAAACCAACATAAGAACAAAGGAACACACATGAAAATGATATAAAGAGCAAGGAAAAGGAAAAGCATACACTACCAAAGAAGAAAGAGAAGGATAAAAGAAAAGAAAAGAATTGGATCAAGCTTCAATCATTTTTCCATCATGATGTGGATCAAATCTAGGATGTTTTTCCAAAAAATGCATATTCACTTTGAGGCGACAAAAATCCTAGCCATGCACCAGGTGAGAAACATACACTCATTGTTGGTATGCCTTCACATGCACACAAGCGGCTAGGGGGAAATTCATGCCTTAGATTGGGCTTCCTGATCAACCATACCAAACTTATACCTCCTGATAATTTTAATAAGGTGCCACACAAAAATGATTTTTTAGCTTCATGAGGCAAGAAAAACTTTGTATGCTTGGAGCTCATGAACAAATAGGATGGTTCCACAAGCATGCAAGTTGTGTTATGCAAGGTGGGCATATAAAAAAAAAAATTCAATATGCAATATGCAAAGAATTTTCAAAGGAGCCTTTCTTAGTTCATGTGAGGTCTTTAACTTAGGGAACATTGTGCCTAATGTATCCAAGAGAGGACCAATCCGAGAATAGAGAATTCACAACTTAGGGGATGTACTACATCACATCAAGCCACTAAGAGGAATGTAGTTAGCTAAGAGAGATCATGTTCCTATAGGACATTACACCCAATGTCATCCACGAAGTGAAAAACATATTGTATAAAGTAAGAAGGCTACACAAAGAACCATGAAAAAGGAAAATGCAAAAGAATATTGCCAATGTATGCCCCCACTTTATAGAAAATGCTAAACATCGTACTATGAGAAATTACTTTAAAGTAGCAAATGAAAAATGAAAACAATAAGGAAGAATACATGAGAGCTAACTTGGAAATCCCTATGCCAATTCATATGTTTCTAAGTATAATTACAACATGCAAAAGAAAAGAGAGGAGTTGCCCCCAAAATGGAAACACCAAACATAAGGGATCTATGGATTTGGGGTTAATATGTTCTTTGCTACAATGTTTTTAGAGAGCTTGGAACTGTCATCATCCCACAAATACACATAGAACTAGAAGAATGAAAAAAAGAGAGTGAAAACAAAGAAAAACCTTTTGGGTCAACATGGAAGAAACATGAATTTCTCGACACCTTGCATTATCCCCAAAAGGAAAACACAAGAAAAAAGAGAAAAGATAAAATTGAAAGGAAAAAAAAAAATCATTTTGGGTCAACATGGAAGAGGCATAGGGTGTCTCAACACCTTGCATCATCTCAAAAAGGAAAACACAAGACAAATAAAAAAGATAAATGAAAAGGTGAAAGGAAAGAAAAAGCCTTTTGGGTCAACATGGAAAAGACATGAATGTCTCAATTCCTTGCATATCCCCAAAAGGAAAACACAAGAAAAATGAAAAAGATGTAAAGAAAAGGAAAAGGAAAAAGAAAAAACCCTTTTGGGTTAACATGGAAGAGACATGAATGTCTCGACACCTTCCATCATCCCCAAAAAAAAGAGAAAAGGAAAAGGAAAAAGAAAGTATTTTGGGTCAACATGGAAGAGACCTATGGTGTCTCCACACCTTGCATCATCCCCAAAAGGAAACAAAAAAAGAAAAAGAGATGCACGACATAGAGAAGAATGAAGGTACAGATAAAGGAATTGCACAAAGAGAGAGAGAGAGAACATCAGAGAAAACATCACAGAGAATCACATCACACACATGCAATCACACAAAAATGAAAATAAAGTAAAAGGATAGTAAGGAAAATGCAAGTCAACCTATAAGAAATTCATCCACCTCCCAATAGTCTTTTGTCTATATCGAAGGTGGGAAACTAGACAAAGGGACAAGAGAAAGTGTTGAACTAGGAAAAGAACCAAGTTCAACATTCTTTATAGGAGATTTCTTGTGTAAGCTCATGGAAGAGGAAAAAAATGTATTCATCTCATTATGCACCTCTTCGTCAATTTTGGAAACCTCATTATCATCATCATCTAAGTTGATCAAAATAGGAGGTTGAATGATAATGTCCGTGGAAGAGTTCAAATCCTGTTGTTGAGATTGCATTGAATTTTCTTGTTTCGGGGTAGGGTCCTCATGCATTGCTTCAGTCAAGTTTGGATTTTGATTTTCTTTGTTGAATTCTTCATGTAACTTATGAGAAAGGGCACAACGCCTTTCCTATGCTCTCTGGCACCTCTTTTTCTTTTGGTTTTTTTCTCAAGTTGCATTTGTGTAGGAGTGGGTTAATCAACCATAGGTTTTTTTCTTCCCTAAGGGGAGGAATGGAAGAAAGCATAGGAGGTTGTTCAACCACTTTCTATTTGGCTTTGTAAACTTCTTTTATTCTAAGAGGTGTGAAGGGGTTAGTTTCACTTTCTCTTGGTTGGTTGTAGGATGTAGGTGAAATTTTTATTTTCAGTTGGTCTTGGTTGTTTGGTTCTTCTTTAGGTTCAAGCATGGTTTCATCAAGGATGGTAGGTTGAGAGGTTGATGGGAACATGTTTCAAAGAGACAGTTTAACTATCTTCTTTTCCTTGAACTTTTGATAGGACAAGAAAAGGAAGTCTTTGTGAGTTTTTATAGGTTTATGGGTTCAGGACAAAAGGCATCTACAAAAAAGTTTCCTTTGGAATACAAGGGGTTAAATTTGCTATGGTGGATAGTGAATATTTCATTATCAAAGGGAAAATTTAAACATTTATGCACAACTAAGGGTATGAATTTCATGGAGCGAAGCCATGCATGGCCTAGCTTCACATGAAATTGGTTTGACTATGGGATGATGGAGAATGTGACATCTAATGTTTTTGGTCCTATTTTCAATGGTAAGGTGATTGATCCTATCGTAGGGAAAGCAAAAAAATTGTGTTTCTTGATCCATGCTTTTGGTTTATCATATTCAACTTGATAAAGTTCATGCAAAAGTAGAAATTCCTTGGTGATTAAGTTCTCTCCACAGGCATGATCTATTAATATCCCATTAGTGTGCTTGTCATAGATATGGTCAGCTATGTAGAGAGGACCATCAGGAAAATGTTTTAAGTATATCCTTAGAATAGAAAGCAATGTCAAGAGAATTCTTAGCTTGGCCCGTATAAGGGATGTTGTCTATCTTCCCTACCATTTCATGTATTGGATTGACATTGATAGCATGATTTATAATAGAATAATTGTTTTCATCATCGTTCATATTGACTATGGTAGGTGTACTATTAATGCTTTCTTTATTCCAATCTAGTTATAAATGAAGTGAATAAGACCATAGATAATTTTATTTCCATTTCCATTTTTAAGCACTATCCTTAGATTTTGTATAATGGGAATCAAGATAATGACTATGTATTCAGTAAGGATAGAAGCTTGTAAATTTTTGAATGTTTCATCTAATTTGTGTAGGAAATCTTGTGGGATTTGAAGTGTAGTGTAATCATGGGCCATAGAGGATTGATTAATAGCACTATCAGGAAGGGAATTAGAAGCTCCAAGATCCACACTGATTGTACTATCGTGGGATGACATGAGTCTCAAACTTATTCTCACTAAGGTATTAGTAATAGGATACCAAACAGTCATGCAAAGGCTACTAAATGTGGGGTGAATGAAAATGCAATGTAAGCTAAGAATAATGAAATGCTTATAACTGAAATTTTGGAAAGTGAAATAGAAATGCAAAAACAACAAACAGAAACTCAGAAACTAAACTGTAAATTCTAGAAAATGTAGTAAAAATATCTAAAGGGACTGATTCGCCCTAGGTAGCGAATGAGTCCAGGAACTGTTTTTTTTATTTTCTTAGAATTTTTGAATTGAATTTTATGCTTTTTTATGTTTTTTGATGAAAATGGAAAATTTTACTGATTTTCAATGAAATTAAGTACAACAATGCAAGCTATATGAAATTTTCACTAATGCAAGAATTAAAACCCTAGAATGAAAATTAATCAATACAAAACCTAGTGCAATACTGATACAAGCTAAATCTAGGATTTAGATGCAAGTTCACCAAAATGAAAAGAATAAAATAGTGGTCTATTTTTTGCTTCTAGGGTTTTGGACCTAAAAGAAGAGAGGCCATTTCCTTACTCTTCACTTAAGAATAAACCCTTGATATTTAAATTCAAATGAGATTAAAATTTGGAAAAGGGTTGTTCTAGGGGATTGAATGATATATAATGAGGGGTTCAACACCAAGTGTAAACTTGGGAAAGACAATGAATTGGAAAACACAATGTGATATGCAAAATGACTCTAAATGACCTAAGAACGTGAACAAAATGTAACAAAAAACTATGAAACTAAAAGTGTGCACCTAGGAGACTAAAGAAGATAGAATGGAGGTCTAGATCACTAAAAAATATATTATTGATGTTGACTGGGACTCATTGACCAAGTTGGGTGAATCAGTCCAATTTTCAAGAAAATGTGTAGGAACATGTTTCAACCAAAAGGGTATCTAAATTTGTAAAAACCTTTGTTAGGCCTATACAATGGGACTCATTCACCAATAGTGGAAAATTAGTCCACTTCTAATTTTCTAGAAGTTTTGAACTAGATTTTGTGCCTCTCAGTCTACTCTGATCTTTTTGATTGGTTTTTCATATCTTAAAGTTTTGAAAATTGCCACCTATAAACCTTCTCAAAGCTTCTCCAAGGCTTGATGACAAATTTAGGGATTTTGAGGACTTGAAAAATTTCATCCAACCTTTCTTTTTGGTAAATCTATAGCCTATCCTTATAACTCACACAAAAGAAGAGGGAAAAATATTGTGGGGGTTAGTGAATAAATGTTTTCCTTGGTCAAACCCCTTGTTGGTAATTAAACCTTGAAATGAAAGCAAATATAAAAGGGAAATTATGAATGAACAAAATATAATGTTGCAAATCACCAAACCCTTGCAAGAAGGTGCTACAATAATGTTTGAAATGGCTATAATTAATTTGGTTATTGACTCTAGCTTGAAGGATGTTGATCTTGCTTGAAACACTTGCTTGGATCATGAACTCTACATCACAAATGTTAGCACAATAACAAAAATGAATAATTCTCTAAAATGCTTGATAATATTCCCTTGAAATGCCTTGAATTATCTTATGAACTCTCTTGAATGATAGGTATGAATACTTTAATGCTTGGTAGGAGAAAGTGACTGAAAGAACATTGTATTTATACTTAATTATGCAAGAATTCTCGAAATTAGAAAAATTATACAAGATATCAGATCTAGGAGAATAAAATATTGCAATAAATTTGATTTAAATTTTTTTTTTGGTCACACGAGACTCATTCGCCCAAGGTGGAAAATGAGTCCCATCACACATAATGTATGGTACCAAAAATGAAAAATGCCTAGAAATATATGAATCCAGCATTGGGGACAAAAGGACCTAGGTAGGACTCATTCACCCAAGGTGGAAAATGAGTCCCAGACACTAAATCTGGGCCACACAAAATAGGAACATGTGAATTATGATTGGTTACTAATTTGTGTCAGGATTATCCTTGAAAAGATGCAATAAATGAGGCTTGTGGATGCAAAATAGTGCCAATTAAAGCATAAAAAATCCCAAATATTAATTACAAGCCTAGAGAAGTTTGAAATTGTGTTACAACACTTTAGGGTATATGCAAGATTATCATGGAAAATATAGGCCCTTAAGTGGCAAAAAAATTAGAAAAATCAGAGTTAGGCAACTTGACATAAAAATTTGAATAAGTTATTTATATTATTTCAAAAATATGTAAGAATAGAATCTATAGCAAATTGAATGTAGTTTCTAAACTACTAGGTTTATTTAAGAAAAAAAAATTTGGTGAAAATTTGAAATTTCAATGTAGTAGTACTTAAATTTCAGGGAAAAAATAAGAAGTAGGTATCTTTATGACCACCCTAATTACAATAAAATGATAATATTTTTTTATAAGATTTTATATATAAGTAGAGGACTCATGTCCCGATGTGATGCATATTTTTTTCTAATTTTTTTCCAAGTAAATAATTAATTATGAATTTTTTATTACAACTTTTAAAAAATGTAAAAACTTGTATCTCTGACCACCTTAACTTGGTCAAAACTTCATGAAATTCATTTTTTTTTAATCCTATAGTATGTGAAGCATAGAATATGACACATATTTCAGATTCAATAAATCCAATACCATTTGAAAGCTATAGATGTTTTTCAATTAGCCTATCAATGAGGAATTTTGTCTAATTCAAATAGAAAATGAATAATAATTATTTATTAAATTAAAAGTAAAGCATAATTTATATTGGTGGAAAGCTGATAATCTCCTTTAGAAACCCTTTTTATTTCATTAATTTTGGGTAAAAATAAAGTTTTCAGCCACATGCCCTACACATACCCATCATATCACCACTTTTTGGCCCATCATGATCCTGCACATACCCTTTACAACACTCCAAATAAGGAAATATTAAGGTTGATTATGATGTTTATTGTGCTTTTTTAATTGATAAAACCCTAGAAAATTGTGAAAGTGTGTTTCAACACTTCAAAACACTTTTTCAAGGAAACATTAAAATCCATTAGTTAACAAGGGTGCAAGACCTAATGTGAATGCGTTATCCACATTACAACACTAAATCAAGGCAACATTAAGAAAAAATCCACAAGGAGGATCCATATGAGTGTGAAAATTCCAAATAACCCTTTTTTCAACACTACAACAATGAGTCTCAAATTCCCTTATATAGGATGAGTGAGCACATTGACTCTTGAGCCAAGTCACATGAAACATGTGTTACATTTGATAGAATTTACCATTTTTTTTGAACAAAATGGAGAAAAAGATCACTAGAAGAATAATCCTATTTTCTAACCCAAAATATTGTTGAGAATTCTTGAATGTTGCACTTTATGTTTAATATGCTATTGAATCCTGAGAATGAAGTTGAAAACATAAACTACTCCAATTTTATCAATGCATATTCTCAATCTTTTATCTGTCTTGTCATCAATATAAATAGGATGTTGTGATTAAAACCTGATGATTGATTAAAATTTAATTCAATTCTTATTCAATATATCTTTTCATCCAAGATACAAAAGTATTCTCTGTCGGTCATTGGAATGTTGATAGTTTTACAATTATTTCTAAGTTTAAGCATTGTATTTTGTATCTAAAATTACTTTTTCATCCTTATTAAAATTTTATAGTTTTAATTATAATTCAAATAACTCATATAATATGTTATTCAATAATAATGATTCGGGTTCCCCACATGCACAAATGAATGAGGAGAGAGAAGGGACAGCTGTTCAAATTTCACTCTTCCATTAGTTGAGTGGTTTGATAGTTCCATTACTATTCAAAATACTTGACATGATTCTCCTCAATATTATCCAAGAATTTGAATTTTCCTCTCAAATATTTCTCCATTTTTTCCTAATATAACATTTTTAACTTCTCCCCATAGTCCAATCATTTGAAATGTGCTCACAAGACCCTTTGTATTGTTGGTGTCAAACTAGAAACATTCGTAGGTTTGTTTGATTAATACTATCCTTGGGATCAATTTTCCTAGAACATCTTTCAAATTATCTTGATGTTACAATTATTGTACGAGTATTATTTAAATTATTATACATGTAATATTTGATATAGATTAATCTACACCAAGAAATATTTGGCTAAATATTATAGCCACCCAAGATCTAGGAACTTCTATGAAAGTACATAAGATCTCAACTATGAGAGAACAATTACATTCCATTAAAGGATGTAAATGATAGATTATAAATAATTTGATTCACAAATGAGAACCCCTTGGCTTTATCGCCAAGGTGACACATAGGTCTAGACAAGATCATGACAAGTGTCTTAATTCTATTTCATGAGGCAATTTTTTTTTTTAAATCTAGGACACAAAAATTAAATGACATAAGATAAGATGCGATCTAATGAAAATTACTAAATCTAGAAAGATTACTAGGACCTAATTAAACTTTACATGTGAATAGGAACTACTAGGTGAAATAGTTAGGTAAAACATCTAATCACACCAACACATCCCTTAATTGTAACTTATGGAGGAAAAAAATGAAAATGATGCAAATATGGATCTTGCTATGAGGCCATGTTATCTACCCATCTACAAATCCAATCTCTCACAAATGGAAAAAATGAGAAACCCTTGTGGGAAAAAAAAATCCTCCCCAAAAGAGAGATAAAAACAAAATGATCTCAATGAATAATGAGAAGAAAAAACCTTATGTGAGGAAAAAGGCCCCCTACAAGAGAGTAGAAGAGAGACCATGCAACTCATCCCTCAATGTAGATTCTCCTATAATAATGGTAAATGCTCAACATTGAATGTTGAAGATGATCCAATCTCATCGAACAAATTTCCTCCTCAAGTAGGTAGAAACAAAACCATGATGGTATGTATGATGTATTTTCATTCCCAAAAGGAAGTTGATGAAATCAATATGACACACGACGTCTCTAAATTTTGTTTAGTGTCTCCATGTCGATGTAAAAATCTGCCACAATCAACATAGGTGTTCTAGGTCACACTATAGAAGTTGAAAATATAGAATCTCTTAAAAAAAATGTAGAAAATAATACAAAAATAAATGTAACTCCTACAAATATTGATTAGAGGTCTCCACACCTATTCTAGCTTATGAAAAATGAGAAATAGAAAGAACAAGAGTATTAAAATTATCTCCCACAACATCTAAAGAATATGATGCAACTCGATTTGAAGTAACATGAAAGAGAGGATGGATATCCTCAATAGTGTCATACAATTTTGTAAGATAGGACACACAATAAAAACTTGAAATTTCTATCAAGTACTCATCCCAAAAAGCCATATTTAGAAGACAGTGCATGTCTTGTTGTACTAAATCATAAGAAGCCAAAAATTGGTTACACAAGCCTCGTTATAATAAAAAATAGATGAATGATATGAGATATTAGTGCATGTAATTTCATAACACTTTATACTTTCCAAAGGTGTCCACACTAGATGCCTAAATTTGAATATTAAATGATTTTGTCAATGCTAGATTACTATAGTCCTTGCCCTTAAGATGTTGATTCATATATGAAGAAGATGAACCCTCTAAATCTAGATTAGGATACATATAAAATTAAGTATCAATAGATCTCTCTATAATAGGAGGATAAATCTCTCTAGATCATCTAGAAAACTATATATTTCTCATCCAACAAACATCGCAATTATTTTAACATGAATTGGTTGAAAATCATCATGTAGAACAAGAAAATACGCAACAAGATCATTAGGGAATGAAGTCTCATTTGAGCCTCTATACATCTCCCAAATATTGGTCATAATGTCATAAGGGATCTCAATACCATCACTAGCCATTTGTGTGCCAATATCACAACTATGTTACAAGTGTAAAGGTGTTGTAATTGATGTCAACAAGCTTGTGTTGTCATTGGTGACAATTGTACAATGGTTGAGAGATTTTTTTTCTTTGACTAGTTTCATTATGTTTTCAATAGTTTATTTAATACTATTAACCTTTGGTTTTTCTTTGATAATCTTTTTTTTATGGTTTAGATGTCGAGGATGTTGAGAAAATTGATAAATTAAGGAAATAGGGTGTTGCTAAGGTGTTCTAGTTTACGGAGTTGTTTTGGTTTTTCTTCACATTTCTTCTAGGATTAAGATATGTTTTTACGGTTTGAATATGTTGGATAGAGCTTTTCAAAGTTTTTATATCTAGAATTTTGGCTTCTAGATTGATGGTCAGAGGAAGTTATGTTCACCAGTCTGTGAATTAGTTTTACAGTGTTGCTTGAGGTGTCTAGGAGAAATGTATTTTCTCTACATTTCTTTGTAGTTATTCTTCAAGTCTTGTGATTCTAAGGTATATTTATGATGTTGATCTTTATCTTGTGTCAAGAGGATAATTGGTTTGATGCTCTGGAAGATGGATTTTAGAGTTGCAATGTTTGGTATTATAGTTTGAATTCATAAGTTGTGTAGATTCTGAAGGTGTGAATTGTTGCTAAGGAGTTTGATGGATTTCATGATATTAGAGGAATATTTTATATTGCGACGAAGCATGGTGTGTGGTTTTCAGGTCATCTTTGGATCTAAGGAAGCATGTAATTCAAATTTTAAAGGTGTTTACATAAGTAACATCCAACCTAGTGTTTACACTACATTCACGGATGTTCAAGCATTAATGATAGTTTAGCATTGCTTGTGAGAGTTAATTTGGGTCCATGTTAAGTTTTTTTGGTTTTCTTTTCATTCCTATCCACCGCAGGAATGTGTAGTACCCCTCCGTCTATGTTTATGTTTTTTTTTGCTATGTTTTCATACTGTTAGACTTATGATGTTTTGTTGGATATTTTGATCGCTGGTTTTGAGCAATGGTGCATTATTTTGTGACATGATGATACTTTGTTGATGATTATTGTTTTCAAACATGATATGATTTAGTTTAGATGTTTACTTTCAGATGATTATTGCTATGTACATTTTTATGATGGATTAACAACATTTATTTAGTCATTGTGAAGTGTATTGGTGTGGAGAACAGAATCGTATCACTCGCTTCCGAGTGCCCTACGATATCTGTGATTTTCTCCACACGGTGTGTCTATTTAATGTTTTATATATATTTGTATGCATGTTATTTGCTTGGTTGTAGGATTTGTAGGTACATGACACCGACTCCACCTGTGTAATCAGGTCTGAGCGTGTCAAGACTCAATGGAAACGTTGATCGAGAGATAGTAGTTTGGTTTACCCTAGCCTAGTCTTTAACCCTGGTCATAGTACTTTGTTTGTTTTCAGTTTTGAGTCATACGTTGTATTGTGTTTTCTATTGGTTAAATCATTTTGAAAAGGTAAATATTGGTTAATTTTTAATGTTGGAATATTGTGCTTTAATTATTGTTATTTAGTTAATATTTAAATATGATTAAAATTTACTTACTTGATAATTTAATTCATTAGTTAGCTTATTTGGTTAAATAGTTGGTCTTAAAAAAAAGATTAAACTATTTTAATTAAATAAATTAATTAATTAAGTTAAATTATTAAGTGTGTAAATTATATTGTATTTAAAAGAATTAGAAAACTTAAAAAAAAAATTAAAATAAAATGCATGTGAATTGAGTTTTAAAATTTAAATTAAATAAATTGAAAATTGGCATGTGGAGAAGATATTTTTCATAACCACTTCTCAACAAGTGTGCCAGTGTTTTTATGAGGTTGTTGAAAAAAATTGTTACGGGAGGTTATTGTGGATCTCGAGAAATTACAGAGGTTATTCCATTTTTCTCACAGGGAAATTTTCTGAATACTGGCAAAATTTTCTTACTGTGCAAATTTCAATATTTCTTAGAGGTTGTTATCTCTCTATTTTATTTTGGTTGATTTTGGAATTGGAAGATCCTTTGGAGGATTATTGGTGGTTTGTCAAAGCTTTCATTGGATTTGGTACTTTGAAGAAAGATTTGGAAGATTGCGTTCTACAGGCAAGAATCTCTCCAAAATCAAGATCCTCAATTCACAGGTATTTCCCTGGTGTTTTATGTTGTATGATTTTGAAAAGAATTTTCTTTATTGTTAAATTCTTGAATTTTCTTGAAAACTTTCTGTAAAAATTTTCTTGTAAATTTGTATTTTTCTGTTTTTGATGAAAAAGAAAATGATTTTTTTTGGGAAAATGACTTTTTAGTGAAGAATTTTGCTAAGTAATGATTGAGAAATTTCTTTGATAAATAAACAGTTAAATGAATTAATTTTCCAGTTTTACTATAATAACTTCAAAGAAAAATAATTGTTTTAAATCATAGTAATTTCCCAGATTTACTGTAGAAAATTTTCTGGATTGTATTTACATAATAACTGTATATTATTTCTTTTACTATTTAAAAAAAAATTGTATATATATATATATATTTATTTATATATATATACATTATATACAGTAGATTTCTAAATTATATACATATAATGTTTGGTATTTTCTATTAAATCGCAGTACAGGCGAATTTATTGGGTCATATTAAAAAAAATTAATGAAAACGCGATTTTGTGAATACGCCGTCGCCGGCGAAATTTAAAAATAAAATTTATTCACAATGTTGGGGAAGGCCGAAACCCTCCCCACTGTGCATTTTAGTGGGGCGCAGTCCCCACGGCTGCGCACAGCAGCCGCCATGGCTGCTAGGCGTAGCCCTGGGGCAGCTGCGTCCACCCTTATGGGAGGCTGCGGCGGTAGCCGCGAGCCCTGCCTTGTGTACATTCTTTAAAACCCCCAAAAAAAAATTATAAAATGCGAATTTCATTTTATGATAATTTTGTGAAATTCGAGCTCTATAATATGTATCTTTTTATTGCATCGATTATTTAAATTGATTTTAAACTAATTCAAAATTATGTAAAATATATATATATATATAATATTGAAATAAATTTATATATATATATTAATATTTCTATAATATTTAAAAGAAGAAATTCTTTTGTGATCAAAATATGAAAATTAAATAAAGTAATTGAAAATATTAAAAAATATATTTTAGTTTTCATTTCTATGTGAAATTGAGAAGGTTATAGAAAGAAAATTTGATGGAAATTGTTTGGTGAAATTGTGAAAGTAAAAGTTAGAGTTGAAATATATTATTTTCTTTATGTATTATCATTTCTTGTTAATTCATTGAATGAAAGGATTTAATAAATCCGAATGGTAGATATTAAACTTCTTATTTGTTCAGTTGAGTATTTATTTGGGGTAAAATGGGAGAGTTTGTAGTTTTCTTTTCAAAGCCTTCCAAACCAATTGTAAGTGTGATAATTAGGATTGTTAAGTTGAGTTCTTGTGTTAACTAAGGATGTGTACATGGATTTGTATGATGGTTTTATACCTGTGTTATGAACTTTGATTGTTGTTCGTCATAATGAGATTGTACCTTTATATTGATTTTGGTTAAATGTACACTTTATAAACCTTAGTTAGAAAATATAGAAACCCATGTTATATTTAGGGGAGTGGCTATTTGTAAGGGCCGACACACAGAGTGGTGTCAGGGTAACTTACAAGTAGTTGGTAACTCAGTGATAACTAAATGACACAGTAGATAGAATAAAACATTTAACAAGATATTTTGCCTCACTTATGACTCTTGAGCTACCATAGTCATGAGTATAAGTTGAGAAGGCTTGGAATGGCAAATCGGAGTCTTGTTTCCTTAAGAGACATTTGATTCTGCAACAGTATGCAATAGGGGTCAGGTTTTGTAAGAGGTTACTAGGGTAACCCAAGGATTTGGGGCCAGAACCTAGGAAGAAACACCAGGGTAACCATTGCATCGTTGTGATGACACTCCACCTAGAATAACAGTTAACCCTATGTTTGTGGTATAAATTCATTTGTCTAAATCAGGAAGCAATGTAACCAATAGACTATTGTGTACTAGTGTTTAGGGTTAGTAGATTAGGCCTAGGTAACCTTATTACTATCTCCTAGCATGGGGGGTGGACCTACGAGTACCATATGGTTGGGTGGAACGTGCACCTTACTCCGTTGGGTCCCCAGTTTGATCGTAGCATTGAGAGCTTCATGGATGGATAGCTCGCACATGTATTTCTTCTATACTTTCATCATTGTATATTGTAAACTTGTATTTGAAAACATCCCTCAAATGTATAAGAGGTGAACAATGTAATTGTATTTGTAACTATTATTGAACTACCTCATCAAGTTGGATGAGTATTGTAATATCATATCAATGCAATGTATGGAAAACATGTTTGTACTTTATTATATCTTGAATGGAAAATTTATTATTATGCAATGTTTATTTTATGTTATGATTTAATATGTGCAACGCAAAATACTTAAGTCGCTTATGGAAAACTCAAAGCAGTGTAACACCGTTTAACCTAAGAATGTATGCAATTAATTAACTTATAATTAAACTTTAAAAAAAAATTATTACACCTTTATAACACATTTGCAACATTCTTAGGTTATTAAGACGGGGCATTACAGAATGCTTCTAAGTGCTTACCTATTTTGAATTTGTAAAAATTAAAGTTAGTGTAGCTAGCTTGAAGATATTTTTTAAGTTGCAAAAGGTATAAATGCAAGGTGAATTGATGTGAGATGGAGTGTGGAATAGAGTTGATTGATGTGATGTGAAATTAAGTGTAGAAGTGTGAATTGTGGTGCAAGCTATAATGCAATATTGTTGAATGTAGTGAGTTGAGGTATCTTGATCTCTAGAAGACTGTGATTGTTTTTGGAGCTGTTGTCGTAAAATTTATGTTTCGTCAAGATTGTATTCTCTATGTAACATGTTATCCTATTTTCTTCTTTATATTCCAATAGTGAGCCTGGGCTATGATCCTTTATAGACAATGTGTCCTATTCTAGCAGTGAGCCTCTTTGTACTAGTTTTGCAATTACTTATATTGTGAGCTAATCCTCACTGTGGTTTTTCCCTTCTAGGGTTTTCCATGTAAATCTAGTGTTCTCTTGTGTATGGTGTTGGTTTTTTTTAGTTTCTATTATTTATGCTTTTCATGTTCAAACATTATAATAGATTAAGGTTTTAATGAATGCAAGTGGATATAATTACTAATGAGGGTTTTAATGTTTTAATTTGGTACAACCGATTCATCCCCCCTCTTAGTTGTCTTGTTCATTCAACAAACTAAAAGGAGTTACTCATAGGATAGATTTAGTTGTTATGTCCCACACAATTCCCTTCCAATACATTGATTTTTTTGTCACTATTCCATAAAGATAAGGAAAAATATTAAGCCACCTACAATATGTTAGGATTCCATCTCACCATTACTTATAGTTCCATGTATCCAACCTAATTATAGAAAGGTGTCTTTGATACCCATGATAAGATCCTTAATTATCATCACACAATAGAATAATCAAGATACTTAATCCAAAAAAATCACAAGAATACCCCCTAGCAATTAATTATCTGACCCTTTATGTTCAATGTGATTATAGGCGCATTTTTTCAACAATAATGAAGTGGACTTGATCTTAGTTCTTACATATGTCAAATTAGGCCACAAACTCAAAGTGAAATTATTAAATAGAATGGGGTAAATTTTATCAAACCACTACAAAGTAGATAGAAAATTATGCAATTTCAAAACAAAATTGCTCACAAATGTGTTAGTGTATAAGAAAGAATGGAGCCCCAAAAGTTGTCAACATGAGAACAAATAGAAAAACCTATGAGAATATATAATTTCTTGAAAAACTAGGTACCAAAAATTAAAATTGATTACATCACTAAAAAGAGCATGAAATTATACCCCAAATAAAAAAAATATTGCAAAAAATATGTTGGATGAGTGAATTATGAGCCTCTAAAGTTGGATTGTAAATTCAAAAGCTCTAATAGAGATGGGGACATCAAATTGAGGGGAAGTACTAACATCAACAAAGGGCCCATAAAAGAAACTTTCTTCTAGTTCTAGTATATTCTTCTACTAGTATACACTCTTCGAATATTCTTTTCTGATGGAATCCTCATTCACTGCCAAAATATGATCTTTAAAGGTTGGCTAGTTAATTTTAATCATCATTGGTTTCTACTAGTGGTGAGGCCACCTATGTGGTTTACTAGAAATGTATGGGATGCCACCTTGTGGCTAATATTGGGCCATTGATGGTACTCTCATACCCTGCAATAATGACTACCTATGTAGGCAATATGTTTGCAATATTTTTCATTTGAAAAAATAATATTAAAAAATTAGATTATTTAATAAAAAATTATATTATTGTTCCCTATTTTTTTAGATTATCTGTGTACCTTAACATACCATATGACTATTAAATTTATCATAAGCCCAAGGAGGGTAAAAATATTTAAGAAACTCAAAGTGATCTAACTTTGATGAAATGGAAATTAATATTGGGGTTCTTGGGTTGTCTAGATGTGATGGAAGGGTTTGCTATGACCCCAAATGCATAGCAATTGCAACTACCTCCCAAATATGGCAACCACCTCCTAGTTTAATGACCTCATAGATATGGCCTCATATATCTAATTTGGCTAAAAAAAGGGAAAAACTAACTTTCATGAACCCTTTGGACTCAATGGTGAACTCATATGTACACCAACATGATTAAATTTTTACCTATGATATAAATCAACAATGAGGAAACCCCAAATCTAGTATTTTTTTAAGTTTTTTTGATTCTCTAGATCATCATTCAATGCAAGAGAAGATCATACTCATATTTTCATGATCTACAAAGATATGAAACCTAGATATCTAACTTAGGACTATGAAGAAACAAACCCACAAGCTCTAATGCCATGTAAGAGTTGGTGCATAATACTCTACAACATACAAGATTTAGTTGAATATTATAGCCACCCAAGATCTTAAAAATTCTATCAAAGTAAAGAGAGATTAGCTACGAGATAATAATGATATTTTATCAAATTATGCAAATTATAGATTACATTTGATTTGATTCACAAATGATAACCCCCTCATTGACCCAATATGCAATTTTCTCCCCCTTTGACATCAAGGTAAAAAGGCTAGTCGTCTTAAACTATGCTTTCATCAACATAAAATATATTCTTGTCTTCATAAACCTTATCATCCTTCTACCTACTCCCCCGGAGAGGTAGCTTTCATCAATACAAGGATAAAAATATTTCTTGAATTTCCCCCCTGGATAGATGCATCAATTATGCATCTAGTTAGGAGGGGCAAGAACCCCTAAATTTTTCCTAAGATACTCAAATATATCTTGTAGTGTTGAAAAAAGTATTCATTTTTCACACTTAATTTGGGAATAATTAATGCAAAATTATCTTAATTGTACCTTGTTAAGGTGTTGTAACACACTTTCACACTTTTTCTAGGGTTTCTTTAATTAATGGAGCCTAAGGGACCCATTTTCAAATAAAATGCACCTAAATTATACCTTTTTTATAGTGTTGTAAAGTGTTGTAACATGTACTTTCACACTTATCTAGAGTTATCATTAGTTAGAGTTAATTAGTCCCTTTAATTCAAATTTAAGCCTTATTTATGACACCTTCTGAAGATCTATCCTGACACCCATAATTGAAATTGTAGAACATTTAATCGGGAAAAATCAAGGTCCTAGAAAATGGTGCTATGAACCATTCACCCTAGGCTACGAATGGGTCCTCCCTCTATAGGAACCCCCTTTCTTTACACATTTTACATGGGTTTTTGATGTTATTTCATCCCCCAAAGGCAAGGTCTTGGAAAATTGTGTAAGGACCCATTCACCCTAGGTGGCGAATGGTTACTCCCTTAATAAGGACCTCCTTTTTTAATTTAATTTTGGCAGGATTTTCATAATTTTTATTTCCAGATCTGGTGTCAGCTTGAATTATTTGAATTTTGAGGTTAACTCTCAAATTATGTATAAATACAATGTTATTTTGTATAATTTCACTAAGAAGAATATTTCAAGCCAGCTAAGAGATAAAGAACTTTCATGAGATCAAGCATTCATTATCAAGAAGCAAGAGAAAGTGAAGTTTGGAGTAGCATTGTAGGTCTTCAATCTCATATTGTGTCCAAGATCAAGCATTAGTAATGGTTGATTATAGATGCCTATGGAGAATCATGAGGGATTCTAGGTGTTGGGAGATGCACTAGACATACAACCAAGCCTAATAAAATGTTTCATAAGTGATTAGAACTTATATAATCATCATATTAGTAGCCTATAAGAGTTATATTTAGATTTGTGGCTTATTAAGGGGATTAGATATCTTCTTTCGTGAGTCATTTGTATTGTTCATGTTACATTTAGGGTTCTATTCTAACAAAATTTGATAGAATTTCCTTTACATTCTCTTAAATATTAGTCTTAGACACACTTAATATTAGGATTTCACACACAATTACATGTTTCAAATTTTCATTCATTATCAAAGGTTTAATCACTAGCAAGGGGTTTGATTGAGGAAAACCCATATTTGGACCAACAAGCTACAAAATTTATCTTGCAGATTATTGATAGATCTAGATCTGGAAATAGGAATTTCAAAGTGCAAATAATAAGAGAAAAACTAGAAGTTGTAGATCAAATTATGATATTTCTGAAAGGACCTAGCAGGACCCATTCACCTTTAGTGGTGAATTTGTCCCTACTAGGGATTGAAGGGTAGTACATTTGACACTATACAAGCTTCTATTTCAGGTTTAGAACTCCCCGAACAAGCCTTCTAGGACCCATTCACCTTTTGTGCTAAATGAGTCCCTATTAGCACTACAGAAAAGTTATATTTGGCTAGGTGCACAATAATATCTCCTTTTTTTATCAAAAAGTTATAGTTTCATCATGTTTTGTGTTAGACTTATGCATTACATATGTTAGACCCATAATTAGGGTTTGCATGTTGGTTTAATTTCTTCTCCTCAAGTTGTGACTTATCTCACCATCCCATCCTTGCATAAAGGAAAGATTGCAAGATCCCTAAATCTTGACTTGACTCACCTCTTGGGTTGATAGTTGTTTTAAGATTCTTGGATCTCACCTTTTGAATGAAACCCTAACTAGATAAAGGGGATTAGACTTCATGTCCTCCCTTTCTCTATATTTCATTTTGGTGAACCCAACCACTTTGAACATAAGAATTTCTAATTTGGAGTGCATTCATACCATAAATCCTAGCTTGCTTAAGCTTGCATTACATTTAGGGTTTCTTCATTATGCATTAATGAACATTGCATTTAGAGTAAAATTACATGTTTAAATTGCTTATATTCACTAAAAATCTAAAAAAATTATTTAAATCTGATTTAGTTTTCCATCTTGTTCACATTGAGATCATCATTCAAGCATTTAGATTCAAATTGCAAACTATATTTACTCACCTTATTCATCATTTATTCATAGTAAAATTTGCATTTAGAGACCTCATATCTAGAAAATATGCTACATAATTCACTGTTACATATCTGAGACAACCTATACATAGAAATAACTTAGAAAAACTAAAATAAAACTCAAAAAATACAAGAACTAGGACCCATTCACCTTTAGTGGTGAATGAGTCCCTAAACACCCTAATCATCAAGACTTTTGGGTATGTTCTAGTGTTTTAGGTACCTTACTAATCTATACAAATACCTAGACCAAGACCCATTCACCTTTGGTGGTGAATAAGTCCCTATACAACTTTTTACAACAAAAAATATTCTAAGTATTTTTTGGTTTTTGATAAGCATTTTTGTCTTTGTTTTAAAATCTGAGATGTAATAGTCTAAAAATGGACTGTTTTTGCATTCAAATTCTTGTTTATCTAGATAGATTTAGCAACATTGAAAAAATAATCTATTGCATAATTTAGTTATAAGTGGCATTAGAATTCTATATTTTCAGTATTATTGCATCCATAGAAAAGTTATATTATAGTGTGGATTCATTAGAAAACAAAAACAAAAGACAAAAATAAAAAAAACATCAAATGAGACCCTTAGGGAAAGAAAAGCTATGTCAACCTTCCTTTTAAAGCTTAACCTATTCCTCAATCCTTTTATTAGTGATGACTTTGACATGTTAGATGAAGCCCTAGAGGACTTCATCTCGCAAGGTTCATCCACTAAGGTTTGTCATGAAAAAAAAAATACAAAGGCATTAATACCATCATGCCACAACACATAATTTATCCTCCTTCATAAAATCCACAAGTTAAAAAAAAACTTGTGCTCATCCTCGAAACACTAGAAAACAAGACTTCATTTGACAATGGTAGTGCATCACAATAAATGAGTTATAATACTATTGTGCATACCTACAATACAAGGAACAAAAGGAAACAAAAAACAACTCACGTTTCGCTACCCTTTCCTAATCTTATCTTGCCTAGTGCTCCTCATTTGACTGCAAATATTGGAAAGGAATATAATATTGTTGAGCAACTTAAGAATACTCCTGTTAATATTTCCCTATGGGAAATGCTACAAACATCACCTAGTTATCATAGCATGCTTGAAGAGGCTTTGCAACAAGTTACAATTCCTTTTAACACTAGTTCAAATGATGTAGTGCTAGTTCAAGGAATGAATGAAATGAAAATAGACATAGTTTTTCCCCATAATGAGTTACCTCCCTTAGAAATTCAAAAAAAATATGAAGCCTTCAATATAATATTCCAAGTGAATCGAATAGCAATAAAATGAACCCCTCTTAAAAATGGTTCAGCCTTGAATGTATTTAGTGTGAGCCTTTTGGAAAAGATCAAAATGAGTAAAAGGGACATTAAACTTGATTCTTTTTCTATTCGTGAATTTCATAACATAGGAAAATAATCACTCAGATTCATTACATTACTTATCAAAGTGGGGAAAGTAACATTACAAACTAGGATGTGTACGGACCTTAGAGATTTGAATAAATCATCTTTAAAAGATGACTTTCGCCTTCTTAATATCTGCATGATAGTAGACTCTACCGTGTGACATGCCTTGTTGTCATTCATGGATGGATTTTTCAAATATAACCAAATCTTTATCAATCCTCGAGATCAATACAAAAATTCTTTTATGGCCACTTGGGGAACATTTTGTTTGGTAGTCATGCCTTTTGGATTGAAAAATGCAAGTGCAATATATCAACGAGCAATGACATTTATATTTTATTATTACATACATAAAATCTTGGAAGATTATGTTGATGACATTCTAGCCAAATATTTAACTCGAAAATACCATGTAAATTTTCTTTGTAAAATCTTTGAGTGAATGTGAAAACACATGAGATTAAATTCGAAAAAGTGTGTCTTTGGTGTAGATAGTGGAAAAATTCTAGGTTTTCTTGTATCTCACAAGGGAATTGAGGTGGACACAAAGAAAATTGATACTATTGTTAGCATGCCACCTCCTAGAAACATCTCTCAACTACATATGTTACATGGAAGGATTCAAGCTATCTGTCATTTCATAGATTCCTTAGCAGATCAAACATTACCATTCACACAACTCCTTATGAAATATGTCTAGTTTAACTTGAATGAGGATTTTAAACATTCCTTTGAGAGTTTGAAAGATTATCTTGTTACTCCACCTATTTTACAACCTTCTATGCAACACAATCCATTCATCCTTTACAAATTGCAACATCATCCCATGCTCTTGCAACATTGTTGGCTCAACAAGATGATAATGATAAGGAACATCTTATCTATTACATTAGCCACACCTTCATGAATTATAAAAACATGATACACAATGATAGAGAAACAATTTTTGGATCTTTTGTTCACTAGTAGTAAACTGAACACCAAAATCCATGTCATGACAAAGTTTGATCCCTTAAAACATCTTTTTACTAAAATAGATTTATTAGGATGCTTAGCTAAGTGGGTTATGTTGTTAACTGATTTTAACCTTAATTTTTCTCACAAAAATAAATTAAAGGACAAGCCTTGACCTACCAATTATATGGTGCTCCTTCTCCCCTAGCACTACCTAACATAGTCTCATTACCAAATGAGAATGTGTTGGCTATTCAAAAAGATAAAGAAACATGGGAATTTTACTTTGATGGTTCTAACTATAGACTGGGCTTTGAAGCCAAAGCTATATTAATTCCTCCTTTAGGTTAGCCTATTCCCTTATCTTTCCATCTAAACTTCCTATGTACAAATAATACTGTAGATTATGAGCCTTTAATAGTTGGTATACGTGTTGAGTTAGCATTAAAAGTCAAACACATCTCTATATTTGGGGATTCACCCTTAATTACCAAACAAATAAATGGCACATATCAAGCAAAGCATGATAAGCTTATCCAATATAGAGATCTTACAATGATATTATTATACAAGTTTGAATCATATACATTAGACAACATCCCACAAAAGGACAATCAACACCCAAATTCAATGGAAATAATTGCTTCCCTTGTATCTCTCAACGATCCTCTTGTTCACTTAACACTTAATGTTCAAATGATCCTTAACCAATTGATAGATGATGAGAGAAAAAAGGTGTTATCAACTAATACTGATAATTCTAATGAATAGTATGCAACAATATTCAACTATTTAAAAGATGGTACCTTTCTTGAGCCTATAACTAAAAACACTTGAGCTCATATGTGAAAAATTGCATCCAAATACATAATCCTAATAGATGTTCTATATAGAAGATCATTTAATGGTCTCTTATTTAGATGTCTTAAACAATCTGAAATCCCTATAGCACTTGCAGAAGCTCATGTAGGTGTTTGTGGGGGACACTTTGGAGGGAGATCTCTTATTCCAAAATTAATCTGCATACACTATTATTGGAGACACATGGAACGAGATTGTTTTGATTACATGAAGAAATGTCATAAATGTCAAGAACACAACAATCTGATTCATGCCCCTACTTCTAAAATTCATGCTCAATTTCCTATTTGGCTATTTTCGGTTTGGGGTTTGGACCTTATTGGGAAGATATCACCACCTTCTTCCATAGAACATACATTTATCATTACTACAACTGATTACTTCACAAAATGGGTTGAAGCTATCCCTTTTCATTCCACAACACTTGATGTGATATGTTTGTTGTCACCTAGAAATACACCCTATGCAAAGTTGTAAAACTGAGCTTTCTAGTGAAACATTGGATCACTCCAAGGTTGTGGGTCACCTGAAATTGGTGTGAACCTTCAGAGAAGGCCGGCTTCCTTTGGTGTCACCTAAACTACTGATTCTTTGACTTGGGAAAGGGATAAGGAGTACATAAATTGAAACTAAACTAAGGTGATGCACCAAAATGACAAGAACAATGAAATACTCAATTTACACTTGAATACTGAAGGTGAACATAAGATTACACATCAAATTATGCAAGCCTTGCACTAACATTTCACAAACAGGTTCGACTCACATGCTTTTTCTAGAGAGGAAATAAAGATTTTCACAGATCAGAATCCATGTGTGACTAAGTGAACACAATTTGTAATCTGTATAATGATACTTTTGTAAAGGAAGGCATGAAACACAAGATAAAGTTATGAAGGAATGAAAGAAACTCACAAAAATAACTTGATCATGAACCTAAAATGCACAACACTTTGCAAGAACAAGATGGAAATCTAAATATCAATAGTGATCAAGGTAAGCTTTATATAACATGCTCCTAGTTGAATTATAGAATCTTGCTAGTCTGAGAGAGGACTACAAAAGCGTTACAGACTTCAAAAGAGCATACATCCAAACTCCTTTACAAGAAGGAAAAAATGCCTTATATACAAAAATGCGTCAACTGCTTAGGGCTTACAAAATATCTGCCCTAGGAAAATCTATCTTCTCCTTAGATCTTTTCGAATAAGTTTAATGCAGAACCCTGCATGTTCCTGCCGGTGAAGAGTCATCCCCAAGGAAGGCTTCTTCAAATATTTCACAACTACTGCATTCATTTTGATCCTGGCATCGTGTCCTATTTGAACCACCTTGGCTAAACACCTTGAATACCCTAAGCTCAAAACAGGTACGCTTTGCATCCACATTATGTTGACATCATTCATCCTGGTCAGACTGCCAATGATTCACCTATAGCTCTCCTTGATTGGCTGGGCACACTACATGTAGACTCTCGAGCAGTCAAAACTTCTCCTGTTGAATCGCATGTCGGTGAGACACTAATCGTGTCTCCTCGATGCAATTGAATCTTCTCACAACCGTCAGCATAGCATGGAGCTGTTGCTGAGATGTCTTATTGAGTGACCAAAGTTATATTAGATTCAACTTTATCATCGCTCAGAACATTAGAAAGACACTACCAAGTCGGCAGGATCTCATAGTGATGTTGGATCCTTCTACCCAGGCTCAATTTGTATTGGTCGGATCCTTCCTTTTTCGGTGAGACCTCTCGCTAAACTTTCTCTTATCTCCCGTCCCTTTCATTTTTCCATCTCCCTGAGCTCTTCCTTTCCTTCGGCAAGACTTGATTGCTTCGGCAGGACCCTATGTCGAGCTTTAAAACTTTTGGCGAGCTTCTTGGTGTTGGCAAGACTCCATCTTTTCAGGAAGACATCTTGCCAAAGAGGAAGCATTATGCATTATGCCAAAAACTCCTCTATGAAACACTGTCAGCGTAACCCTTGTCGGTCACTGAGACATCACTGTGAAAGCCTCAAGTCTTAGCGAGGCCTCTCTTTTGTCTTTGGTGGTTTCTTCATCCTTCAGCAAGACATATGTCAAAGGCAATATCCTTGCCGAAACTTATGCTTGTTGCTGAGACATTCCATTCTTGCTAAGACCTCTTAGCAAGTTCCTTCACTTACCCTGAAGTGTCCAGTCGATGTGACCTCCTCACATCACTGGGACATCTCACCAATAGTGTTTCCTCTAGTGAGAGTTTCCCTGATGACTTGCCACCATCTGCTATCGGCGAGACATTGAACCTTTTGTTGGGACTTCTCACCGAGTGCTATAGGTCACCCCAAAGCTCGTGATCACCATGAGTCTCACCGAATGATGATTGAATGGCCTATTGTCCAAAGAAATCCATGTGGTAAGAGGTCATACCAAACCCCTCTTGTTATAGCGATAGGCTCCACAGTGACGCGTTCGGCAAGAAAATCTTAGTTCACCAAAACATCATGTACAAATCCCTTCCCAGGTATGTGCAAGATCATGGTGGGCCAAAAAGTGGCAATATTATGGGTATTTGTAGGGTATGTGGCTGATGACTTTTTTTTAACCCAAAATTTATGAATTGAAAAGGGTTTTTAGAGGAGATTCTTAGCTTTCCACCAATATAAATTATTCTTTAATTTGAATTTAATAAATAATTATTATTTATTTTCTATTAGAATTACAACTAAAGTCTTAATTGATAGGTTGATTGAAAACATCTATAACTTTCAAATGGTATCACATTTTTGAATCTAAACATGTGTCACATTCTATGTTTCGCATACTATAGGATTAAAAAAAGAAAAATTAAATTTCATGAAGTTTTGACTAAGTTAAGGTGGTCAAAAATATGAGTTTTTATATTTTTTAAAATTTGTAATAAAAAATTCATAATTAATTATTTACTTGGAAAAAAATTACAAAAAAATATGCATCACATCCAGACATGAAGTAATACCCCCAGGTTTCTGATACTATTTATTACTATTGTTTGCTTTTATATGTTAGTGTGACACTGAATTGTGATGGTGATTGATTCATCGTTTTGGTGTGTGTGGTTGCATAGTTTAGTTGATTTCTACAATTGATATTATTATTATTATTTATGATACCCTGTATGTAGGGTTTGGATTATTTTATTATGCAATGCTTTCTCGCTAATGTTTTATATGTCGATGTGATAATCCTATGGTGATCATGTTATTTGAATTCAGTATTATTTTATAATGCAATGGTTTAATAATTAGTAATGATGCAGTAGTTAATTAGCATGTTATCTTATGATCAATTTGGTTAGAAATGTTAGTTTGTTATTGATATTATAATTGTCAGAATAGATTAGGTGAGAGGACAGTGTAGCATCACTCGTTCACGAGTGCCCTGCTACACTGCAATTCCTTCTCATGATAGAATGTTTGATTATATATATATACATGTGCTACTTGACGTTTATTTGGATGCAGGATTGTAGGATTAAGTCTTGATTCCACTTGCTTCGGCAGGATAGGGCGAGCAATAAATTAACCCAACGGGTAAAAATGTTGAAAAAGGGAGTAGGTTTGGAAGCGTCCCCATCCCAAGTCAGTCATTTGTTGTGAGTCATGTTATGACTGAAGTTTTCATTCTCGTTGATTGTGTAGTTTGATTGTTGAGGTATTCATTTGGTTTATGGTTCATGTTTATTTAATTAACCTTATTTTATAAGATAATGGATTAAAGTTGTTTAGTTGTTTGATTTAATTGTGTGTTAGTTGAATATTAAATTTAAATATATTATAAATTAAAAAGTGATTTAATTTATTAAAAGAGTAAATAATTATTCTAAATTAATATTGTTGATAATAATTAAATTAAATAAATATTGTTGAAGATAATTAAAAAATATCCTTTTATTAATATTAAATTAGCAAATCTTGCATAGATAATATCTTGATTAAATAAATTATTTTAATTAAAAACTGTAGATAAATTGTGCTTTTAAAAGCTGGGAAAAGGACCAATAGGAGGGAGGCTTTTTGAGAAAAGAAAGCAGAAGAGCTTTATTGAGTTTTATTTTGATTTATTATTTTTTTTGAGAAGATTATTCACACATAGAACTTCTACTCTGTTGTTCTGGGATCTGGAAAGGAAAAACATAAAAGAAAAAGAAAAGAGAAGAATTTTTGGGGGTTGTAAACTTTGGAGAAAATAATTGATTTGAAGATAGATAAATTAAAAAAAAAGAGCTGCAGGAGGCAAACGAGAAGGATCTGCAGGAGGAATTTGAAAGGTTACAGAAGGGATTCTTCTTCAGACGAAGGACTCCAGGTTTTCCTTTGCTATTTATTATTATTTTGTTGTGCTTTGATTAATATCTGTTAGCTGTGTATTGAAAAAAAAAAAAAAAAACTTATAGAAAGAAGATTTGTGATTTGAAAATTTATTCGAATAAAACCCTTGATTTTCTGTTGAAAACATTAGTTAATCTGTTCTGAAATTCTTTAACTTAGTAGGGAAAATTATTGTTTAAAATAAAAATCGTTTTAGATTGAAGGTTGAGTTTGCATGTTAGATCTGTATTAGTAGGGAAAAATCTATTGGTTATGATTTGAAAACCCGTAGTTCTTGAGAGGAAAACTATAGTAAAATCCTCTAAATTTCTTCATTATAAAATGTAGTTGTTGAAATAGTTGTGTTGAAAAAGAAAATTATCATTATTATGAATTGAATTTATGAGTCTAGTTTCTTCTTAGATCTGTTAGAGAAAAACAATTCTCAGATATTTCCATCTATTGAATCACTTGTTCATATATATATATATATGTGTGTGTGTGTGTGTGTGTGTGTGTGTGTGTCTATGCATTGATTTTATTTATATATATATATATATATAAAATATATATAATATATAATTATGTTCTATACAAACAAATATATTATCCTATGAAAATTGTGATCATGTGTTTCTCTGTTTCCGTGCCCGTACTGGGCGATGAAGATTATTAAAAAAGTCTTTGAAAATAAAATAAAATTTAAATTTTTAATAATTAAATTATAATAAATAAATTTGAATTTGGGGAATGAGGGTCGGCTGAAGCCGTACCCCCATGGCCCCCTGTGGCCGGCCTTTGCAGCCGCCATGGGCTGCACACAGCAGCCCAGGCTGTTGGTCGCAGCCTATGGTGGCCGCGGCCAGCCAGGTTGTCCCCTGTGGTACTGCGCATACCACAGGCGACTGTGGTACTGTGCGTACCACAGGCGACTGTGGTACGCAATACCATAGGCCGACAGCGACCTTTGTATTTCATTTTATTTTGTTTTTTTATTTTGTGCGTTTTACTTTATTTATTGTATATTATTTAATATATGTTATATATTAGTTAATATATATATATATATATATTAATATATATATATCATATATTATTTAATATATATATATATTATTATTTATTATTTGTTAATTATTTTAATTAAATATAATTTTAAAATAGGATAGTTATTGAATTTTGTAATATACTTTTGGTAGAACGACTTTTATAAAGTATTTTATCTTCAATTTATATATTTTTTTAATAATTTAAAATATATATATATTTGTGTAATTTGTTTATGAAATGTAATATATGTTTTAATGTATAAGTATATTTATATACATTTTAAGAATATGATATATTGATATTTTGAATTTATGGGATAATATTTTACAAGTATGCAATGACATAGGTTGATTGAGAAAATTAGAAATAGAATTAAATTGTGCTTTGACTGTGACCAAATCCTCTCGAGAAATGGATTTATTTTATAGATGAAATTTGTTTGTTATTTAAAAGAGTTTTATGGTATCGTTTATGTAATCTTTTTCTCTCAAGATTATTCATTTAATTTGTTTGTGGTTTTCTTTGTTTTGGGTTTAGGTCATGTGGAAACCCTAGAGTTAACTTTTCCAGTTATAGGAACCTAAGTAGTGTTAGAACTTCCAGAGGCAGGGATACTGTGTGTTGTATTCAAGATTGTAATTGATGGTGGATTTTATGTTTTGGCTTGGGTTAATGTACACTGGGATTGTACAATTTTGTGATTTTTATGCACATGATTTTGGGCGAGAGAGTTATTCCTTGCGGTTGATCCGTTGTTGGTTTAGTTTTCCGTGTTGATACAATCCTGTTCAGCTAGATAATCTTGTACTTGAGTGTCTAGAGAGAGTGGCTCTAGTGGGGGCCGGCGCACAAAGGGGCTGTCAGGGTAACCCACGTAGAGTTAGATTAATCAGTGATAACTTAAGTAATAAACCATGGGTGGGGATTAAACACTAAAAAGATAATTGTGAAGCCTCGTCCGCCTGTTAGTGCTATCACAGACTAAAGGGGACTAAGAAGGCCGTGGTTGGCAAGGTCATTGCCTTGTCTTCACGAAAGGCTAATGACTCCGCATGAGTAACCCTATGGAGCGGCGCCTTGAGATAGGCTGTCAGGAGAACCATAGATGGAAGCGGCACCTTAACTTGGTTGTCTAGAGAATCCATGTAGAGATGGAGGTGGCACCTGGTGATAGGTTGTCTGGAGAATCCATGTGAAACCATGCGATGACACTCTTCTCTAACATTCTGTTTGTGTTGATTTACTAAAGTCCTCTGGAAGTGATTTATTGTTTTGTCTTTGCTCATGGTTGTAAGTAATATTCAATATTATGTTTTGAGTTCATTGATGTTGTGATTTAACTGGTTGTTATGTTCTTCAGTGGTTTGTTGTTGTGCCTTTGGATTTGACGTTGTTGAGTTTCTATGTGGTCTTTGGTGTTAAGTTATCTTCTTGGAGTTAGTCTTTGCTTTTTTTAGACGTGCTTGGTCAGGGACTCTTCCTTGTCTACTCTCAGCACAGGGGTGGTTGGGTGGAATGTGCTTCGTACCCCGTTGGTTTCCCTTTCTGTTGCAGATGTATCTTTTACTTGTAGGTTTTGGCGGATGTTGATGATCCAGTGTCCTTATGTACCAGATTGATGTGTATACCCCAGATGTAATGTATTCATTGATGTATTGTCTCCCACGTGTGTTGGGATGACCTCGATGTAATTTGGTTATGTGGTTATTGAGATGTATGTTTAGACAGTGGTATTTTTTTCCATCATTTGGATGTAATGTATATTCAGGCCTTGTATTTATTCAAGAACTGTCACTTGTAATAGTTGGTTATGTTATGTTGTATCTATCAAAATATGTAACACTTTATATCTTTATTTTTCCGTCTATTGTCATAACTACATATGTTATTAATATGGATATAGTTGATAGATATTTTAAATGATGAAATAGGAATGAATAGATTTACGTAATAGATTAATTATTGTTATCTTATTATCGTTGTTATGGGTTAGTGTAGTCATGTCACTTCGTGTACCCCATTGGAACTAGTTGTGCCTCATAATACATTATTATGTTATAATACTTAAGTATGTTATTATATTCCTTTTATAAAAAAAAAAATTGTTCCGTTGTTATTAGTTCCTTTGGGGTTCGCACGGCGGGGCGTTATAGCTTGGTATCAGAGCCAAGGTTGCTAACGTTGGGTCCCCTAGGTAGTTGTGTCTGTTATGCAACCTTTGCGTAACTCTTGATCTTACATAACTTTAATCGTTGTGCAGGATCATGCCTCAAGGTAGAGGTCGTGGCCAAAGAAGAGGCCGAGGTGGTGGTCATAGAGTCAACTGCCGAAGTTCGTCACCGCCAAGCATTCATGGTTCAATGCCCGAGGAACAACTAAGTCCTCAACACAATGTGTCAGGCGGTGGACAAAATCAAGGACAACCTGGTTTGGATGGGCAATTGCAGCACATTCTTGGAGAGATTCTTGGTCGTTTAGGACCCAGGGCAGAGGAGGTGCAATAGGTTGAGAGGGAGAGAGAGAGAGGTCACCGAGGTGCAGGGATACAAATGTGGTTCAGGATGCAGTCATAGTAGGCCATATGAGAGATCTAATGCGAGCACACCCTCCTACTTTTGATGGTTCTGGAGGAGGTTTGGAAGCTGAGACATGGTTAATTGACTTAGAGCGATGTTTCGCGATGCACCCCTATGGTAGCAATACCAAGGCTCGGTGCGTAGTTATGCACCTACGAGGTTTCGCATCTACTTGGTGGCATCTTGAAGAACAAAAGTTACACCTCGAGATCAGTATGGTCACATGGGAGTTGTTTCTAGACAGGTTCAGGGCTTGCTTCCTCTCAGATCATTGGAGGCAACGTAGGGCTGATGAGTTCCATGACCTTAGGCAGTTGTCGATGTCAGTAGAGCAGTATGAGCGACGCTTCTATGAGTTGAAGCAGTATGCAGGTATCAGCCACGATGAAGGGATTTTAGTACAACATTTTGTTCGAGGCTTAAATTCCCAAATTAGTGGTGGCGTGAGAGTCTTCCAGCCGAAGAAAATGGAGGTAGCGGTCGAGAAGGCTTGGTTGGTTGAAGAAAATCTAGCTATGGCACTAGGAGGACATATAGGAGGTCAGATGGGTAGTACACCAGCTTCAAGTGTTGTTTCTCTTGGAGGTCCAGTTTTGGCTGCAGGGTCCTCTAAAGGTCATTCAGAAACCTCTAAGGGTGAGCAACAACAATGCTCTCAGTCTCATCAGGGAAATAGATCACAGAACAGGAAGTTTCGGAGTTGGAAACATAATAGACCTGATCGTTTTGTGCAGTCAGCACAAAGTATACAGTCAGCACCGTCACAAGGCAGTTTTCAACAATCGAGTGCACCAGTTGGAGTCAGAGGTTTTGGGTAGAGCACAGGTTGTTTCTCATGTGGGCAACATGGACATATTGCAAGGAAGTTCCCTCAAGGGAAAACTACAAGTTTTAGTCAGGCACCAGCCGCTTCTGAGCCTACAATAGGTGATGCGGGTAGAGCTTATCATGTGTTTGCGAGGTTCTGTAGGACCCAAATGATGAAACTTTGGTGGCATGGGTTAATGCATTTCATTTTAGTGAGGATTATCTATTTTGTTTAGTTACTGGCTTCCAGGAGTAATCCATTTTCTAGGGGGGAGGATGTAATACCCCCAGGTTTCTGATACTATTTATTACTATTGTTTGCTTTTATATGTTAGTGTGACACTGAATTGTGATGGTGATTGATTCATCATTTTGGTGTGTGTGGTTGCGTAGTTTAGTTGATTTTTACAATTGATATTATTATTATGATTTATGATACTCTGTATGTAGGGTTTGGATTATTTTATCATGCAATGCTTTCTCGCTAATGTTTTATATGTCGATGTGATAATCCTATGGTGATCATGTTATTTGAATTCAGTATTATTTTATAATGCAATGGTTTAATAATTAGTAATGATGCAGTAGTTAATTAGCATGTTATCTTATGATCAATTTGGTTAGAAATGTTAGTTTGTTATTGATATTGTAATTGTTAGAATAGATTAGGTGAGAGGACAGTGTAGCATCACTCTTTCACGAGTGCCCTACTACACTGCAATTCCTTCTCATTATAGAATGTTTGATTATATATATATATACATGTGCTACTTGACGTTTATTTGGATGCAGGATTGCAGGATTAAGTCTCGATGCAAGATTATTTTTTTTGAGAAGATTATTCACACACAGAAATTCTACTCTGTTGTTCTGGGATCTGGAAAGGAAAAACATAAAAGAAAAAGAAAAGAGAAGAATTTTTGGGGGTTGTAAACTTTGGCGAAAATAATTGATTTGAAGATATATAAATTCAAAAAAGAGAGCTGCAGGAGGCGAACGAGAAGGATCTGCAGGAGGAATTCGAAAGGTTACAGAAGGGATTCTTCTTCAGATGAAGGACTCCAGGTTTTCCTTTGCTATTTATTATTATTTTGTTGTGCTTTGATTAATATCTGTTAGCTGTGTATTGAAAAAAAAAAAAAACTTATAGAAAGAAGATTTGTGATTTGAAAATTTATTCGAATAAAACCCTTGATTTTCTGTTGAAAACATTAGTTAATTTGTTCTGAAATTCTTTAACTTAGTAGGGAAAATTATTGTTTGAAATAAAAATCGTTTTAGATTAAAGGTTGAGTTTGCATGTTAGATCTGTATTAGTAGGGAAAAATCTATCGGTTATGATTTGAAAACCCGTAGTTCTTGAGAGGAAAACTATAGTAAAATCCTCTTAATTTCTTCATTATAAAATGTAGTTGTTGAAATAATTGTGTTGAAAAAGAAAATTATCATTATTATGAATTGAATTTATGAGTCTAGTTTCTTCTTAGATATGTTAGAGAAAAACAATTCTCAGATATTGCCATTTGTTGAATCACTTGTTCATATATATATATATATATATATATATGTTTATGCATTGATTTTATTTATATATATATATAAATAAAATATATATAATATATAATTATGTTCTATATAAACAAATATATTATCCTATGAAAATTGTGATCATGTGTTTCTCTATTTCTGTGCCCGTACTGGGCGATGAAGATTATTAAAAAAGTCTTTGAAAATAAAATAAAATTTAAATTTTTAATAATTAAATTATAATAAATAAATTTGAATTTGTGGAATGAGGGTCGACTGAAGCCGTACCCCCATGGCCCCCTATGGCCAGCCTTTACAGCCGCCACGGGCTGCACACAGTAGCCCAGGCTGTGCATGGAAGCCTAGGCTGTTGGTCGCAGCCTATGTTGGCCGCGGCTAGCCAGGCTGTCCCCTGTGGTACTACGCGTACCACAGGCGACTATGGTACGCAGTACCATAGGCCAACAACGACCTTTGTATTTCATTTTTTATTTTTATTTTGTGCGTTTTACTTTATTTATTGTATATTATTTAATATATGTTATATATTAGTTAATATATATATTAATATTATTTAATATATATATATTAATATATATATTATATATTATTTAATATATATATATTATTATTTATTATTTGTTAATTATTTTAATTAAATATAATTTTAAAATAGGATAGTTATTGAATTTTGTAATATACTTTTGGTAGAACGACTTTTATAAAGTATTTTATTTTCAATTTATATTTTTTTTTAATAATTTAAAATATATATATTTGTGTAATTTGTTTATGAAATGTAATATATGTTTTAATGTATAAGTATATTTATATACATTTTAAGAATACGATATATTGATATTTTGAATTTATAGGATAATATTTTACAAGTATGCAATGACATAGGTTGATTGAGAAAATTAGAAATAGAATTAAATTGTGCTTTGAATGTGACCGAATCCTCTCGAGAAATGGATTTATTTTATAGATGAAAATTGTTTGTTATTTAAAAGAGTTTTATGGTATCTTTTATGTAATCATTTTCTCTCAAGATTATTCATTTAATTTGTTTGTGGTTTTCTTTGATTTGGGTTTAGGTCATGTGGAAGCCCTAGAGTTAACTTTTCTAGTTATAGGAACCTAAGTAGTGTTAGAACTTCCAGAGGCAGGGATACTGTGAATTGTATTTGAGATTGTAATTGATGGTGGATTTTATGTTTTGGTTTGGGTTAATGTACACTGGGATTGTACAATTTTGTGATTGTTATGCACATTATTTTGGGCGAGAGAGTTATGCCTCGCGGTTGATCCATTGTTGGTTTAGTTTTCCTTGTTGATACAATCCTGTTCAGCTAGATAATCTTGTACTTGAGTGTCTAGAGAGAGTGGCTCTAGTGGGGGCCAGCGCACAAAGGAGTTGTCAGGGTAACCCACGTAGAGTTAGATTAATCAGTGATAACTTAAGTAATAAACCACGGGTGGGGATTAAACACTAAAAAGATAATTGTGAAGCCTCGTCCGCCTGTTAGTGCTATCACAGACTAAAGGGGACTAAGAAGGCTGTGGTTGGCAAGGTCATTGCCTTGTCTTCACGAAAGGCTAATGACTCTGCATGAGTAACCCTATGGAGCGGCGCCTTGAGATAGGCTGTTAGGAGAACCATAGATGGAAGCGGCACCTTAACTTGGTTGTCTGGAGAATCCATGTAGAGATGGAGGCGGCACTTGGTGATAGGTTGTCTGGAGAATCCATGTGAAACCATGCGATGACACTCTTCTCTAACATTCTGTTTGTGTTGATTTACTAAATTCCTCTGGAAGCGATTTATTGTTTTGTCTTTGCTCATGGTTGTAAGTAATATTCAATATTATGTTTTGAGTTCATTGATGTTGTGATTTGACTGGTTGTTATGTTCTTCAGTGGTTTGTTGTTGTGCCCTTGGATTTGATGTTGTTGAGTTTCTATGTGGTCTTTGGTGTTAAGTTATCTTCTTGGAGTTAGTCTTTTCTTGTGTTAGACGTGCTTGGTCGAGGACTCTTCCTTGTCTACTCTCAGCACGGGGGTGGTTGGGTGGAACGTTCTTCGCACCCTGTTGGTTTCCCTTTCTATTGCAGATGTATCTTTTACTTGCAGGTTTTGGCAGATGTTGATGATCCAGTGTCCTTATGTACCAGATTGATGTGTATACCCCAGATGTAATGTATTCATTGATGTATTGTCTCCCACGTGTGTTGGGATGACCTCGATGTAATTTGGTTATGTGGTTATTGAGATGTATGTTTGGTATTTTTTTCCATCATTTGGATGTAATGTATATTCAGGCCTTGTATTTATTCAAGAACTGTCACTTGTAATAGTTGGTTATGTTATATTGTATCTATCAAAATATGTAACACTTTATATCTTTATTTTTTCGTGTATTGTCATAACTGCATATGTTATTAATATCGATATAGTTGATAGATATTTTAAATGATGAAATAGGAATGAATAGATTTACGTAATAGATTAATTATTGTTATCTTATTATCGTTGTTATGGGTTAGTGTAGTCATGTCACTTCGTGTACCCCATTGGAACTAGTTGTGCCTCATAATACATTGTTATGTTATAATACTTAAGTATGTTATTATATTCCTTTTATAAAAAAAAAATTGTTCTGTTGTTATTAGTTCCTTTGGGGTTCACACGGCGGGGCGTTACACATGAGTCCTCTACTTATATATAAAATATTATAAAAAAAATTATCACTTGATTATGGTTAGGGTGGTCAGACAGACACCTACTTCTTTTTTTTCCTTGAAATTTAAGTACTACTGCATTGAAATTTCAAATTTTCACCAAATAGGTTTTATTTTTTTTTAAATAAACCTGGTTGTTTAGAAACTACAGTCAATTTTCTACAGATTCTATTCTTACATATTTTTTAAATAATATAGATAACTTATTCACATTTTTATGTCAAGTTACCTAACATTGATTTTTCTGAATTTTTTGCCACTTAAGGGCCTATTTTTTCCATGATGATCCTGCACATACCCTCCCTTTGGTGAACTCTTTTTCCTTTTTGGAGGCTCCACTGGTCGGTGAGACCTTTTCCAATGACACCTCCTATGTCGCCAAGACTTCCCAATGTCAGCAAGACCTTAGGGCTATATTTTCAACTGTTGGTGAGCCCTTCACCTTTTGTCGAGCTCTAATCTCGGTGAGACATTACGAGTTGGGGAGAGATCTGGTGAAGTCCCTTAGACATACCGAGGGGTTCTTTTGTGTTGGCGGGACTCCTTCTAAAGACAACCACATTGAGGCCCCTTCCCTTCCTTTCAGTGAGACTTCGCCTTTGCTAAGACCTCCTAGTGAAGCCTGCCATCTTATGCTGAAAGCATCTCTCCATTCAAGGCTCCTCATACATCAATGAGACATTAGGAGTTGGGGAGACCTTTCCCCAACTTGAGAGCTACACCAAAGGTTCACTGTTGTCGGCGAGATACCATCAGTCACCGAGACTATACGTTGAAAGAGATCTCATGCCGATAGGATCCCTAGTTTGAAGCACTCGGACTTAATGGAAACCCTGCTAGTCGGTGAGACCTTTGAAATGTTCTGCCAACTTTCCCCTTAGATGATTTTCATGTCAAATCTCCCTATGGTATTTTCTCCCATTGAGTTCCCCGTGACCTAGTAACAGATGCAGAGTCTTTCTCCTTGTCTGAATGTTCCATTGGCCTTTGAAGATATAACATTTGATTATCTTGCATGTTTTAACTGTAGGTGAAAAATAGGAAACAATGTCATTTCATATTGGAACATATTATTTCTCACTTTGGTCTCCCTTTTGCATTAGTTTTAGATAATGGAACTCCATTAAAAAAAAATGAAGTGAAGAAATTCTTGGAAACATTCAATATCCAAAAAAAAAATTCAACACCATACTATCCATAATCAAATGGACAAGAAAAAGAAACTAACAAGACTATTGAGCAAATTTTATGAAAAATAGTAAGTAAACACAATATTTAGATTGGCATACATAGTTAACCTACGTGTTATGGGATTATCATACGAGTGTTAGAAAATCCACTAGAAATACTCTATATAACCTAGTCTATGGTGTTGAAGCACTAATGCCCTTAGAGTTAGAAATTCCTTCCTTGAGAATTTCTCTTAAAGGGCTCATTGATGATACTACTTACAAAGAGAACTGATAGCATCAACTTGAAATGCTCAATAAAGAACATATCAATGCTCTCAAGCATCTACATTAAGCTTACTCTTAAAGAATGCAACGTGGTTATAATGATAATTTCATCCCTCATGAATTCAATAAAGGTGACTTAGAGTTATACAAAAATGAATGTAATTTCAATGCTCTCCTAAATGAAAAAGCAAAATTCATCCCTAACTAGTTAGGACCTTACATTATCAAAGAAAAATATAGGTCTGGAGCCTACACATGTTGAAAGAAATAGATGGTACACCTCTAAAAGAAGCTATAAATGATGTGCATTTTTATTGGTATTACATCTAGTGTTTCTTCTTTTGAATAGTGTAATAAAGTGATGTTGTTGGATTGAGTAGATAATTGCTATTTTATCTCACATTTCTTTCTTCTTTGATACATGATAACAAGTGTGTATCATAGATTCTAGGGTAGTTATTCAAATGCTTTGTTTAATTACTTTAGTTGCCATACTATTCAAAATCTACAGTGTTATGTTAATTTAAATCCTTATATGAATTTAATATCATTAGATCATAGGAGTATTTAAGTTAACATAGCACATTTAATCACAATGTAGCATCTAACATAAATTGTAAATGGTTTAATTAGATCACATAAAGCATTAAATCATGGAGATATTTATTAGATATTCTTAAATAGGATATTTGATAAATCACATTAAATTTTAATTAAACACAAGATCATAAAAATGAAAACACAAATGCTCATATATATATATATATACCATCAAAATTTTAGGTACATATGCATCGTTGAATACAAAAGCTAATAGGGTCTATGAATAGTAGATCCCCTAGGGGCTGGTGATCTTCATGGTCATTGTGATACAGTAGTATGTGACCTGCTCTAGTTTAGTCTTAGCCCCTTCATCCACCTAGATGCTCTCAGATCTTGTATGAGTTCCTTGACCCTCTCTAGATCTATGTGATCCATGTCCACCTGTACCCTCACAAGCTCCTCCCATAGCCTCATGACCTCTACCCGTAGGTCACTCTCTAACCTATTGTCGGTAGAAACTCAAGAGGCTAGGACTATTGTGAGCTCTACTTGAAGCTAGTTGGCATGACTCCTGGACCTCTCGTACACTACACCTAATCTCATCACTAACTCATAGAGTTATGCATGTGGTCCCATAGAGGGTGGTGGTATGTACTCTCTGAGTATATCATCCTCCACATGTAGCTGGGGAATCAATGTTATAATCACTTGCTAGTATCACTCATGCCACTCTTGTGTGGATCCTACAAAGTATAAATCATAATAATATCAACAACCATCATGATCATATATAAAGAAAATATATAAGGTGTGTATGCATAAATAAATAATATAAATATCAAATCATCACCTGGCTTTCCAGTTTGTGGGTCAGGGTCTGACCATATAACGGTAGTCCCTCTCTATGTTGGTGGTGTAGGTGGCCTACTACTACTGTCCTCTCCATGCTCATGCATGTGGATCGCTGGCCTAACTATGGCATGTGATCTGATCAATCTAATAGGAGTTATCTCTACCCTATCAGAGGAAAATAGATCCTCCTACATCTTGGTGGTATCCTCACTCATAAACTATCTTTCCTCATCATCATCCTCCTCATCTAAACCTACAAAAATATTGATCATAGTATCATCATCATCATCATCAGTATTTGCATCTATGTGATTATCGTCTTTGTCCCCTCCATGTCTTGGAAGAGGTCCGATGAAACCCATATGGTGGTGTAGAGGGAATACTAGCACTAGCCTAGCTATAATCCACCACTCTTCATAGGCTTTAGTGGTACCTACATCATCAACCTCCAAGACTGGGGGTAGATCATGGTCCTCATCATCCAAATCACTGAAATATACATCATCCCTAGTAATTTAGTGATTGTCCCTAGGACTGGCAGCACTCCATGCTGATCATTGGTATGTTTTTCTAGAACATGGGGGTATTTGAATATGCCTAAATTTTCTCATCACAAGGTCATAATAGAAAAGCCTAACTACATAATTATGTCTTTCCAAAAGAAACCGGTCCATTTGTATCCTGCACAACTCATATATGTGATCTTCCCACTATGGTATCCACTGATATGGTCCCCAATATATGTCATCCTCATCCAACTAGTCAAATATAATCCTCCAATGTCACAAATATTCCTCTTTCCATAATCATTTGAGGGGATAACTGAAGACCCTCGACTCGCCTAGGGCTATTGTGATAGGAAAACTTATGGGCCTTGTATAGGTAATGTGCTCAAAACACAATATATGTATAGTGTACAATGCACGATGTTATGGAGCTCTTGAAATTAAAAATGACTCAAATCATAATACAAGTGGGTAAGCATGTTGTGTTTCCAGGCATAAACGGTATGCCGCTCCTCCATCCCCCTAATTTTATGAACCAAACGATCATCTAGGTGCACCCCTCAACCATCTGGAACTAATGTGAGTGCTACTATCATAATCATAATTTTCTACAAAAGTGATGACCATGCATTTAGGAGCCATTTAAGCTCCACACACAGTCTAATGGTTGAACACCAAATATGCTACTCTAGAAAATAAATGATATCATTTCTCATCTATGTAAATGATCTATCACTAGCTAGATGGACATGCTCACCTTGGATAGGAATCTAAAGAATGCAGTGTATGTCCTCTAAGGTGACTATCATCTCCCTGGTTGGAAGATGGAAGGTACAAGAACTTGTTTCCCATCTCTCCTCTAGGTCCAACAACATACCATCATGCTACGTCATAGGTGGCATGAGGTACATCCAAAATAGACTAACCTCCTAAATCAAACCAATCTCCTCCTCTGAAAGCTATGTAACTGAATCATGTAGGAAGCAGAACTACCTCCCTCCTATGTGCTATCACTATGTGGCATGGTACTTGGAAATACCCTATTATATGACATCAGTGATTCTATGTGGTTTCATTTCCACCCTAATTCCACCTCCATAAAGTAAGGGGAATTAAGGAGGGCATACATCTAACCTTGAATTCAATTCTCTGTAGACATTTGACAAGAGTATTTTTGAGCATCTAATGAATCTGTGTTGTAGGGTACAATTCTTGAGATTGTGGTTTTGTAGGTAGCTACAGTGGGGACTACATTCTCCCTAATTAATCCATATGAGTATCCTTTTTCATACTATTTATTTCCTTTAGCTTGCATATTCAAAAAGTATCATATGGTAGCTAAAGTGGGGGCTAAATATAGTGTTGAGAAAAGTAGTCCTTTTTCACATTTAATTTGGGAATAATTGATGAAAAACTAACTTAATTGTGCTTGGTTTACTGTTGTAATGTGTTGTACACATTCACATTAGTCTAGGCCCCTTTAAACTAAATGTACTTAAATTGTACCTTGTTAAGGTGTTTTAAAGTGTTGTAATGCACTTTCACAATTTTTATATGCTTTCTTTAATTAATGGATCCTAAGGGGCCCCTTTTAAAATAAAATGCACCTAAATTGTATCTTGTTAAGGTGTTGTAAACTATTGTAACACACTTTCACACTTTTTCTAGGGTCTCATTAATTAATTTTGGTTAAATAAAGTTAATTATCCCTTTAAATTCAAATTTAAGCCTTATTTGTGACACCTTTCGAAGATATATCTCGACACAATAATTCAAATTGTAAAACATTTAATTGGGAAAAATCAAGGTCCTAGAAAATGGTGTTAGGACCCATTCACCCTAGGTGGAAAATCGGTCCTCCCTCTATAGGACCCCCCTTTATTTGCACATTTGACATGGGTTTTTGATGTTATTTCACCCCCCATAGCCAAGGTCTTGGAAACTTGTGCTAGGATTGATTCACCCTAAGTGGAAAATGGGTCCTCCCTTAATAAGGACCTCCTTTTTTAATTTAATTTTGGTAGAATTTTAATAATTTTCATTTCCAGATGTGGTGTTAGCTTGAATTATTTGAATTTCTAGGTTGATTCTCAAATTATGTATAAATACAAGGTTATTTCAATGCATAATTTTTCCTAAGAAGAAGATTTCAAGCAAGCTAAGAGATAAAGAAATTTCATGAAATCAAGCATTCATCATCAAGAAGCAAGTGAAAGTGAAGTTTGGAGCAACATTGCAGGTCTTCAAGCTCATTTTGTGCCCAAGATCAAGAATTAGTGAAGGTTGATGATAGATTCCTATGGAGAATCATCAGGGATTCTAGGTGTTGGGAGATGCACAAGACATACAACCAAACTTAGCGACTTGTTTCCTAAGTGATTCCATCTTCTATAATCATCCTATTTGTAGCCTACAAGAGGTATATTCAGATTTGTGGCTTATTACGAGGATTAGACATATTTAGTGAGTTATTTGCATTGTTTATGTTACATTTAGGGTTCTATTCTAACACAATTGGATAGAATTACATTTGCATTCTCTTAGATCTTAGTCGTAGACACACTTAAGATTAGGATTGCACACATTATTACATGTTTCATATTTTCATTCATCATCAAAGGTTTAATTAACAACAAGGGGTTTGACTAAGACAAACCCCTATCCACCAGCAAGCTACAAAAAATTTCTTGCAGATTACTTGAAGATCTAGATCGGGAAAGAGGAATTTCAAACTGCAAAGAATAAGAGAAAACCTAGAAGTCGTAAACCAAATTCAGATATTTCTAGAAGGACCTAGTAGGACCCATTTTCCTTTAGTGGCAAATGAGTCCCTGTTAGGGATTGAAGGGTAGCAGATTTCACACTCTATAAGATTTTGTTTTAGGTTTAAAACTTTCAAAAAAATCCTACCAGGACCCATTTACATTTGGTGGAAAATGAGTCCCTGTGAGCACTATAAAAAAGTGAGATTTAGCCAAGTGCAAAACATTGTCTCCTCCCTATTCTATTAGATAAGTTACAGATACATCATGTTTTGTGTTAGATTCATGGATTACATATGTTAGACCTATAATTAGGGTTTGCATGTTGGTTTAATTCCTTTTTCTCAAGTTTTGATTTAGTTCATCACCCCATCTTTGCATAAAGGAAATATTGCAAGATACCTAAATCTTGACTTGACTCACCTCTTGGGTTGATAGTGTAGACATTCAAATTTGACCACCCCCATATGGTCAAATTCATCCCCTTTATTCTTCTATCCTACCTCCCTCATCTACGTTAATTAAATAATTTATTGTTTAATTAATATTTACCTTTCTCTAATGTTCCTAAGTTATTTAATTAAATAATTAAATACTTTATCTTTTGTCCTCTTTCTTCTCTAAACTAAATAAATAATTTATTTGATTTAGTCATTTGGCTTTATGAATTTAAATTGATCTTTAAATTCACTTTTTTCTCTCTCCTTGTCCCATCCTCCATAATTCCTCTTTAATCTAGATTAATTTAATTAATCTATGATTAGGATGTGCACACCGTTTATCAGGATTAGTGTCACATCCTCCATAATTCTCCACTTTCCATTAATCCTTCATTAATTTGTCTAATCCCCTATTTGAACAACTTTAATTACATGATTAGGTCAACCTAATCCTTATGCCATTTATGGCATACCCCTAAGTCAACTTTCATTAATTTCTTTCTCCTTTTGGAGAAGGAAATCCATTCCCCATGTGAATTTAAAATTCACATTTATTCTCTCTAGGCTTCCTTTCTTTCCCATGTGGATATTTGAGGAATTTTTAATTCCTCATGTGTCATATGACCCACATGGGGACAATGACCTCCTTTATGAGAAGATCTTGTCCCAATCCCTAGGTACCATAAGGTAACTTCACCTCACCTCCCTTTTGACACCTCACTCACCACATGGCAAGAGGTGAGGGCTTGTGAGTTCTCAACCGCACCTTGGCCCTTGATATTGTCCATGGTGGCATCATCTTAGCCCCTCATTTATTAGAGGCATTTCCCCTAAAATTAGAGGATTTTTCTCTTATTTGCATCACTCAACTTTCTAGAATTCTAGCATTCAAGCCTTCAACCACTCTACCAAGCATCCAGTATTGTTGCATCTTTGAGTTCATACTTTGCATCTATCCAAATACCCACTTTCACCATTTCATTCTTCATTGCATCCCCATCATTTTGCATTAGGTTTTATACTATTTTCCATCTGAAGGAGCACATAATCAAATGAATCAATAAAGCCAACTAACTCATCAACTTGGGCAAGGTAACATACTTGCTTTTGTATTTTTTTTTGTTCAAGTTTAAATAGGCTAATCATTGAGGTGTTGTTCATGTATTTCCTTGTTTGCATTTGTTTCATTTTGCATTTTAGATAGGAATTTTACCTGCACACATTTTTGGCATGCCTAGTGGGACCCACATCATGTGTCTATTCTTCCATGTTTGTTGTTGTTTGAATTTTGCAGGTTCAAGTTTTACATGTAAGGGCGAATCTACCCCGATGGGTGAATTTTTTCCTTACAGAGGAAAATCTATGGTCAAAAAAAGGTGAAATTGACATTACAGGAAAATTTTCTAGTTATAAACGTGAATTCCTATTCAGTAAAGGTGAAAACAAATTCACCCTCTTTCTGAAAAATGGTGAATTTGACATTAGGGGTGAAGTTTCTCGAAGCAAGGGAAAAAATTTAGTGATCTCTAGATAGAAAATTTTCCTATCTTCCTGGATAGTCAAATTTGATCATACAAAATAGGTGAATTTGTCTTGCACAAGGACAAATTTTCTCATTAGAAACAATTGAATTTTCCATATGCATGGGGAAAATTTGAGGTAATCCCAAAACTTGATTTCATAATTTTCAAATTTAATTTTTGTTTTGGTTTTAGGTACTAATCCACTACCTCATCTCTTTGTGAGTGTGCCTAGGTTTTACTAACAATTTGTGCAACTTTTCCTCATTTGTCAAAGACCAGTTGTCAAAATTACTAATGTATTTTCTATAGGATGATCTGTCAAACATCCCTTTAGGTAGTCTGTCTATTGATTTTCATACTAGCTAGGAACATGTAAATTAATTAAAGGGTCAATTAACTTGTTTTCTACATTTTGGAGTGAATTGTTGATGTATCCAATCCCCTTGTGCTATTTGGTGATCCTAGGTGACGAGAAATTGTAGTTTACTAGAGTCCTGTCCAATCTACCCAGGAGATGCTAGTGCATCTAAACTCTCCTCTTGTGCTATGTGTGAGCTTGGGGATCAGTTGAAACATCTAGTATCTTCTTCCCTTAGCAAGACCTACCTGGGATTTCATCACCTAGGGATGATCCCAACCATGTGTTATCGGTGGGGTATATAAAGGGAGGAGAACTAAAGTTGTACCCCAATCTAGTCATGTCATGTTTAGCAAAGCGTTGAAGCTAGGGTAATACCTAGATAAGATGTGCAGAGTTGGTCCAAGTTTCTAGTACCTCATTGGGGCTCCCAACTCACACTTGTAATGGGATAGTGTTCATGGTTGTGCCCCACATACCTTGTATATCAGGGATGCATGGGATTTCCTTGTATAGCCTAGATAGAGACTCGTGTTTTAGTTGCATCTTGGTGTAGTGTAGGGGATGCACACCATGCCCTAAAGTTACTCACCACATACTCCCTTTGTTTGAGATAGGAATCCTCATGGTGAACTATGATAGTATTTGAGTGAGAGTGTGAAGGTGAGCCCATTGCATCTGTTGATGAACCTATGCCACTAGAACGCTAGCTATCGACCTTCATGGGAAAGGGTGATCTAGAGAACCACTCTGATATCATGCAGTATTAAACATGGGTTGTCTACTCAAGGTGGTGGGCCTACATCAAGTTTGTAAACCCTTATCACTAATTTTAGGACTGTGTTTCCTAGCGTGTCTTCATTGTACGATACCAGTGCTTTTATTTTCAGTTGTGTCAATCTAGCCTTCTATCTATTTCTTTTTATGTTTGTTGTTCTTTTCTGTAGTTAGCCCCTACCTTTAGATATAAATTATCCCCTTATAGAGGAAAATTTATGTTGTAGACAAGTAATTTTTCCCTGCAAAAGGGTGATTCCATATCTAGGTCTAGTCTAGGTCATCCATTTGGGAAAATTCATCTTTGTCACAAGAAAATTTTCCTTTGGGTTCCTTTCTTACGTGACCTTATGTTTTCCTGTTCCCTCGAATAGGTTAATTTTTCAGTCCATTGGGCGAGTTTGTGTCAAACCCTATCCAACAAATTCACCCATTCTCCCAGAATAGGTGAATTTTCCATCTCCTGAGGTGAACCTGTTGTTCACAAGGGTGATCCCATTCTCAGTTTGAGTCTTTCTATCCATTCCCTTGTTCGTTAAATTCACCTGTTCTCCTAGAATAGGAAAATTTTCCATCTCCTAGGGAAAACTTGTTGTCCACAAGGGTGGCCCCATTCTTAGTTTGAGTCTTCTCGTCCATCTCCTTATCTGTTGAACTCAACCGTTACCTTAGTGCAAGCAAATTTTCCACCTCCTTGGGTGAATTTTCTCTCCACAAGGGTGATCCCGCTTCCCATCCAAATCAACATTTAGGCAAACCTATTTTTTCACTAGGTGATCCTATTTTCTAGTGTGTCCTTTCCCATTCGTACAATCCCAGATTTAGCAAAATTTGTCATCCCTCAATAGGTGATTTTTATCTCATCAATACATTTCAAGATATAGGTAAAGTTGTCACACCTATTAGGCAAGTGTACAAATCAAGTCCACCTGTTTCCCTATGGTCTTTTGGGGTTAGGAAATCCTACTCCCCTAAGAAGTGATTTTGTCAGACTTGAGGAATTTTTTTTAGAGTTTGGGCGATCCCATCAGTGTTTGGGACAACTTACTGTTAGATAGGAAAATTTGCTTAGAGAATTTTCTTGTTTCTTGTGTCATCCTAGAATTAATTGAATTTGATCTCCCCTTATAGGAAAATTTTCTAAAAATAGAGGTAATTTTGCTGCCTTAAGATAGTCGAATTCATGAGCTAAATAGGTGAATTTTTGATACACAAAGGCATATCCGCTACCCATAAAAATTCCAGAGAGTGAATCTTTTTTACCATTGAAAGCTTGTCATTTTTTGAGTCCTTTGTCATCATAAAAAAATATCATTATCCATCTTCTCATAATCATCATTTTCATTTGTTTTCATTTTCCAAAAGTCATCAATCCATCAATAAAATCATATAGGTGCATCTTATAACATCTCCAGATTGCATATCTACCATTAGCTCATCAATATCGATCCCCTAGAATTAATTTTAGAGGTTTTATCCAAGTTGGCTTAGGTGTTGAATCCCAATCATCATAATCCGCATCTAATTAGGATTTTCATATGTCCTAAGTCAGTCATCATTTTCAACCCAATCAATCTACTTCCATCTTGAGGTAAATTTTATGTCATAATCATCCTTTTTGTAGTTCTATCTAATCAATCAACACCTTACGTCATCTATTCAAATCTCTAAACTTAGCTTAGAATCATTCTCATCATCCTACCTAATCAATCATCTAATCCTATCAATCATCCCATCCAATTAGTCAATCTAATCACATCCAATAGCCTCCTCTATATAATCAATCAATCAATTCATCATCATATCCAATCAATCCTTTAATCATCACCTAAATCATCCCTTTGCTACATCTTAGAGTGTAGCCTCATCTTAGTCCATCTAGTAGTTTTGCACTTTCATGCCCATTACCACCCAATCACAAGTGAAGAAACTCATGGTAAAAAAATAGGCTTAGGGTACCTAGATCAACACTCCTCAAGATCCCAATAATGGTGGTTCATTGTAATCCAATACTGAGTCCCATAACACTTCATCTCCTAGTGACGAGAGCATGGTCAATTAGCCTGAAGTCATGGTTGACAAGTACCTCAGTAATCCTACCAACATTCAAATGATAGATCATCTCCTAAACGAGCATGGGGATAAGATCCTTTTTTCCTTACTCTTGAAGGGAGTCAAACTACCACCTAAAATTGACCTATCCAAATATTTCAACATCACACCTCCTCCAGTGTCTCAAGACCTTCATAATTCATAGAATTTTTTAGGGAATTCCTACTTTCCTGAGGGTCCACCTATGGATAATTGGTATCAACCTAGGTTTGGGAATGTCATTCTCTATCAAGTCGCCAATGTCCCTTGGGTTCCAATTTTAGTCATGGGAGAATCATCTAATCCTAATGATCCCCTTGCTTATGGTATGCCACAAAATCTGCCTCCTCCACCACATTCCATTCCTGTCTAGCAAGGTTTGATCCTTGTACCATCTGCACCACCTCTTCCACCTAATCAAATAGGTCAATCACCAGTAAGCACTTGGATTAATCATTTTCTTGCAATGCCACCACCTCCTGGGTCTACACCTACATCCAACTTAGCGCCACCACCTTTCACATCTTAGTAGTTACCCCAAGGCAACGTCCCAAAATGTGAGTAGCCTCTAGTAAACCTATAGCAAGTCACCTCCTTACAACCACTTCACCAATAGGTGACATACCATACCACTATCCCATTGCAAGCATGAAAAAATACAGTTATCCCATCACTAGCAACAAAACATACCAGTACGGCATCACAAGTAAAACAACATATTTCCATTCCTACACAACCTCCAAATCAAGCAACACAAGATACTTCACAACCTCAACAAGGTATCTTAGTACCAATCCCTCAGCAAACACAAATCCCCACACATCAACCACAAGTCTCCTAGCAACATCAAATTCCATCTCTCCCTCTCTATCAACAACCACCCGAGTACATCCAAATCCTCACACAAATGCAAGGAAATCCCCTTGCTCAATACCTTTACCATCCATCAAGCACGTATGTTTCTTTTTCTACTCCATCTAATCCCAATCCCAATCCTACTTATTATAACCCTCAACAATCCCAACTGCCACCACCTTATATAAATCCCCAACAATCACAATCCAATCCTTATTAAAAAACATTTAATCCACAAAAACCTCCACATGCTACCCAATGGCCAAATGCTTCTTACAATTATCAATCTAATCCGTATTATACCTAGCAACAACCCTCATACCAACAGGGTGCTTCCACCAGCTCATATTACTAGTAGCAACCTCCTACCAACAAGGTGCTTCCACCTTGTCATATTACCAAGTCCATCCATCATACTAATAGAGTGCTTCCACCTCATATAATCAAACACCACCACCATATCAGTAAGGGCCCTCCAGTTCATATTACCAAAATTCATCATCTTATCATCAATCCTATGTCAATCCACAATTGCAACCAACCTATACCAATCAGTATTAGCAAGCACCTCCATATATGCCTCCACTAGCATATGATCAAACCACTTTACCCCATCTTCATCCTATCAACAATATGCTCCTTACAATCATTCCAATCCATCTAATCCACCTCCATCAACACCCACTAATAGGGAGTGGAAAGAGGTCAAAGTTGCATTAAAAGAATTGCAATTTAGGACATCAAAAAAGTATTTCAAGTTTGAAGAGTTTTTTCCCTATACATTTGATCCCTCGATCTCACTTGTTCCTTTCCCAAAGCATTTCAAAATTCCTAAATTCGACAAGTATAAAGGAACCAAATCCCCAAAGAACCACCTTTTGGATTTTTACTCCCATTGTCAAGAAGTCAGGCTACACAATGATAACTACCTCCTGCAGTTATTCCCTAGGATTTTAATGGGGGTGGCTCTTGATTGGTTCATGGCTCTTCCAAAGGGATCAATCTCTTCCTTTGCAAATCTTTAAAAAAAAATTGTCACACAGTTCTCCTTCAATTTGAGGAAGGATATTGATACCCTAGATCTTTTGAAAGAAAAGAAATATGGAGAGACTTTTGCAAGCTATATGCAAAGGTGGTGTGCTTTGGCTAGTCTCATGAAGTCTCCTCATAGTGAAAACGACATGGTGACCCTCTTCATAGAAAACTCGCATATAGATATGGCACATAATCTCAATCTTCATTGTGTCACAACCTTCGCAGAGGTCATAGAAAAAGATCCCATCAATGAGAGATTGCTTATTGTGAAGGGACAAATCAAAATTTATAATCTTGATAACAAAAAGTTGTTCGGTGATAAATCACACTACTATAAAAAGAACAAGAATGTAGTCAATGATGGTGTCACCGACACCAAGTATTTCCAAGTAGCTAATACCTCAAAAATTCCATTGTGTGTCCCTCCTCAACAATCAATCCCCAATGCCATATCTATGTCACAGGGGACACCTCATCCTCCTCAATAGTCTAATTAGAATAATAAGGGGAGCAATAAATTCCAATTCACTCAATTGGGAGAGTCCTTAAGTGTCATCTTTAATAGACTCCTTCACTAAATTTAGCTAGTCACATATCCTGTGACCAAACTTTTTGATGAGTCTAAGACAAATCCAACTTGGTACAAGGAGAATGATTATTGTGATTTTCACAAGATCAAAGAGCATTCCACAAACAAATGTCAGTGACTAAAAACCTACATCCAAGGTCTTATAGATCAAGATAATAGACAAGTGGATGCCAAATAGACCCCATCATCCAATGCTCATCTTTAGATATATCAAAATTCCATCCTAAACCATAATTAGGGTGCAAGTACGTATAATACAAATCTTAGGTCAAGTAAGAACAACAATCAGAACAACATCACAAATAACATTAGTTACAAGAATGTGTCTTATAACTATGAGGGCATCATGATGTTCATTAATCAGGTAGAGTCTCATGTCTCTATGATATGTGTTAGAGGAAAAGACCCACAGTGCATTTTCATAACCCATTGTACTCACATCACTATCCTAGGAGCTTCCACATCCACCCATCCAGCTGATGTAAGCTCCCAGTATAATATTCTTGAGCAGCTAGGAAAGACCCTTACTCAAATATCCATTTTGAATTTTCTTAAGTCTTCTCCTATACATCAAAAAATATTAACCAAAGCTTTGCAAGACACCCATGTTCCTAATGATATAGATCCTACCTAATTCTAAGCCTTGGTAGGACACTTGTTAGCCACATATTAGCTGGGTTTTAGTCAAAACAATATGTCTTGCATTGATTTGAACCACAACCGTGCCCTCCATATTGAGGTCCCCGTAGCCTAACATAAAGTGAAAAGGGTCTTGGTAGATAATGGCTTTGTCCTGAACCTTTTGTACATTAAAGTTCATAAAAAAGGTAGGCTACACCCATGTTGACTTAAATAACCAAGGTCATCACCATTAAAGAATATGATAACGTGAAACATGACTCTGAGGGAACTATTTGTCTTCCAATTCAGGTTGGTCATGTTATATAGTACACTACCTACCATGTCCTTGATCTAGACCTTCCATATAATCTTCCTTTTAGGTACCCATGGATCCATTCCATGAAATTCATCCCATCCACTTACCATTAGTGTCTGAAGTTCCAATTTAATGGGATGGAAGTAACAATACATGTTGATCTGCAACCATTTGAGTATTTTCATGAACTAGAAGCTTCCTTCCCTCACTCTCACTATTTTCCTAGAGTAGAAGTGGGGGAACATTAGGAATCATCATCCCATCCATCTTCCAACACACTATCCACCACATCATCCATTCCATATTCTGCTAACTCCACAAACACCAAGGTCTAGATCATAGATAAGGGTTGTGGTGAGTATGAAATGTGCACAACTTTAAATGTGGAAACCATGCCACCCTCACCTCATACGTATGGCCAACCCTCTTAGTCCACACCAAAAAAAGAAGAGAAGACAATCACTTTGAGCTCTAAGAATGTGGTATCCAACACTTTCCATTCTCCTATAAAAATACAAGATACACTAGAAGATGACATCAGTCAATGGATATATCGCAAGGAGACTGAACCTTCCCCACCCCTTAAGGAATACTTCTAGGAGATGTATCTGCATGACTCTAAGTTAGCTGAAAAGTATAAATATCAAGGGGGAGGCCTCAACATACAAGAGCAAGGAAAACAAGAGCCAGTTGATACCCCTATATGACCAAAACACTTGGTCTTAGGCTATGACACAAAACAAAAGGATCCTACACCATCAACTAGTACTTATAATAAAGTTAGTGTGGACAATGGTCTCCTTGAAGACATACCTGAGGAAGATTCCATCATACTTGTGTACGATGATGTGGATCTTTCTTCCATGTTTGATTTCCTTTCTTCTCTATCATCCCATCCCTTTGCCATCCTGAGCTCATTGAATGGGATCTATCAGGTAGCACACATATCAAAACCTTTCAATCTATGGATGCATATGTGCACCTCATGGGATTGGGGGAAGATGAATTCCCTAACCACAAAAATAAGAAGAAACAAAATTAAAAAGGGTCATCTAATGAAAACCTCTTTGAGGAACTTCCTAACTCAACAAAAGTAAAAGTAAAGGGTGTATTTGATAGTGAAAACCTCGACGAGGCACTGGAAGATGGGGACATTCATCTCACCCTTGTGGGAACTCAATTGTATGAATGATCTTCTATTCTAATTGAAGAAACTCAGGAAGTAAAATTGGGAACCGAAGAAAATCCTAAGATCACATATGTAGCCAAATCCTTATGAGTGAAGAACATTCTACCATCCTTAAGTTTCTCAAAGAAGGAATCATTAATTTTGTGTGGACCTATTTAGATATGTGAGGTTTGGATCCCAATTTAGTGGTATACCATTTGAAAATTCATCTGAATGCTAAACCTGTCAAACAAAAATTAAGAAAGATGCATCCTTAGGTGGATTTTTTTATCAAGAAAGAGTTAGAGAGACTATTAGAAGTTAGGTTCATAAGACCTATTGACTATTCCGACTAGATATCCAACATAGTTCCTATCACCAAGCCAAAAGGAAACATTAGGATTTGTATAGATTTTTCAGGATCTCAATAAAGCTTATCCTAAGGATGAATTCCCCCTACCAAACATTGACATGTTGGTTGACCTCACTATGGGACATGAGATGCTATCCCTTATGGATGGTTTCTTTGGCTAAAATTAGATCATGATTGCACCAGATGATAAACATAAAATTGCCTTCACCACTTCTTGGGGCATCTTTTGCTACAATTTCATGCCCTTTGGACTCAAGAATGTGGGGGAAGCTTATCAATGTGCCATGACTATCATCCTCCATGACCTTATTCACATCATAATGGAATATTATTTTGATGACCTATTAGGAAATTCCAAGACTAGGGAAGAGCACCTGATGATCCTAAAGAAAATTTTTGAGCAGTTAGAGCACTACAAATTGCATCTAAGTCCAAAAAAATGTGTATTTTGGGTTACATCAAGAAAGCTATTTGGATTCATCATCTCCATAATGGGTATAGAGGTCGATCCAACTAAATTCAGAGCAATCATGGAAATTCCCTTGCCACATAATCTCAAGCAGTTAAGAAGCCTTTAAGGGAAGTTATAGTCCATCAGGTGGTTCATAACTCAGCTGGCTAACAAGTTCCAATTTATCACCCATCTCCTATGAAAAGACACTACATTCAAGTGGGATTCAAAACGTTAGCAAGGCTTCACTAAAATTAAGGAGTACTTGGCTCATCCACCCATCCTCACCATGGATAAATTTAAGAAACCCCCCTTGGTGAAGGTGTAAAATCTTGTTGAATCTTTCCTTTTATTTGAAAAATAATATTAATTTTCTTGTTGAATCTTAATGAATAATTGGTAAAAAATAATAATCATCATGTCAAATCCTAGAAATAATCACTAAAAGGATTAATTACAATGGTGAATCTCTCCTTTAAAAATTTTCATAGTTGGTCGGCTCAGTTCCCTATTATTTTTTTTATTTTTTGTAATATTGAAGTAGGGTCCCAGGGGTGAAAGCCACCAGTGGGGTCAAGGGGTAGTAGCCCTTGTGGGGGTCAAGGGGTAGAGCCCCCTTGTGGGGTTCGAAGGGGCAACGCCCCCTTATGGGGTTCGTGGACAATGGCCTAGGTGTGCTAGTGTCGTGATATAGGCCAGGTTGAGGGGAAAAGCTCCTATCGTGATACACATTGGAGCACACATGGATTAAGTATTTTTTAAAAATATCACTTTAAAATTAAGACTAAATGAAAAGCAAGGTTTTTACCATTTATTAGCTTTTTAATCAAATGGTTACAAGTTGTTTTCATAATCTAATGTGCATGTTCCTTTTAAAGTCTTGTTGAGGGTCAAAATTTGTTTTGGGCCACACGATTAGGTTTAATCATGTGGGCCAAAATAAATTTTGGGCCTCAATAGGCCTTTTAGAATATATGTGTGTATTAGGTCACATAATCAACCTGCAGCCATCTGAATAAAAAGATAATCGATGATTCGATGACAATAAATAAAAGCCCTATTCAAGGCTAAAATATCCATAAAATTACATGGTAATTTATTATTGTGGCGACATTGCCCCAAAATTAATAGTAGAAATATAATTTTACTGTGAATATAATTAATATTTGTAATTATAGTATAAACTATTGGAAAATCCATTCTAATGATGAATTTTTTTAAAAATAATGCATAGGAAAATTAATCGAGATGAAATTAATTTTTTGTAAAAACCTAGCGATTCAACATCCCTTTTAGCTTGTACTATTCACCATTTCTAGAGGTCCTGATTTCAATTATTCACCAATTGGCGAATATTTGTCACTAAAGTTTTCCCTAATCCTAATGCCTCCTATTCTAGGTAAACTGCTTGTGTTGTACATCTCAGCTACTTCAATTGCACTAGGGGGATTATTAGCTCAGTATGATGAGTCCTCTAAAGAGTGTGCAATTTACTACATAAGTCAAACATCTGTGGGCTATGAACTCAACTATAATTCTCCAATGGAAAATTCTTGTCTAGTTGTGGTCTTCAATTCTCAAAATCTTTTCCATTATATGCTTAGACAACCTATGAAGCTAATATCAAAATTTTATTGACTGAAGTATGTGTTATCTATAACTTCTTTGATTGACTGCATGGCTAAGTGGGTCATGTTACTAAGAAAATTTCATATAGACTATGTGGACCATAAGGAAATTAAGGGACAAGTAATAGCAAATCAATTGGCAGATACTCCTCTAGTGGATGCCTATCCCTTGGTAACAAAATTTCCTGATGAAGAATTCCTCACAGTCACAAAAACAACTACATGGATGCTCTATTTTGATGGATCATACATACATAATGGAGCTAGTGTAGGTATCTTGTTGGTCACCCCACAAGGTAATTACATTCCAAAGTCATTTAGGTTAGCATTCCCATGCACAAACAATATAACAAAGTATAAAGTTCTTATCACTGGTCATAGGATCACCATTCAGTGGAAAATCACTCATTTGTGAGTCTTTGGAAATTCTCAGTTGATTATCAAATAGGTCAATGACAAGTTTCAAAAAAAGCATGATAAGTTGTTACCTGACAAATGCATGGTGGATGAATTTAAGAAACACTTCACCTTCATCCAGTTTGAATAGATCCCTAGAGTTTAGAATAAGGAAACTAATGCAATGGATCTAATCGGTTCCTTGATTAATATGCCTAAGGATCAAATAGACTACAAATTCCTTGTTTAAAAAATTATAATCCCCACATATGATATCCCTGAGAGTGAGATGGTATGTGAAATTGTATATCCCAAATCACTCTGGTATCATGACATTTACACCTACCTCTATCATAACATCTTACTCCTTGACCTTACACAAAATCAACATAAATCCTTCTTCCAATGCACCTCCTACTATACCATCATGGGAGATACACTTTATCATCATGGGTATGATGGAACTCTTCTTAAGTCTTTGAATGAATTAGAAGCTCGCACTATGTTAACTAAGGTTCATAGTGGTTTTTGTGGGGCCCATTCTAATGGCATAGCCTTACCTAGAAGGATTCTCAGAGCTGGATATTATTGTCCTACAATGGAGCATGACTCTTGCAAGTTTGTGAAGTGTCTACCTTGTTAGCAACATGTAGATCTGATACATGCTCTTGCTCAAGATTTGCAACCTATCATAGGACCATGCCCCTTTTCTCAATGGGATTTTGAATTGATCGACAACATCTAGTCTCCATCTTCTAACGATCATACTTTCGTAATCACTACCACTAAATACTTCACCAAGTGGGTGGAAGCAATTCCACTCTCCCAAATAATGGGTATTCAGATATCCAAATTCATCCTTTTCCTTATTCTTTGCGGATATAGAATCCCTTCCACCATCATCACTAACAATGGAAAGCCATTTAAAAACCAAGCTATGAAACACCTATGTGAAACCTTCCACATCCAACATTTTTGGTCCATGGCCTATTACCCACAAAGTAATGGTCAAGCGAAGGTGACTAACAAAACTTTAATCAAGACCCTTAAAAATGTGGTTAATAACACTGGTCGAGATTGGAATCAACATCTCCATCCCACCCTATGGGCCTACCTCACATCCATCCGCACCCCCACAAGAACCACTTCATATTCTCTAGTGTATGGATCCAATGCCATCTTAACGATCAAAGTCGAGATCCCATCACTTAGAATTTCTCTGAAGAATCTAATAAGTGATGAAGACACTTGGGTTGCACGACTTAGTCAATTGGGGCTCCTAGATGAAAAGTGTATCTGGGCCTACAATCATCTTCAAGTGTATCAACATCGCCTTAGGAGAAGCTACAACAAGAAATTTTAGCTTTGTCAGTTCAATGTAGGTGATCTAGTCCTCAAGGAGAATCAATGTACCTAGCAAGATCAAGACAAGAAAGGAAAGTTTGAGGCTAATTGGCTAGGTAGTTATGTTTTCATAGCTAAATATGGATATGGGGCATATAGTCTTACTACACCTGAAGGGGATACTTTGGAGGTGTCTATCAACATCATACACCTAAAGAGGTTTTATACCTAAGTCAACTGGGTTATCCTATCTTGAAAAATACCAAAAAAAAGTAAAAAATGGTCAAAAATATTTTAAAAAGTCAAAAAAGTCAAAAATTCAAAAATAGTAAAGAGAAATAATCCATCCTATGGTGAAAACCACCCCTAGTGGCACCTTAGATAAGTACGTTTGGTGAAAACCTGGTAATAGGAACCATTCATAAAGGGCTTAATCGTTATCTACCTTGTGTCCTAGTTACTTTATCCTTTCATCCATCCCTTTTGCATATCAGGTCCTAGCATCCTATTCAATCCAATCCTTTCATCCATGTCCACTTATCTACCACTTGGTATGTTTTGGATGAGCATTGGATGATCATCATCTGCTATCTATAATCTTGAGCTTTTATCCTGATCTAAGTGTGTGTCTTTTTTCTATGTCATTAGTCAGTTTCTCACCTTCATCTAGGGTCCTTCATCATGTCAATCCTCATTAGGTCTCATCCTATCATGTCATTAATAATGAATTTGACTGTGTACACCTTCATATGGGAAAGGTCTTCCCTCCCCTGATGGATATCCTCATTCATTTTTAGTATCTAGAATAGTACAGTCTCCAAGCCAATGTGGATCTTCCCCTTAGGTCTTTTGTTTTCCCTGTCATGTTGGTCCTTCATCCTTCATTTTTTGGTCCCATCTTTTTTTGTTAGTCTTTTTTGAACTAAATTTCCCCTACACTTTCACGTAGGCAAGTTCAATCATTTGATTTGCCCCTAGAGATTTTTTCCATCTGGTCTTTGTCATCCATCATCGTCTCCATCATCCTCTTTCCACTTTTATCCATGGTCTTTTATTGAACTATGAGGTCTTTGTGCTTTCACGTAGATAAGGCTAATCTTTGATAATCCCCCAAGCCCCTAGGTCTTTAGGGTGTGTTGGTGTTGTGTCTTGTGTCTTGTGTCTTGTGTTTTGTCATCAAGTATGTCCCTATCTAGCTAGTTCTTAGCAACCAAGATCCACTAGTATCACAAGGTTCAAGATGTCTTGAATATCTTGAGTCTTGTCGATCACTTAGTTTAGTCTCCATCTTTGGTCTTAACAAGATGCATCCTTCCTAATCAGACCGCATCAATCCCATCCACCTTTTGATCTTGTGGCAAAGGACATTTGAAATTGATTACTTTCTTGTGATGCTTTTGGAATTTTGGTTTATCATTTGAGCTTCCTATCATACCTTGTTAGGGTCACCATGATCCATCATATCATGGTGTGTATCAACAAGTAAACATTGGGGCATATCGTGATTGTTTTTTGTTGCTATCTGCTTGGTTGCTCCATGTAGTACCCACCAAGATCCCTGAAGTCTTCTGCTATGTTGGGGAATCCTTTGTGCTTGTGGCTATCCTAATGCCTGGACTGACCGAATTTATCTTGACTTTGGGGTGTTGGGATAGCCTCCTTATCTGTTGTGTTTGTTCCATGCATTAGACACAAATCTACCTTGGTTCCTCATACCCTAGTGTCTTGTGTCTTTTGCTATATAAAAAATCAGTGCTCCAAAAATTTGAAAATAACATTAGGATTGCATTTAAGTTTCCACCCCATTTCATTGCATTTATCCTCCATGATTCTTGTCCCTAACCTATGACTAGTGATTTTGGTTGTGCAAAGATTATTCTCCCATTTCTCCTTCTTTTTAGGATGCCTATGGTTTTGATAGGTGTAGTATCATACCATCATCCCTTATTTTTATAATGATTATAAGAAAAGTACTTTCCATAAGCAAAAGCAAGTATGATATGCAAAAAAAGGAGGCCTATCCCTAGCTTCTCTCACTATGGAAGCCCTTATTTACAATTATGCCTATGCTAATTTAATTCAGATATTAATCCCATCACTCATGTAGGTTGCATTCATTTATTACACTGACAGTACCAAGGTCATCTCTACTACCAAATCCTTGGTCTATGACATACAAAATGAGCAAAGAAAATGAGATTGGCAAATAACTACAAGGAAAAAACATGTTTGTCATAGAAATGGGTGAGTCTACTCATTCAATTAATCTTGATCATTGTCATATTAAAATATAATTTTATCTCAAATGGTGCTAATTTTCATCTCATCTATCATGGTAGGTTCATTGCATTGCATTTCATCCCATGTGCATTTTTCATGTCATGTTCATTTTAAGTTGTTTAGATTAATCTTATTTGTTTATTCTAAGCATCTTATGCCCATTTCATTATCAATTCATTGCATTAACATTTTGCATATTGTTCTATCACATTACATTCTCATAACATAAATCAAATCATAATAAAATAAAATTGATTGTAGAGTGTGCAACACATATGTCCATCTTCTATGAGTTGATTGGTGTTTCTGGATCACATTTGTTGATTATTTCAGGCATGCATCACCACCTGCATCACAAATCATTAGGCTCATGTCCATAGCATTGTAACATCATAAATCATTCATCACATCCTACATCACAAAGCATTAGGCATAATGCATTTCATCCATGTCATCCACATAGGTATAAATATAACTCATCATTAACACATGCATCATCATAACCATCATCAACATAATCATCCATAATAAAACACATACATACACATGTGCATAAATAAACTTCAATCACATAAACATACACATTGTGTCGATTAGGGGTATCACATATCATATAAATATCAAAATATCATGTCCATCACAAGGTCCATAATAAATCCCATCATATACATTGATAATCATCAAATAAAATACAAGTACAGGGCTTTGAATCAAATGTAGAGACTACATCAATCACCAAAATGATTTATATCTAATCTGCAATGTGATATTTGTGGTCTCTACCCCTATGTACAGCACATCCACCCTACACCTATCAAAAACCTACATCCTTTCTTCTCCCTTCTATCCTCACTACCTTGAGCTAATAGCATCTGACCTCTGTGGGGAGTTTGGAACTGGTCCTCTATGTGGGGGAGTCTCTCAATAGCTATTTGTACCCTCGTGTATGTGTCCCTAATGACTATGATAGTGCTAGCATATGTGGTACTGCTTATACATAGGGAGGTACATGACGTGCAATATTTAGAACCTCTTTGAAATATTCCCTCATGTAGTAATTGGCCTCTCTCATGTACTCATCCCTCTCTATTGCTTGTATCTTGGTTGTGTCTCGCTCCACCCTATACTTGTCTCATAATCTAGCTAGGTATCTCATCTCCTACTCCCATGCATCATGTGCCATCCTCAGTTGGTCTATTTTTTTCTGTATCCATGACATTTGATCTACCATTGCATCCATGTCACCCTACAAGACCTACACCTGTACCTCTATCACATCCCTCTAATCCTACAAGGCATGTACATGTACCTCTGCCACATTCCTCTCATCTTTCATGGTATACATTTGTGCCATCACTACCTCTACTCTCTCTAGTACTACCCCTTCCTCCTCAATTGTCATCTCTACAACCTTGACCCTATCCCAAAGCTCATCCCACTCTCTCCTAAGTGCATCTCACTCCCTCCTCATCTCTTCCATCTCTCTCTAACTCTCTGCTAGCCACCTATGGAAGTCATCCCTCTTTATCTCCATCTCCAATACCCACTATCCTACCTCATATTCCAGGTCTTTGTAGTCCCTATCACCCTCTCTCCACAGCCTATCCATCTTTATTTGCAATCTCTTTATGTCCTCCTTAGACTCCCTTAGTCTATTCTCTATGATTTGAAATCACACTAGAGCTCCTGTCAGTAGTACGGTTGGATCCCCTAGTGGTGGAGGTACATATGGTACTATAGCTAGTGGATGTATCTTTGGGGCATTCTCCTCCATCACCTCCCCCTGTCCTCTCACTTGATGGTATCCTCTCGCCTCCTCTACCTCACCCTCTCTATCTCCACCCCTCCTCTGTTAGTTACATCTCCTCCTGACTCCTTTTTCTGAACAATCTCATCTCATCTTTTGATCCATATCCTAGTGCCCCTACTATCAGGTGCACAACCATAATCCACCCTATCCTATGTTGTGCCAACCATGTAGAGTCCTGCATTATCATCCTTGCATTGACCTCCCTCCTCTCCCAGGATATGGCACCAACTACAAATCCTCCCACATTATTCATACAAAGTCTCTAGTGATCTTATCACCCTATAGCCACTCTTGGGTAATCCATCGAAACCTTTTAGGCCTTGGAGAGGTATCCTATTGTATGTTGAATTGCTTCATCACCCTGTCCAACCTGTGAAGCTCAACAATGTGTGGGTCCCTCCCGATGAGGTAGTATACTGTGAAAAAGTAGCCCCTATAGCTCCTCTCATCCTATCTCCAACCCAAAAAACGTCAATGTTGGTATGGTCTCTATACAATCTAATCTCCCTATAGATCATCCAACCTCCTCCTCCATCCCTCCAAGTCACTAACATCCACCTAGTGCAGCCACCAACTATACTCTGTCCCATACTAGTAGGATACTAGAAATGTCTCATCCAATCCCCCCAATGTCAAAACCCCTAGCCTTGCCAAGCTAATGTGCTTCCAGGCACATACCTAGTGTAGTGTCACATCTATAATGCTAAGGGCCCTCCTGTAGTAAACCACATACATATCGTGATATATACTAAGCCAAAATGCATGCACCCCATGTGAGCTCTCCCTCCCTCCTCTCCATAATGTGTCACACAACCTCAATTATCTTGAGGCTACAAAACCATCCACTCCTGTCCATTAATAAAATCCTACTGATCAGTCTACAGAAGTATAGTGGTAGTGTAGGAACCTACAATCCCAAACATCTAACTAATTCTAACTTTACCCCTTTGATAGGTAGATCTACCCATCCAAAGATCACCCATAGGATCCTATCTCACTCTCTGCCCTTGCTCTGTGTCCATCTCACCAACCACCCTCTGATGGGTAGTCATTGTATCCTCCACACTTCCTTAAGGGTCACTATCATCTCCCTTATCGAGAGATGGAAGTTTGATGTCTCTAAGCTCCATCACTCCATCAAAGCCATCAAAAGTTCCCAATGTGCTCTGATGTTGGGATACCCCAACATGCGAAGCAAGCCCACCTATGCCAATGTCACATGATCGTGGGAATTCATTACCCCAATTGTCGCCTCTAAATCCACCAAATGTCTCTCTCACATTTGTAGCATCTCAAATTTTTGCATCCACACACAACACTCTATTAGTCCTTCATCTTTCTCTTTTCTTTTTCTATCATTTCCTCCCTATCTTGGGATTTTAGCAAATTTTCCTATTTTGGTGAATTCACCCCTTTCTAGGTCTTGGTGAATTTTCCTATTCTGGCGAATTCACCCATTCTAGAAAATTTTGCCTTTTCTTTTGTCCCACAAATTTGCCTCTCTTGGTGAATTTTCCTTTCTTTATTGTCTAGCAAGTTCACCTTTTTTAGACAAATTTTTCCCTTTTTCTGGCATCCTGCAAATTCGCCTTTTCAGGTGAATTCACTCATTTTCCTACATCTAACAAATTCTCCTTTTCAAGTGAATTCTCCTTTTCCTGCCATTTTACAAAATTTCCTTTTCAAATGAATTCGCCTTTTTTCAACTTACCCTGCAAATTTTCCTTTTTAGGTGAATTCTCCTTTTTCACTTTTTTAGTCACAAAATCACCTCTTTTCTAGGTGACTTCACCCTCAACCTTGATTGTGCCCAAATTCACCTTTGTTTTTTGAGACTTCACCCATTTCCTTGGGATAGGAAAATTTGCTCCCTGCTCGAGAGAATTCATTTTCACATATATTCCTGCCTTTGCTTCCCTTTTCAACAAAATCACCTTTCCTCTTGTTAGCTCTCAAAAACGCAAACAGGACACCTCAAGAGGCTACCAATCTCTTGGTATGCTTTAGGGTAAGAGAAGGTTAAAATATTTCAACCTTCTACTCTTCAAGTGCTACCAGACCTAGGTAGCTGTACCCACTTGAATTGAGTAGACTTGACTTCTGATTATCTTTCTTGCAATGATTTTTCCACAATGGTAGATGGAAGTGAACAAATGAATTCAAACTTGGTACAAAATGTAATAGCAATATTCTATTCTAAATCCTACAATTTTCAATTAACAAATGTAAGGAAAATAAATAAATCCAAATGATGAAATGCAGAGACCAGTGCCTTATTGGGTATGTAAAGTAAAATGAAATCAATATGAGTAACACTTCTCTGGAGAAAACTCAAATTATCTGGCACATTCTGTTTACAACTTGTCTAAACATGCAAGACTGTGACTACTAAGCTCTACTTTAATAATCCAAATGAATATATTTGATCACTGTGATCAACTAAAAGGACTTAATCTTTGCTTGAAAGAACCAATCAACTAACCACACAGATACAAGAAATGTGCATTGATGGATTGAATATAAACTTGTTATATCAAATTAAACAACCAAAAAGAATCAATCTTGGAGACAACTTAGCAATACTTCAATTAAATTCAATAGATAATTAACACCAGAAATGTGTAGCAACGTCAATTGACCTTCATAAATACCTACATTTTAAATCGTGCATCACAGTCTCTAATTTGAGAATGTTTATTCTACTGTATCCATCATCTACCTACTGTATATCAAAAAAACTAATAGTTGATTTCCTTTACAATTACAAAATGCATATTTATAAACTAGCATCAGAAAAAAAAAATATCGCATCAAGATCCCATGTCGGCCTACCACTGAAATCAAGCTCAATTCATGTTGGCTAGTAGCACTTGAATTTTATTAATCAACACTGGAACAGTCACTAAGACATATCGTGGTCATGCCAAAGGCAATTAAATCGCTATCAATCATCCCCAAGCTTTGTGTGCTTTATTCGCTTTTGCCGTGACCTGTCAGAGTCAGGGAAACATCATATAGATTAAATTATGATTCATCAATCACCGAGATACATTTTGTTTCATTAACTATTGCTATAACATCCGATATCAGGGAGATGTTTTACTGGTTATATCCTTGTCTTACTGAAACACCCCGAGCTCACATTAGATCGCCAAGACAAAAGCTTTCTCACACCGAAAAAGCCCCCTTTGTGTTCCATCGACGAGACCGAAGGTCACTTGCTGAGACTTCACACCGAACATATTAACTCATACCCATATACACATCCTCTCGCCACCAGTTAGTTGGACAATGTGAAATCATTATGACCTCACCACGAATACAAATTGTTTGGCCAAAGAAATCCTTCAATGTGTTAGTTGGTGAGACCAAAAGGGTTTGCTATGACTTACTCTAATGAAAACATCTCTCACCGAAAGCCATTCGATAGAAACCTTATGTGTAATGTCAGCTAGATCAAAGGTCACTTGCCAAGACCTCTCTTCAATATCATTTAGTATAACCAAAATAAACTTAAACTCCTCCTGATATGTATCTGACCATCGGCAATTAGCAAGACTAAGTCAGTTCACCAAGATGCTACCCCGATGAAAATATTTTTTCGATATGTATCTTTTTTGTCACCGAAACAATGAGAAAGCCCTGTCGATACATATTCATAGGTGAATACCCATCACTGTAACAATGAAGAAGTCATGTTGATATTCTTGCAGCAAACATATGTTAACTCAAAAGAATCATGGGTCGGGGAGACCTAGATAGACTTATGTCAATATGGACCACAACGTGAAAATGCATGATTCGATAGATTTATGGGATAAATATATGCAAAGTGTGAGAAAAATGTCATGATAGAAGGCCCCTGTGCTTATGATAAGGACTCATATGGTAACTCAGGGGTATGAAAGATATGTAAAATCATCAGATTATTATAGTTCCAATAGTGGCTCCATCTGGGGATGAATGATAATAAGATCATTACAAGGATTCAAATCTTTGGGTGAGCAGAATAGACACAAAATCATGAACCAGTGAGAAAAATGGAAAAGGAAACGAATGGAAAAAAGAATGCAGAATGGAGGAGAACTAGAACTCTAAACTATTGTGCATGGAAAAGAATTTTAAAGAGGACCATTAAGAGTTGTCCATGCACTGGCAACCCTTAACCCTCTATGTTGCTTAAGAGAAGAAAAACTTCAAGAATTTCCCATGAACAGGAAATTCTTGATCTTCACTAGCCATATTCTGTAGATAGTATGAATCTTCACCTTTCTTTCCAACAATAACAAAAGGTCCCAGCCACAAAGCTTCAAATTTACCATGCTTGCCTTTCTCCTGACATCTTTCATTCCACATCAACACCAAGTCATTTTCTTCAAATTTTCTCTCCTTTTCCTTCTTGTCAAATAAATACTTCATCTGTGTCTGTAACTTCATGTTTTGCTTTTGGGAAACTCTCCTTATTTCATCGAGTTTAGCTAGTTGATCCATTCTTTCCTCCATAGGTTAAGGAATATCCAAATCTTCTTGAAGGACAAACTTGTAGACCGGCAACGAATTCTGCAAAGGCATCTTGGCTTGTGTTCCATATACCAATTCAAATGGGGATTTTCCAAGTACTCTTTTCACAATAATCCTGTCAGCCCATACAACCAGCTTTAATTTTGAATCCCAAGCCTTCTTGTTCTTATGTAACATCCTCTTTATAATCTTCAAAAGACTCTTATTGCTAGACTCTTCTTGACCATTAGCTTGTGGATGGTAAGGAGATGCATAAGAAATAGGAATGCCATATGTGTCACAGAAACTTTTCAACTCATCTAATTTGAAACACATCCCATTGTCTGTGATTAACCTCAATGGTGCACCAAATATGGTGATAATGTTGTCCATCAAGAAATTTTTCACCACTTTGCTTGTAGCCTGTTTAGTTGGGATTGCTTCTACCCACTTGGTAAAATAGTCAATGGCAACCAGTATCCACTTGTGTCCTCCACTTGATCTTTCTTATATTTCTCCACTGAAATCAATTCCCCATTGATGAAAAGGGGCATCAGTCTGCAAAGGTCGAAGTGGCAAAGCTCCTTGATACTTCATTTTTCCATAGAACTTCTGGCAAGCTTCACATTTTCTTACATGTGTGAAAGAATCATTAAAAATCCTAGGCGAGTAGTAACCTACCTTGAGAATTTTGTGTGCAATTAGTTTTGCTGAGTAATGTCCTCCACAAACTCCCTATATATTTTACTTAGAACATGCTTGGCCTGAGACTCATCAAGACATAACAATAGTATACCATCCTTGTTTTTCCAAAACAAATCTCCATCCATGAAAACACATTTAGATGCTTGCAACTTCAAAGTTCTTTTCTGGCTGTCACTCAATCCTTCTAGACACTTTTTTTACTTAAGGTAATGCATGATATCAATATACCAAGGAGTGTGCTCAATGCTTGCAATTGTAGTCCCTTCTTCTACATTACAAACTTGATTTACTTCAATATTTGATTCTGCCATCAACCTAGCCAAGCCTTGACCTCTCACTAGCTTAGTAATCTATATCTCCATGTCAAACTCTTGAATTTTGTTAATCCATCTACATCTTTTTCCTGTTACTTCAGATTGTGTTAGAATATCTTTGACAGCAACCTGAGGGACATAAGTAATCACCTTTGCTCCAACAAGATATGGTATGAATGCTTTAGTAGCTTTAACTAGTGCAAACGCCTATTTTTCCATTATATCATACTTCAATTCAAACGCTTGTAATGACTTACTGAAGAAAGAAACAGGTTGTTCATGACCTTCATTATTCTATAACATAACAGTAGCAATTGTGTGCATTGAAGCAAATGAAAATATCTGAAAAGGCTTTACAAAATCTAGAGATTTAAGGATAGGAGCCTCCTTGATGGCCCTTTTGATAGATATAAAAGCTTCCAAGGATTCTATGGTCCATTCCATTTTCTATCCTTTCTTCAACATTTTTGGTATGGGCTTAATGATCTCAGCAAAGTTAGAAACAAATCTCCTAAAAAAAATAATTTTTCCAAAGAATGATTATATAGCCTTAACAATTTTGGGAATAGGAATTTTGTCAATAGCTTCAACCCTCCCAGGATCTATCCTAATTTCCTCTTTTGAAACAATATGTCCTAAGAGCTTACCCTTTGTGACAGGAAAATGACACTTCTATGGATTTAAGCTAATACCATACTCCAGGGCTTTAATAAATACCTTCTCTAGATGTTGTACATGATCTTCAACCTTCTTCGAATAAGCAGTTAGGTCATCCTGGTACACCACCATGATAGCATTGATCAAATCTATAAATTCCACGTCCATAGCTCCTTGGAAAGTCACTCCTGCATTAGTGAGACCAAATGGAATTCTTATGTATACATACATTCCCCAAGGAGTTGTGAATGTTGTCTTGTATTGCTCAAATTCTTTGACCTTAACTTGATTATACCCTAAAAACCCATCCATCATAGATAGCAGCTCACACCCTGTCACCTTATGTAATATAGCCTCCATATTGGGTAAAGGATAATTGTCCTTGAGAGATCCCATATTCAAATTCCTAAAGTCCACACATAGTCTGATGTCTCCATTCTTCTTTCTCACAGGGACCAAGTTTGAGACCCAAGATGAATGTCTGATTGGTTTAATGATTCCTCCATTTCTAAGCTTTGCCAGTTCCTCCTACATCTTAGGCTCCAATATTGGATTTATAGGCCTTTGCTTCTGTCTGAATGGCTTAGCATCTGGCTTCAATGGTATTTCATGCTGAAATAAATCTTCCTTGTATGCTTTTAAATCTTCATAAGACCAAGCAAACACATGCTTATACTTTCTCAGCACCTCTATCAACATTCTTCTAATTGTAGGGCTTATCTTCTTCCTTATGTACACCTTTCTTGGTGCCATCTCAATCCCCAAGTTAATCTCCTCAACACATTCCTTTTTGACTAGTGTTTGCTTCATGAGGGACCGATCATTTCCATCATACACCCTCTCTAATGCCACTAAACCCTTAGGAAGCTTATTTGTTTTGAGATGCAAGATCTCCTTTCCAAACACTGTTTGCTTCCCATCCATTTCTTCAACAAAAGAATTGAAGTCAATTTCCTGGGCTTCATATTGATCTATACAATAGAGGAATTTCAAAAGGTCAATATCATCTTTGAAGACCTACCAACTATAAATGTTGTCAGGAACAATAGGACTTGTCTTGAATTCAATCTGTGATATCCCATCCAATGTGATATCATCTCTTTTCAGTGCCACATTTGCTAAAAAATCAGCCATTATGTTCTTTGATCTATCAATCCACTCAATTGAGAAGGCATCAAACAACTCAATTGTGTCCCATACAAAATTCCTATATTGTTTCAATATTTTGTGCTTTGTTGCATAATTTGACTTAATTTGTGAAACAACCAACTCATAATCCCCAAGAACAACTAGCAACTTGATTTTATGTTTCACAACTATGTTTAGGCCTGTCAATAAAGCTTCATATTCCACCACATTGTTTGTACATTTGAATGACAACATAAATGAATATTTAAATGTAATACCTTCAAGTGAAATAAATACAATCCTAGCTCCATTACCTTCTTGGCTGCAAGCTCCATCAAAGTACATCCTCCATACACTATTGCAATTTTGTGCAACATGCTTTTCAATTGGGTCAGTACTTACCAACTTTGGCTAGGCTGGTTCTATTTTAAAATTTCCAAGATCAACATCACAAAAACAATTATTCTAATCTTGAGGTAGACAATCAACAGGCTATTTCATTCTTGGCTCCCTATACAACTTGACTTCCTGACCATTCACTAGAATTGTAGCATAAGACAGGTCAAATTGAACATTTCCTCCAACTGCTATTGTCCACTGTCTTGATAAAAGAATCCCAAATTGAGGAGGAGTGTCAATCACAGTTATACCTATATTATATGCCACCTATGGATAAGTAGTTAGCTTGACTTCAACATCTCTCATAATGCCTACCATAGGAACAAGTATGTTATCCATTGCGTAGCACTTTCCTCCGTTGGTATCAACCCACATGCCAAGTTGTTTCATAACTCCTACTAGCATGATATTTATAGTAGCACCAAATTCTATCATGCAATTCCTTAGTAGTTTGTTATTTATAAGTAATGTAGTGAAAAAGGGATCAACTTGAGGAGTTGTTAATATATCATTCAAGCAGGCTTCTGGGATATTTACTTTCTCCTGCCAATTGACTGCTTTAATAGCTACTCTATTTTTAGAATTCACATATTTTTTATTCCTATTTGCTATAAATTGAATAGCACTATCTCTGTATTCCTTAATTTTCATCATTTCAAGCAGTGGAACAGACATTTTTACCTAGGATAATGCCTGAGTGAGGTCAAAAGAAGAGCCTTCCACCTTAACAATTTTCTTCTGTTCTGACATCTCTCCTTTATTTTCTTCCTTTTCTCTTTTACTAGGCTAGTCAGGCTTTTGCACCTCCTTGTGTAATTCCTTCACTTCCTCCTTTTGGATAGGCTTTTGTTCACTTTTATCATGTTGTTTATTTTCTAGTTTCTTCACAATTCCTTGTGTCACTTTTTGTTCCTGCATAAAGATTCCTTTAGGGACACCTTCATTCTCATTTACTGTCCTATTTCTCAACCAATGCTTACTCTTTTCTTCTTCAACTATAGCAACAGTTAGTCTCTCTATTTCATCTTTGGTGAGTCTCCTCATACTACATTGAGCAGGCACCTCAATAGAATGTGGTTCTCTATAATCTTTTTCAGAATCATAAAGAACCTGTTGTTCAGCCATATGGACATTATATTTATGATTTGAGACATCATACTCATATCCTTCATCCTCTGAAGATGATTACCTTTCCTCAATATGGTGAAAAGTATTTGAAGTCAGATACACTGTGTGATCTTCTCCATTGTTTTCCATCAACATTCCCTCTTCTTGCGCTCTCTAGGCTACAACACAATAATCTGGGGAATGTGTCTTATCACAAGCTTCACAGAAATAATTGTTACTCACCATATAGGTTCCCTTCTACCTCAATGGATCAGGAGTCTCTTTGTTTCTTGGCCTAGTTTTCATAGGTTTCCCATCCTTCCAGTCTGTATTATAAGGCATATCATGCAACCTCGACCTCTCATTTATGTATGTATTCTCCTATCTCTACTAATAATTGCTGCTTTGTTGAGGAGCCCTAGGGTTGTCTCTTTTATTGACTATCCCAGCAACCTTCTTGTTGTTTTCAATTGTCAGTGCTATTTTCTATGCTTCAGCCAAATCTCTTGGGAATTTATTTCTCAATTCATACCCTATTTTGGGATCAAATGCATTCAAGTAAACACTCAATGCTACAGAGTCTGGAAACCTTGATCCAGGAGGTATCTTAGTCTGCAACTTGTTGAATCTTCAGTTGAAAGCAAAAATTGAGTCATTATGATTTTTCTGAATTCGCATCAATTCATGAAGAGCAGCATATGGTGCACTTTAATTCCCATATTGCTCCAAGAATCTGTCTTGAAATATTTAGAGAGAATCAATAGAGGTTGTTGCTAGGCTGTTGAACCAATCTCTAGCCTCTTCAGTAAGCGACATCATGAATAATCTCATATGTAGATATTCATAAGGCACATCCAAGTCTTCAATGAAAGCATTGAAACTCCTTAAGTGGTCTTCAGTAGAAATTGCATTACTCCCTGTAAACTTAGGCACCATACCCCTCCAACTTCCATCCATAGGGTAAGGGTATAATTGAAAACATGCTAAATCAAATTGTCTGATCATTGTTGTATGCTGGTGAGGGGGGGGGGGTTAGGTGGGTACTGATATTGGTACATGGGGTTATTGTATTGTGCATTTTGTTGTGGGATATAATGTTGATTATGAGGTAGTTGAAAATGGTGTGTGGGAACATGAGGCAGATGATTTGGTTGTTTGTACTAATTCCCTAACTGATTGTGAGGAGCATTTGATTGATTAGAGGGCCCTGCACCATTATCACCCTGCTTATGAGGTGGTACATATTTTGGGCAACCAACCATCTGATCAGTAACTTGGGCCTTCTGCAATTTAGCCTCTAGTTCCTCTATCTTCTTCTCTTGTAATTCCAACCATGCTTTTACTTCCTCGGGAAGCTCATGATTAATAAACTCATTTTGGTTACCCTCCATTTTTTTATCATATTCATGTTGAATTCTGATTCGTTCAGCCTCTAATGCAGCCTGAAACTTAGCCTATTTCTGAGATCAAGAAAAGAGAAGGGATTTCTTTGATCTTCTGGAGTACAAGGCTCTGCACTTGAATTTTTCCTCCATGTATCATAGCGATCATATGTTTCACAATGTGCTCTTGATATTTTGTCTTTGTCTATCATGCACATATCCTCACTTATCCCTTTTCCCTTATCAACCTTTTCATCTTTATGTGTCCACTTACTATTTCCAGTAGGAGCTCCAGTATGACCTCCCCTGTATTGAGATCTTCTTCCATTCATGTTTGAACAAATGTAATGTTTATGTTAGAGTTGCCACTCACTTTCCTAAGAGTAAGAAAATGATTGATACTTCCTATTCCCACCAGAGTCTATTCAAGGTTTCTGACTCTATGTTTAAGGCCCTGATTCTGAATGTATTCCCCAATACAGTCACTAATTTTTTAGCTCTCAAAAATGTAGGCAGGACGCCTCAAGAGGCTGCCAATCTCTTGGTATGCTTTAGGGTAATATACAAGGTTAAACGCTTTCAACCTTCTACTCTTTAGGTGTTGCCAGACCTAGGAGGGTGTACCCACTTGAATTGAGCAGACTTGACTTATAATTATCTTTCTTGCAATGATTTGTCCACAATGGTAGATGGAAGTGAACAAATGAATTCAAACTTGGTACAGAATGTAATAGCAATCTTCTAATCTAAATCCTACAATGTTCAATTAAGAGATGTAAGGAAACTGAATGAATCCAAATGATGAAATTCAGAGACCAATGCCTTATTAGGTATGTAGAGTCAAATGAAATCAAGATGAGCAACACTTCTATGGAGAAAACTCAAATTATCTAGCACATTTTATTTACAACTTGTATAAACATGCAAGACTATGACTACTAAGCTCTACTTTAATAATCCAGATGAATCTCTCTGATCACTATGATCAAATAAAAGGATTTAATCTTTGCTTGAAAGAACCAATCAACCAACCACATAGATACAGCAAATGTGCACTGATGAATTGAATATAAACTTGTTATATCAATTTAAACAACTAGAAAGAATCAATCTTGGAGACAGCTTAGCAATACTTCAATTAAATTCAATAGATAATTGACACCAAAAATGTGCAGCAACATCAATTGACCTTCATAAATACCTCCATTTTAAATTGTGCATCACAGTCTCTAATCTGAGAATGTTTATTCTACTGTATCCATCATCTACCTACTATATATCAAAAAAACTAATAGCTGATCTCCTTTTAGAATTACAAAATGCATATTTATACACTAGCATCAGAAAAACATATCACATCGAGATCCCATGTCGGCCTACTACTGAAATCGGGCTCAATTCATGTCAGCTAGTAGCACTTGAATTTTATTAATCAACACTAGAACAGTGGCTAAGACATATCGTAGTCATGCCGAAGGAAATTAAATCATTGTCAATCATCCCCAAGCTCTGTGTGCTTTATTTGCTTTCGCTGTGACCCGTCAAAGTTAGGGAAACATCATATAGATTACATTATGTTTCATTGATCACTGAGATACACTTTTATTTCATTCACTATCACTGTAACATCCGATATCGGGGAGATGTTTTACTAGTTATATCCTTGTCTTATTGAAACACCCTGAGCTCACACTAGATTGACAAGACAAAAGCTTTCTCATGCTGAAAAAGTCCCCTTTGTGTTCCATCGACGAGACCGAAGGTCACTCACCAAGACTTCACACTGAAAATATTAACTCATATCGATATATGCATCCTCTCACCACCAGTTGGTGTGACAATGTGAAATCATTATGACCTCACCACGAATAAAAATTGTTTGGCCAAATAAATCCTTCAATTTGTTAGTTGGTGAGACCAAAAGGGTTCGTTATGACTTACTCCGAAGAAAACATCTCTCATCGAAATCCATTCGATAGAAACCTTATGTGTAATTTCAGCGAGACCGAAGGTCACTCGCCAAGACCTCCCTTCGATATTGTTTAGTCTGACCGAAACAACCTTAAACTCCTCCTAATATGTATCTGCCCATTGGCGGTTGGCAAGAGTAAGTGAGTTTGCCAAGATGCTACCCCAATGAAAATATTTTGCCGATATGTATATTTTCTATCACTGAAACAACGTGAAAGTCCTGTCGATACATATTCATAGGTGAATGCCAATCGCTGTAACAATGAAGAAGTCATGCCGATATGCCTGCAACAAACATATGTTAACTCAAAAGCATCATGGGTTAGGGAGACCTAGATAGAATTATGCCGATATGGACCATAATGTGAAAATGCATGACTCAATAGATTTATGGGATAAATATATGCAAAGTGTGAGCAGAATGTTATGATAGAAGGCCCCTGTGCTTATGATAAGAACTCATATGGGAACTCAGGGGTATGAAAGATATGTAAAATCATTAGATTTCTACGGTTCCAACACCTCTAAGGAGGGATGAATCCAACATTTCCTCCCTCAGAAAATTTTCCCCTATTGGGGGTTTATTCGCCTTTTTCTGCAATCAACTCCCTGGATGGGTGAATTTTCCCATCAACAACAGCCTCATTTTCCCTTTCCCTAAAACTCTATCTCTTAAATGCATTAAAAAGTAAAAAAATAAAATCTAAGTCAAAAGCACAAAGAAGTGTTTTGAATCTTACCTAGCAGGGTACCACGCACTCGTAGTAGAATAGGAACACCTCCTCACCTCGATGGATGATCTGATCATCTACAAATCCCTTCTCATCACTCCCATCAACCATCCTCATTACTCTTCTCTCTCTCTTGTTGATTCAACTACCAAGTGTGCAAATGGTGAATAGTAATTTGTAAAATTACTATTTATAACTTTTCCCCCCCTTTTTAAATTTTTAAGTTTTAGGTAATTTTTACTCTTTATTTAACCTCATTTTATTTCATTTAATCCCTTTTCTTCCATGAGCTTCCATTTTAACCCCATTTTCCCATTTTCCTCCATTCAAAAGCCATTCTTCATGGTTTTTTGCACTCTATCGCATGGTACCCTCCATTTTTTCATATCAAGAAGTCATCCGGGGTCCCTTTTTCCTCCCTATCTACCCTCTCAAGGGGGCATATCCTATCATTTACCTCTTTTCCTCTGTCCTATCCACTTCCTTGAAAGACCAAGGAATCTCCCTTCATTTTCCATGATTAGACAGCTTACACAACTTCTCCCACACTAGGACATTGTCTAACAATCTTTTTTCTATCAAGTCATCTGCATTTTATTTTTCTTCGAAACACCATTATTCTAACAGTATTTTGAAGAGGGGAAAAATGTAGACATTTGAATTTGACCATCCCCATATGGTCAAATTCATCCCCTTTATTCTTCTATCCTGCATACCTCATCTATGTTAATTAAATAATTTATTATTTAATTAGTATTTCCCTTTCTCTGATGTTCCTAAGGTATTTAATTAAATAATTAAATACTTTATCTTTTGTACCCTTTCTTCTCTAAATTAAATAAATACTTTAATTTATTTAATTTAGTCATTTGGATTTATGAATTTAAATCAATTTTTAAATTCACCTTTTTCTCTCTCCTTGTCCCATCCTCCATAATTCCTCTTTAATCTAGATTAATTTAATCAATCTATTATTAGGATGTGCACACCCTTAATCAAGATTAGTGTCACATCATCCATAATTCTCCAGTTGCCCTTAATCCTTCATTAATTCATTTAATCTCCTATTTGCACAACTTTAATTACATTATTAGGTCAACCTAATCCTTATGCCATTTATGGAATACCCCCAAGTCAACTTTCATTAATTTCTTTCCCCTTTTGGAGAAGGCAACCCATTCCATCCCCGTCATTTTGCATTAGGTTTCATACTATTTTTCATCCAAAGGATCACTCAATCAAATGAATCAATAAGGCCAACTAACTCATCAACTTCAGCAAGGTAACATCCTTCCTTTTGTATTTTTTTTTTGTTCAAGTTCAACTAGGTTAATCGTTGAGGTGTTATTTGTGTATTTCCTTCTTTGCATTCATTTCATTTTACATTTTAGACTAGGAATTTCACTTGCACATAGATAGTTATTTCAAGATTCTTGGATCTCATCTTTTGAATGAAAACCTAACTAGACAAAGGTGGTTAGACTTCATAGCCTTCTCCCTTTCTCTATGTTTCATATCCTTTAAAAATGGATTAGTAAATATATTTGTAACATGTTCCTTTGTAGGCACATACTCCAATATTACTTCTTGATTTACTACTTCCTCTCTTAAGAAGTGAAACCTAATAGATATGTGTTTGGTTTTAGTATGCATCACTAGCTTCTTGAAATAGTAATGGTGCTTGTATTTTCACATAGAATTGGTATGGGCTCATCATACATCACCTTGATTTCCTTCAATTTTTTCTTCATCCATGAAACTTGGGTGTAGCAAGATGCTCTAGCAATATAATCTCTTTTTTTGTTGATAAGGATATTGAGTCCTACTTCTTACTAAACCAAGAGACCAATTTTTCTCCCAAAAATAAATATCCCCCATTGGTACTTATTCTATCATCAACACTACAAGCCCAATCAACATCGATATATGCACTTAGAGAAAATTCATCATCTTTTTGGTACCACAATACATACTCTAAAGTACTTTTCAAATATATGAAAATCCTCTTGACTACCTTCATTTGAGTTTCTTTCAAGGATCAGCTTGAAACTTTGCAACCAAATAGACAACTTGCATAATATCACATCTTGATGTTGTTAAATATAACAGGCCTCTAATCATAGACCTATATAAAGAGATGATCGGCCTTAGGTGACTCTTCATCTTTTCTCAAATTACAATGTATTACCATCAGATTACTCACTAGTTTACAATCTTCCATACCAAACTTCTTCAATATCTCCTTCATGTACTTTACTTGAGAGATAAAGATACCATTATCCGACTATGCAATTTGAAGTCTAAGAAAGAATGATAACTTTCCTATTATAGAAATTTCTTAATTCAATTCGTATCTCTTCAACAAACTTCTTACACATTTCATCATTTCCACCAAAGATTATATCATCAACATACACGACAACAATTAAAATTCTTTCATCCTTAATGTTAATATATAGATTGCTATTTGTGGTAACTTTCTTGGAGCCCTGCTAGAGTAGGTACTTTTCCAACCTTGCATACCAAGCCCTAGGGGCTTGTTTTAGACCATAAAAAGTCTTCTTAAGTCTACATACCATTTTTGGATCCTCTAATAGCTGAAATTCATCAAGCTTCTCTATATACACTTCTAAACCACCATTCAAGAAAGCATATTTCACATCCATTTGATATATCTTGAAGTTCTTGTGAACTACAAATGCAAGAAACATTCTAATAGCCTCCATTCTTTCCACCAATTTTTTTTTCCTTAAATTTGATTCCTTCCACCTATGAATAAACGTTACACACCAACCTTTCTTTTTTTTCTCACCACTTCTCCATCTTCATTTATTTTATTTATGAACACCCATTTTATTCTTATCATATTCTTTTATGTAGGTATGAACACCAATTCCCCATTCTGATTTTGTTTTTGGTTTAGTTATTCTTCCATTGCATGAATCCATCCCTCATCTTTTCTAGCATCAACAAAAGTATATTATGTTCTATTCTTAATAACAAAGAGAACTTTACTTGTTCATATGCTCTTGCAAATATTCTTCTAGTTTGCACACCTTCATTCTTTTCTCCAATTATTTTATCTTTTGAGTGATTCTTTTGGACATGCTTGGCTAGAGCCTTTGGGACTTTCTCTTGTGCTTCTTCTTTTTCTTCAATCTCTTCTTTTTCCTCTAAGTAGGAAAGCTCATTAGATAAATAGTCATCTTCCTCATGTTTGTTTTGATGTGATTATTCATAAACTCAAACATTTTCACTTTGAACAATCATTATTAGCATTTTATTGTAACTCTTGTAGGATTTTCTCCTAGTAGATTACCTAAGAAAGATTCCTTCATAAAATCTTGAGTCAAACTTTTCCAAACCTTCTTCATCTCTTTTAATAAAACATCTACTTCTATTTTTTTTGAAATAGTTGTTCTATAGTTGTTGGTTCTCCCTACCAAATTTCATAGCGATTTTTGGTGTAATACACCCTTAGTTGACCTCTATTAAGAATATAGATCTAGCAGTATGAACCGCTTCTGTCTAGTATATATCAGATAGCTTGGCTTCATTCAACATACTTCTTGTCATCTCCTGAACTACTCTTTTTTTATTTCTACTACATTTTTCTAAGGATTTATGGCAACAAACATATGTCTCTTTATCCCATATTCGTAATAGAATTCCTCAAACTCATTTTGTGTGAATTCAGCACCTCTATCAGACCTTAAACATTTGATTCTAGCATATATTTCATTCTCAACCATTGAATATAAAATCTTAAATTTACTAAAATATTCTATTTTTTCTTTTAAGAATACAACCCATGTCGTCCTAGAGAAATCATCAATGAGCAACATGAAATACCTTTCACCTTCAAGACTCTTGGTCTTGGTAGGTCTGCAAAATTTATCAGCATTAATTAGTTCCAAAGGTCTTGTAGAGGAATACTCCTTGGTCTTGATCACTATTCTTGTTTTCTTCTCAATCTAACATTATTTACACATTCTACTTGCAATCTTGACAATCTTTGGCATATCTCTCACTATATGTATGGAGATAATCTTCACAAGGTTGTCAAAGTTGATGTATCTTGTCCCTTTTTCAACTAGCATTCATTTGTCTATCCTAGAAGATAGCTTCTCCCATTAACACCCTTTAGGTTGTACAAATTGTTGTCTATCCTATCTTCTTCTGCTACCGATTTTCTAGAATTCACTCTTTTGATTTCACATCGCAAATCATGAAATATAAGATTATATCCTTTCTTGCAAATTTGAGTTACACTGAGAAGTTTATGCTTGAGCCCTTCAAAATAGAGAATGTCTTTTTTCTTGGATTTTCCATCAATACTTATGGTGTATTTTCTATAATTTTTTGTGGAATTATCCCAAAACTTGATAGATCTTCCATTCCATTTAACCATATTATTGAATTTTCTTTTGTCACTAGTCATGTGACTTGAACAACCACTGTCTATTACCCAAATATTTTTTTATCATTCAACATGAAATTTTGTTTATGCAACCATTGAGTGTTCAACCTTATTGCTTGTCTCCTTAACTTTCCAAACAATAGCTTCCTTTTGAATTTCTAACTTTGAAGTCACTTTTGATATTCACCATAGAAGAAACAAAACTTATACTCATAAAATTCCTTCTTTTCATTTAATATTTTCACTCTATAGCCTTATGACCATACTTATTTTAGATGAAGCAATAACCAAAAAATGCATGATTGAACCTATTTTTGGAGACACTTCTTGCATGGTGAGATCTTCCTTGAGGTCTTCTATCAACTTTCATATTTCTAGACATTCCTTTCTCCAACTACTTTTAGAGTAAAATCATTTATTTCTTAGTCCTTTTGCATTCTTTTATCTTTGTTTCATTAGGGCCTTTTTCCTTTTGTTCTCTTTCCTTGCACATTCCAAGTCTTTGGGAGTAGAGAAAAGTTCACCTTCAAAATCAACTTCACCTTCTTCATCCACAGTCTTGCTTGAAATTTTAGAGATCACAGTGGCCATGAATATGCATTTTTATTCATCATCATCTAATGTGCAATAGTCTCCTTCATCTAACAAGCAGTGTTCTTAGAGAGAAGTTTCCTCTTGAAAATATTCCTTTTGAACTCTTTCTTATTGTTTTCATTTTCTCCAAAAGGACATGTAGAAGAATAATGAACAATTCCTCCACAATTAAAACATTTGAAAGGCAATTTTTTAATTTTCTCTTACATAATCCCTTCTTTAGCTTTCTTACAAAGTTTTCTTCATCTTCCTCAAATTCACTATGTGAACTAATTGTCCTTTCTTCATAGCTTTGAATGTAGCTTCTCTCTTATGCGTACCTTGAACTTCATTCCTTATTTCATAGGAAATGAGAGATCTAAACATTTTTTTATGGTAATATTTGTTAGATCTTTATCTTCTTCAATTGTTGTTCAACCTTTGAATCAAACTAGTGGGGAGAAATTCCTTATAACTTTATTCACAACTACTAAATAAGTTATATCTTCACCAAGTCCTTTGATTCCACTTACAATTTCATCTACCCTGAGGAAGTACTTGCCTATGTTCTCCTCTTCTTTGATCATTAGATTCTTAAATAATATTTTGTAGGATTGCAACTTTCCTTGCTTCACATTGTCATTTCCTTCATAGATATTTTTGAGTTTATCCCATTTCTACTTGGTTGTCTTGCATTTTACTACCTTAACAAATTCAAAGTTTTCTAACCCACTTAGGATAACATTATTTTCTTTAGCATTGTTCTCATGATCCTTCTTTGCATTAGGATCTTTGATAGGATGAGTAGGTTCAATATAATCATCCTTAGAAGCTCTCCAAACATCATAACCTAGTGAGGAGAGATAGGAACCCATCCTCACACTCCAAAAGGCATAGTTATTTCCATCAAACAATGGTTCCTTAGAAGAGGACTCCTTATGAGTCATGTGTTCAAGAAAAATATCAGCCTTCAACTATTAGTATATACCAAGGAACTCGGCTCTGATACCAACTGTTAGAATACACAAATATATTAAGAGGGGGTGAATCTGTATATCCCTCAAATTAACCCAATTCAATTTTAACAATAAAAAATTATTATTTAATTAACGAGATAAATCATTCAAATTAGAAACACACAACCACAACACCAGATTTATGTGGAAAACCCAATAAGGAAAAAACCACAATGAGAAACCTACTTTGAGCTACTATCCAAATCCAACCTGACAAAAATTAAAAAGATTTACAACACAATTTTATGGCTTCAACCAAAGGAAGTATACAAATCCCTACAAATACAATACTTACAAAAAGAGTCTACAACCTCAACATACAACACTTGATAAATTCAAATGATCAAATACCTCCATAACACCTTTACTACCTCTAGTTCACTTCCTTCAACACACACTTAACACGCTTCTGCATTAGGGTAACTACTTTCAACAATTCATTTGCACACTTCTTCTTTCATCTCACTTCCTTTATCACTTCACTCGCACACTTTTACTTCATCCCAATACCTTCAAAACTTCACTCGCACACTTCTATTTTTGGCTCACTACCTTCACCACTTCACTCACATACATCTTCACACATTCATACCCATTCTTCTTCCTTCAGGAAATTTCTTTTAGCATATGTGTTGAACACTCAAAATATAACTCCACTACCTTGATCTTCCATTTATATCTTCCACAATTTTCAAAACGTTTCTCCTTATTATCCAAACTAAAACTTGTAAACATGAAACATGTAACAACCATAATGATTAAAATCAGAAATATTTGTAGGAAAGGGAAATTGAATGTGGTCCAAACTAGTAGATAAACAAGACTTGTTTTACATCTACACACAATCACATGTTGGTGCAAGCAATAAAACTTAGTGCAAAAATTTCAAACTACTAATTTGGAATACAAAACACTTAACCCACAAAATATTAACTCTATACCACAAGCAGTACTCGAGAGACCAAATAACATCCTGTAGGGGTATCTACAAGATCATCATGGAAAAAATAGGCCCTTAAGTGGTGATGAAAATTTAGAAAAATCAAAGTTAGGAAACTTGACATAAAAATTTGAATAAGTTATCTATATTATTTCAAAAATATGTAAGAATATAATCTATAGCAAATCGAATGTAGTTTCTAAACTAGTAGCTTTATTTATTTTTTTTAAATCTATTTGGTTAAAATTTGAAATTCCAATGTAGTAGTACTTAAATTTCAGGGAAAAAATAAGAAGTAGGTGTCTGTCTCACCACCTTAACCAAAATAAAATGATAATATTTTTTATAATATTTTAAATATAAGTGAGGACTCATAGCCCGATGTGATGCATATTTTTTTGTAATTTGTTTCCAAGTAATTAATTAATTATGAATTTTTTAATTAAAAATTTTAAAAAATATAAAAACTTATATGTCTGACCACCTTAAATTGGTCAAAACTTCATGAAATTAATTTTTTTTCAATCCTATAGTATGTGAAGCATGGAATGTGATGCATGTTTTGGATTCAAAAAAAGTGATATCATTTGAAAGCTATGGATGTTTTTCAATTGGCCTATCAATCAAGATTTTAGTCACAATTCAAATAGAAAATGAATAATAATTATTTATTAAATTCAAAGTAAATCATAATTTATATTGGTGGAAAGCTGAAAATATCCTTTAAAAACCCTTTTCATTTGATCAATTTTGGGTTAAAAAAAAGTTGCCAGCCACCTACCCTACACATACCCATCATATCACCATTTTTTTTCCCATCGTGATGCTACACATACCCATTTATTATATTAAAAGCATTAAATTATATTCAAAAACATTTCCATGCCCTCCTTTTATGACTTCACTCAACATTAAGCTGGCACAAGCAAACAGACATAGAACCAATATCTCTTCCATACCAAGTTAATAAAGTCTTGAGATAAAACATTGAAAACTGAACTTGTAGTACACCTTAGATTCTAAAACTTGAAGGGAGAAAATAGATAGACATTTTAAACTCATCCTCCAAACCATAAGACCACAACATCGACTATAGAGAAATACAAACATTTCTTTGAACCTTCCTAGCTATGACAATATAGTCTTCACACTACAAGTTTTGGAAACCTCTGTGGTAAATTTTATGTTCTAAAATATAGGAACATACACACTGTACACTTGCATCTAAAAAAATTCTAAATTGCAAGGAAATATATTTAAATGTGAAGAAATGTAGAGCATTCATCAAATCCTTTCAGTTCAAATTTTTGATCCACTAATAGGTGGGTGCATAAAGATGGGTAGCAAATTTGTGGCCAAATTTTTTAAAAAGTTTTGAAAGCTCATAACGCAAGTGCATTATAATGCACTCACATTATGGCTTGGTGTTCTGAGCCTAAGGTTTGGCCACAACGAGCCTATAATACAAGCACATTATAATGTGAGCATGTTATAACACACTTGCATTATAATGTGCTTGTGTTATAACACACTCACATTATAATGCGCTTGCATTATAACATGCTCACATTATAATGTGCTCGCATTATAACACACTCATGTTATAAGGTGCTCACATTATAATGCACTCACGTTATAGTGCACTCATGTTATAACGCGCTTGCATTATAATACACTTGTGTTATGACCAATTAAAAGAAAAAAAATGAACTCATTCTTGCACTTGATTGTGTTTTTTTCTTTCTTGTGGCCAAAACCCCAATATTTCGTGCTTGCATTTTGGGAGGTGGTATTTTGCAAAATTATCCATTAATGATTGGTGTTTCATTGCCAGGATGTCACCACATCGACGGGGAGGTTTGAGAGGTAAGGGTTGTTTTTTTTTTGTTTTTAATTTTTTAGTTTTACGTTGTGTTTAATATTTTTTTTTGAATTTGTAGAAGTTAATCAACCTACAAACCCTCCTCAAAATCCTCAAGAAGAACAAAAACAAGGGGAACAAAATCCTCAACAAGCACAACAACAACAAAATCCTTAAGTTAATCAACCAAAACCTCAATCTCCTCCACCAATCCCTCAACACCTTCCTAGCACTCAACAAAACTTAATGAGTGAAATTGAGAACAATTAAAAAAAATTGAGGATTTAATTAGGAGGTTGAACAATCCAAATGGTTCAACTGCAGAAAGAATGACCTTGGCAATTTAATTGAAAGAAATGTTAAAACATGTAGATTAAATTAGTAAAAAATTAATTGGTTGGCAAGATAGGAGGCAAGCGGATAAGGCTTATTACCAAGATAAATTATCATATAAAGATGTAAAACATTTTAAAATTACAAAAGGTGATTTGTGCTCATTATTCACTGACCCATAGTAAAATTTGAATCTTACCCTCAATGTGAAGTTTCCTATTCATTGGTGTCACCACCAACAGATTAGGAACCTTTTTTGGAATAGGTGGTACATGGTTTTTGATTACCCACCATGCAAAAATTGTGAAGTCCCATAGTATTTCCTTAGTAAATTATACTGACTTCATCTTGAACAAAATACCAAATTATTATGATATGAGGGACATCTAGAGGAGAGGTGGGGGTTGGCTCAAGATAGACCCAGTGCACACTAGGATCCTACACAGAAAGGGAGATGACCTCTTCCTAGGCTTCCTCATGAGCACATCGTCATCCCTTCCATCACAAAGGAGAGTGTTGACGTAGAGACTTTGAAGGTCATCAACTCTTTGAACCAAAGTGTCATCCAACATGCTAGCCTTATTGTACAGTGCCATCTAGGGGAGTCTTTGAGTGGTGGGCTTCAATCCCATTTTTGTCAATCTTGCAAGGTGACTTGTTCATATGACCCAACCAACACTAAGGAGGCTGCTATGTAAGATCCATCTGCAATTATGGAGATGGCAAGGGCAGCTGACATTTTGCATGAGGTCTACAACATTGATACTTAGGTAAAAGTTAGCATGTTCATTGAATTTAATTTATTAAATTTCAATTTTGAAATACAATATTAACTAATTTAGTTTTATGATTTTAATAAAATTGTAGGGTCACAGTGTTGATACTAGATACACTGGCCCTACACCTACTCATTTCTCCACTGTACCTACCATTGAGGTATGTAACTAGTAAACAATTATAAATTCATTACATGTTAATAGCATTATTTTATGAATGTCATTTTAATAAGTGATTTTGGATGTTGAATAGGCTAATATTGGAAGTTTTGAGAGAACATCTCCCAGTTCCAGTAGATATAGTCAAACCTACACATAGGTAGTAGAATAAAGAGTTTAACTATTGAGTTGTACTTAATAGATTTGTGTAGTTTATATTCATACCATTGATTACATTGCATTGCACATCTTTCAAACTCAAAGCATTACTTCACATTTCATAACTAATAACTAGATGTTGATAGATGACAAAGTTTCAACTACAATATAGTTTTTTAGAAATTTAACATAAGCAGTAATGTGATTACTTCACATAGCATAAGTAATAAGTCTAGGAGCAGCTTCCAATTTTATTTGCTTGTCATGGAATTCCATGAGACCACTTTTTACTGAGGAATCTTTTCAAGTAGTTCCTTTTCTTTTCTATTATATGGATGCTTGGAAGGAATATATGAAAGAATAATAGCAAGCAATAACATAGACAAGGCAATGAGTTTTTTGAAAAAAATGCCTCAAATAAATGTGGTCCATCACCATGAGATCTAATTTCTTTGAGGCACTTTTTCAAATAGCTCACCGCCTTTTCTATGCTACCATATTTTCCATACATGTTTGCCAAATAATTTTATCAAATAGATCATTTCCTCACTACTATGGCTAAAAGCTTAAAAAAGGTGCTTTCTAACAAACTATGGATGTTTGGAAAAAATCTATCAAAGAATAATAGTAAGCAATAGCATAGACAAGGCAATTAGTAGTTTCAAAAAATGCCTCAATGAAATGTGGTCTCATGGTAATGGAATTCCATTCATCACCATGATACCACATTTCTTTGAGGATTTATTCAAACATCTCACCACCTTTTCTATGATACCACATTTTCCATACATGTGTACCAATTTTTTTTATCAAACTACTCACTTCCTTGCTGCTATGGTTAAAACCTTAAAATAGGTGCTTTCCAACAAACTATGGATGCTTGGAAAATTTTCTATCAAAGAATAATAGTAAGCAATAATACCATAGAGAAGGAAATGAATTGTTTGAGAAAATTCCTGAAAGAAATGTGGTCTTATGGTGATGGAATGACATGACGTGTATTAGTTTGTAATGGAATTCCATCACCATGAGACCCCATTTCTTTGAGGTATTTTTTCAAACAGTTCACTACCTTCTTTATGCCACCACAGTTATCTTAAATGTCTATGAAAGCATTTTATAAAATGGTTCACTGGCTTGCTACTATGGGTAAAAGCCTAAAAAAGCGTTCTTTCGAACAAGATATGGATAGGGACAATAGTAAGCATGATAGTAAAAAATATATAGTTTAATAAGTACTCAAAATTTTATTCATTATCTCATACATTATAATTCATGATGTGGATTACTATTGTAGTTTTCATGATTGAATATTTTTTTGTTTTATTTTTAGATGTTGCAAGCAGAAATGCCTCTAAATGTTCAAATGACAATGGACATCATTGTTTCATCTTCTATAGAATCCTAAATGGCTCTGAATGGGGAGGTATGAAGAAAATTACTAAATTTCAATTTACATTCATTGTTATAGATGTTAGTGAAAAATCAAACCATTATTGATTCTTAGTTTAATTTCTATTTGGATGGTTTATACAAGGCTTCAACATTCCTCAACATGGGCATTTGAATATTTCCCTTATCAAGAGTGATCATTAGATGGCGATATGTGATTATTGTGTTAAATATATCATTTTTTAATGTAATTTTTATATATTAATGTCTTTACTTCTTATTGTAACATATAAGACTTGACCATGAACTAAACCCTAGGAGGAGCACTAGGAGCACTCCCTGATTGCAACATAATCAAGTGGCAGATGTATCACCATCTAATCGACAAGCAAAGGAAAAGAGTTTATTTTGAGAGCATGGAGAGCGATGACTTTTGATTCTAGAGCCCTTTGTTGTATGCCTATATGGCATTTTTGTACATATTTTTTATTGGATATATTTGACATTGTATGCCTATATGGCATTCTCGTAAGCCTATATGGCTATTTTGTACCTATATTTTATACTTATATCAACATATATTGATGTATGCCTACATGGATATTTGATTAATACAATTTTTTTTATCGATGGTGTCCATATTTACATAATAAATCCATGGTTCAATAGATATGAGTTATGTGTACTCAAGTGTATACTTTACAACTTACATGTATACTTTGTGACTTACATGTATTTCAAATTTATACTTTGTGACTTGCATTTTTTCATGTGTATACCTTGTATTCACACATATACTCTATATTAATTTACATATACTATGTATTTGTGTGTATACTTTAAGGCTTCCATGTTTTTGAGTATTTGTGCTTCCCTTATTCACATGTACATGCTTGACTTATTCACATGTATACTTATTAATTGGTTAGCCCTAGAATTTATCATTGTTGTCCTTCATGGTTTGTCTTGAATATTAATTGATTGATACTAAACAACTTTATTAGTCAATGTTAAACAACTTCAATATTTCTAGGAATACTAGTAGAGTTACAAATTGAAAAGAAAATAATAACCATAAGTAAATGCATTGATTATTAACTTGATAATTGATTAATAATGAGAATAAAATATATCAAGAGATGAGCCTTCTAAAATGGCAACTGCCAACTAGAAAATAGGCAAAGCATTCCCAATACTTTGAAAGTAATAATCCACCCAAAATTGCAATGGGAGAGAATTGATGTAGAATAGGGATGCATTCAATTACCAATCACAAATTCAACTAATTTCAATAAGCCTTCAATCTCCAAAACCCTAACTAGGGTGATTCACTTCACAACTTCACAATTTGCCTTGTAGGTCTACAAACCTAATTTCTTGGAGATATCTCACAACTCCACTCTCAAACCCATTAACCAATTATATTTTTAGACACCCTTTAAGACATACCAAAGCATATCTCAAAATCTCATATGACTCTTTTGGAACAAATCCCTCAAGTTGATGCCTCTACGTTGTCCCCTTAAGCCAAATAGGCCTAATTTACAAAGAAAATCTCCTCTAAGCAATCTTCCAACCCCAAATACCTATGGACAGACATTTACTAATCTATAAAACCACCAAATCTATAATTTTTAGCTAGTGAACCACTCACTAAGTCCTCTTTATACAAAACCCTCATTTTTAGCAAGGTACAAAGGGATTTACTGAAAATCCCACTTCCCAACTTCTTTACATTTCACCAATTCATCAAACATGCTTCAAATGGTCTTTTCATGCTTAATCTATCACCAAATTTTTTTGCCCCAAGATTTTTCCACATCTGCCCACCTTTAACCATCAAATTTCACTCAAAACATTCAAATTTGACAACTAGGGCATCATGCCCAAACCCTCAAATTACCTCTACTACTTCCAAAACCATTCAATAAGCTAAATCCCACCATATTGGACCAATTAGACTCAGCTACATGGGTTGCAGTCAATGGAATGGGCCATAATCGCATTTTTATGTCTTTAAAACCTTAAAATTGGAATTTTAGACCTGCCTATAGGGAAAACTCAATAAGATTCTACAACCCCAATGGGAATGCCTCAAAATTAGTCAAAATAATATATATAACACTAAAAAAAAATTAAAATCAATTTGGAGTCACCATCAAGTTATACAAGCCATGCAACTACTCTGCAACAATAATATTCAATAGAAAAGATACAAATTTTCAATGAAAACATGAGTTTTATTATTCAATCTTTTAGAAAACCTCCAACAGCCTTCATCCATCAATTTTACAACACATTAAACCTTAAAAAACCTATTACAACTATTCTAACTACCCTTTCAATGCCCATTACCATTGGGCTTCCTTAATTTTACATTTTTTTTTTGCACTTTTACAACTTTTCAATATTGCATTTTTGACAATTTTAAAAAAATCTAACAATATAAACTCAATGGCTCCTAACTACCTATTATATGTTCTATTAGGACCTTATTGAATTGAAAAAAACTTAAAAACACCTAAAACTATCAAAAGACATCATTTGACAACATTAACACAAAATACATTTGGTGCCCCTGCACCAAGAAGGCTTATTTAAGATCCTTGAGCAATGTATTTCCTATTGCTCCCTTGTTCTTACATATCTCAATTCAGTTTAATCCAAAGAGTTCCATGAAATTATTTATCTAAAATAAGAAAGCACATTTTTAATTGGTATTCTAGGAATTGATTCATAAAAATATTCCAATATATTTAATCCTTTGATTGGAATTACTCAATTAAGCAAAGGATGCATAATTTTCACAACACTTGCAAAACTTAATATTCATAGTAGATGAATTAGTGTTTCAGTCTGAAGTAGGACCATGCCTAGTGTAAACTTACTTATCCAAACACATTGGAGTAGTTTTTTTGGTCACAAGAATTGCAAAAAAAAAGTTGCAACACTTTGCAACTTTACATTGCTTGCATTTGACACTTTTTCCATCAAGTGAAAATTGGAAACCATGGGAAAATCAATCCAAGATAATGAAAAATGAGAGAGGTTATTGTAGAGAGGCCCTATGTGATCATATAGCCTCAGATGGAGAGTTTATAAGCATCATGATTTTCAAGTAATATTCCATCAAAGATTACTTCCCTTTTGCACTTTGGACCCTTAAGGGATCAAGCTAGTTGAATCTAGCTTGAAGTGATTCCACTTGTTTGGGAAAAAAATAGGACCATTCCTAGCATAAACATACCTATCGAGATGCATTGGAGTAATTTTTTTGGTCACACGAATTGAAAACCGAAAGTTGCACCACTTTGCAACTTTACACTACTTGCATTTGACACTTTTTCCATCAAGTGAAAATTGGACACCACAAGAAAATGACTCTGAGATAACAAAAACCAAAAGAGGTTATTGTAGAGGGACACATCACGATCCCATAGGATGAGATGAGAAGTTTCTAAGTGTCACAGTATCCAAGTAACACCATCCTGAAGTTGGAAACTATTTTACACTTTGGACTCTTAAGGGATCAATCTGGTTGAACATAGCTCAAAGTGATTCCACATGTCTAGGTGTGAAAGAGGACCATGGATAACATACACATACCTATTTAGATGTGTTGGAATAGTTTTTTTCATTACACGAGTTGCAAAATGAAAGTTGCACCACTTTGCAACTTTGAACTACTTACATTTGACAACTTTTTCCCCAAGTGAAAATTCGCCACCATGGGAAAATGCCTCCGACATAGAGAAAACCAAGAGATTTTATTGTAGATGGGCCCAACATGATCTCATAGGATTAGACCAAAATTTTCTAAGCATCATAGTATCTAAGTAATGACATGCTAAATTTTGTAGCCATTTTGCACTCACTACTATATTTGACTCCACTTTCCAATGAAAGTTTGTTGAACTATCGACAAACTATTGTCGAAGTTTTGACAAATCACTTGAAAAAAAATTTATCACTTAATTTTCGTTGGTGATGAGCTTCAAAATTTTGAAATCACAACTAAACTTCATTAGTTGCAGCCACAAAAAAAGGGACCTCGTGTTCATCAGAATATCGATGAACATTGTGTCGATCTAGTGACAAACAATAGCCATAACACACGTGGCATGCCTCTACCAAATCGTCAGAACAACATGAGATGTTTGTTGGAATTGTGACCAAATTTCATGAAAAGTCCAACAAACATTTGTTGTTTGTTCAATGATCTCATCATCGAAATGAGATCAAAATTGTGTCAGAGCTATAGCTATATTGAGAGGATTAACTTGTGGTCTCATCGATGAGAATGAGGAAGTATATCAGTGAGACTTATACCATCGGCATAAGTTTTGAATGTTTATCCGACCCACTATGTCAGTGAAAGAAATGACGGTATCACTGATGAAACTTGATCGGTGAGACTTAAATGTTCGGGCCAGCATATATTTTTCATGCCGAGATGAGTTTTCTTGCCAATAGATTCTCTTCATTTATGAGACCATAAGCTAGTCTCCCCAATATTTTGACAAAAATTCATCATTTGTTCGATGATCTCACCATTGGAATGAGATCAAAATTACGTCAAATCTATAGCAACCTCGTCGCACTTTTTTTTCATTGAACTGGGTCATCAAAATTTTGATGAAACATTGCAATGTAAAAAAAAATATTTATCAAGAAGACGTACTTCTAGTCTCAATGATAGAGCATGAGGAAGTATATCATTGAGACTTATACCATCGGTGTAAGTTCTGAATGTTGACCCAACTTGCTATTTCTTGCCAATATATTCTCAGTGCTCCTGTCAGTGAAAGAAATGATGATCTCACCGATGAAACTTCATCAGTGAGACTTAAATGTTTGGGCCAGCATATATTTTTCATGCTGAGATGACTTGTCTTGCTTATAGATTATCTTCATTGATGAGACCATAAGCCAATCTCCCTGATATGTCTTCTTTAGTAATCGTGATCGCTACAACAATTTTGACATCTCATTGATGTACTAAAAAGTGCTTGTAACCCATAATAGGTCAGCTCATGCTAATGTGATTTGTTTGCCACAATATCTTTGATCAGAAGGATTTTTCAAGAGTAGAATGAGGTGACCATGGGTAATTATATTCTATAGGGCCAATTACATCATTTTCTGACTCAAAATGTAGTTATTATTGAGAAATTTACATGAGTAGATCATTATAAAATTTTGAGTAAATCATTATATTTTATAGGGTCAATTCACATAAACTACTCAGAACTAGGGAAATGCAGAATCAATGATACCTCAATTGTTGAACCAATCATTTGAATGATACAATAAAAAACACTTGCTCTTTCAATTTCAAATGAATGCCATTGGAGAAGTGACTTATAGATGATACATGTAGCTATAGGTCTTCCATTACTAAAGCCAACATCTTCTATGATACACTTGATCAATGAATCTTGATTTTCCTGAAACCAAAATAACAAAAAAATGTAGTGTAAGGGAATAAAATAATAGCCAAAGCTTTATAATATAATGTGCCTAAGCAAAAAAGTGATATAACTAGAAATACAAATAGAAGAGATAGATACTCCTCCAAAAGGTTAGAATCATATACTTGCTGCCTATCAGTGAGAGCTTTTGTGGCCTCTACTCTCCATCAGTGAGCTCTTTCAAGGCATACATAGGAGTTTTTGAATTCTTCCAAACACATATATTGGTTAAAATATTATTGAAAAATAATATTACTTATTTAAAATTGGGAGGAGATAACTAAAATTATACATAAAAAGATATAATTTGTTTATATTGGACAACCATGAGTGTATGATCATGATGGAATTTACCATTTTAAGGCACAAAAATGGAAAATACATAATGACAAGTGGAAACTTAACCTCCTTGAGTTAACAGCACAAACCAAACTAGCTTTGGTCTCTAATAAACAATGTTGCAAGATCATTGCCCACACACAAAAATTTGTGCTTCTGACAGTCCACAAATGCACCTACACAAGAATGTACACATAATAATAGTGCTCAAAAATATGCCAACCCCATTGTAGCAAGAAAGGTTCAACAAGATATTGCAGCAATACAAAGACATCTTTCTATCCCTCTCAGTCCTCTCTCTATCTCTTTCTATCCATATATTTCTCTACCTCTATCATGATCTCCTAAATATATAAATTTATCATAGAGTAGTGAGGTTGGTATGAAGTAAGATTTTGTGTTCCACTTTGCTACAATAGTACCTATAGGTGCTTAGGGTCATGGTGTGTTTTTTGTGTTTATCAATGCATCTCTCATGGGTGCTTCCTGCATTTTTTTTATGCACATCAGGATATCTTTTGTGAATAGTCCCTGCATTTATTTTAGGAAAATTGGTATATTTTCCACACATGCTTCCTATGTTTTTTTTAGGAAAATCAATGTAGGAAAATAACATCCAAAAACATATGCTCGGTTACTCGAGTGAACAATAAGTATTTTATTCAACTATAAATTGGTTATTCCAGCTATTGACCTTTAAAGTGTTGGCCCGGAGGCATGTAGGTAGAGGAGCTTCATTTTCTTCAATAAGTTCTACTGCTTCAACAACAAGGAACATCTGAAGTTTGGAGACCACAATTTATAGTCATTCAACACAATATCACCTCATTTAACTTTATTCTGAAATTCACTAAGTTGCAAACAAAGTGCTAAAATGGCAATCAAACAAAGCACTAGAATAGATAATAACAACAAAATTCCAAAAATTTAGGCTTCAACCTCGAGGAAGTTTTGGATCAAATAGTCATTATAGCCATAATATATAGACAAATCTACAAAAAGCCGCTCAGTATAGTCCTTCGAAGTAGACCCTTTTTTCCTTAAAGATTTGAAATTGGAAAAAATTCTAACAACTGATAGAGAAAGGATCAATATGTATCATTAATGAACACTGTCAAACATAGTCCAAATAGATGAAACAAGTGGTACCTTGTAATCTTGAAAACAATGCAGGAACAATCAAAATTAAAACATACCCTCTTTTACTCTCCTCTTAATATTTGGGTGGTCAAGTGGGCTCTTCCCCTCTTCTTCAAGCTCCTGAAAATTAGTACAAAACATATGAACAAAATTTCATGGTTAAGTGGAAGCCTCCCATCAACAACAAGATCCAAATATTTGTGTATCTATCTCAATCAAGCCTCAAAACCCTTCAAAGCTGTCAATTTTTCCACTAACCTGTTATGCACAAAAGTCAAATTTTAGAGTTATGTCACCACTAAAAACAAAAGAAATGGAGCTTTGAAACTAAATCCACACACAACATAATTTGGTATTCATAGAAATCCATACAAACAAACTAAACTTAGAACATTGGAATGGAAACAACTTCAAATTATGATACAGAGCATGAATTCACTTTACTCAATTAGAGGCACATTTCACAATAATGGGTTCTTCATCTAAAAAATTTGTATGAGGTTCAAATAGTAAACATATTGATGAAATATAGAGGAATTAAAAAGATACTTTGATGTAGTTGGATTGAAGGTCATAAACTAGTACATGTTTTTTGTGTAGGAGTCATATCACATCCACAAACATGGTAGAGCTATGCAAATCAGGAGAAATTGACTTGGAAAATGAAGGCATCAGGGTATAAAGAATATTTCTTTTGCCACCATAGTGAAAATTTATCACTTTCTTTCATCTTTTCATATTGGTTTGATGTTTCAAACAATGCATTTCTTATATCCAAAAACATATGCTTGGTTACTCGAGTGAACAATAAGTATTTTATTCAACTATAAATTGGTTATTCCAGCTACTGACCTTTAAAGTGTTGGCCCAGAGGCATGTAGGTAGAGGAGCTTCATTTTCTTCAATAAGTCCTACTGCTCAACAATAGGGAACATCTGAAGTTTGGAGACCACAATTTACAGTCATTCTCCACAATATCACCTCATTTAACTTTATTCTGAAATTCACTAAGTTGCAAACAAAGTGCTAAAATGGCAATCAAACAAAGCACTAGAATAGATAATAACAACAAAATTCCAAAAATTCAGGCTTCAACCTCGAGGAAGTTTTGGATCAAATAGTCATTATAGCCATAATATATAGACAAATCTACAAAAAGCCGCTCAATATAGTCCTTCGAAGTAGACCCTTTTTTCCTTAAAGATTTGAAATTGGAAAAAATTATAACAACTGATAGAGAAAGGATCAATATGTATCATTAATGAACACTATCAAACATAGTCCAAATAGATGAAACAAGTGATGCCTTGTAATCTTGAAAACAATGAAGGATCAATCAAAATTAAAACATACCCTCTTTTACTCTCCTCTTAAGATTTGGGTGGTCAGGTGGGCTCTTCCCCTCTTCTTCAAGCTCCTGAAAATTAGTACAAAACATATGAACAAAATTTCATGGTTAAGTGGAAGCCTTCCATCAACAACAAGATCCAAATATTTGTGTATCTATCTCAATCGAGCCTCTAAACCCTTCAAAGCTATCAATTTTTCCACTAACCTGTTATGCACAAAAGTCAAATTTTAGAGTTATGCCACCACTAAAAACAAAAGAAATGGAGCTTTGAAACTAAATCCACACACAACATAATTTGGTATTCATAGAAAGTCATACAAACAAACTAAACTTAGAACATTGGAATGGAAACAACTTCAAATTATGATACAGAGCATGAATTCACTTTACTCAATTAGAGGCACATTTCACAATAATGGGTTCTTCATCTAAAAATTTTGTATGAGGTTCAAATAGTAAACATATTGATGAAATATAGAGGAATTAAAAAGATACTTTGATGTAGTTGGATTGAAGGTCGTAAACTAGTACATGTTTTTTGTGTAGGAGTCATATCACATCCACAAACATGGTAGAGCTATGCAAATCAGGAGAAATTGACTTGGAGAATGAAGGCATCAGGGTATAAAGAATCATTTTTCTGCCACCATAGTGAAAATTTATCACTTTCTTTCATCTTTTCATATTGGTTTGATGTTTCAAACAATGCATTTCTTATATCCAAAAACATATGCTTGGTTACTCGAGTGAACAATAAGTATTTTATTCAACTATAAATTGGTTATTCCAGCTACTGACCTTTAAAGTGTTGGCCCAGAGGCATGTAGGTAGAGGAGCTTCATTTTCTTCAATAAGTTCTACTGCTTCAACAATAGGGAACATCTGAAGTTTGGAGACCACAATTTACAGTCATTCAACACAATATTACCTCATTTAACTTTATTCTGAAATTCACTAAGTTGCAAACAAAGTGCTAAAATGGCAATCAAACAAAGCACTGGAATAGATAATAACAACAAAATTCCAAAAATTCAGGCTTCAACCTCGAGGAAGTTTTGGATCAAATAGTCATTATAGCCATAATATATAGACAAATCTACAAAAAGCCGCTCAGTATAGTCCTTCGAAGTAGACCCTTTTTTCCTTAAAGATTTGAAATTGGAAAAAATTCTAACAACTGATAGAGAAAGGATCAATATGTATCATTAATGAACACTGTCAAACATAGTCCAAATAGATGAAACAAGTGATGCCTTGTAATCTTGAAAACAATGCAGGATCAATCAAAATTAAAACATACCCTCTTTTACTCTCCTCTTAAGATTTGGGTGGTCAGGTGGGCTCTTCCCCTCTTCTTCAAGCTCCTGAAAATTAGTACAAAACATATGAACAAAATTTCATGGTTAAGTGGAAGCCTCCCATCAACAACAAGATCCAAATATTTGTGTATCTATCTCAATCAAGCCTCTAAACCCTTCAAAGCTGTCAATTTTTCCACTAACCTGTTATGCACAAAAGTCAAATTTTAGAGTTATGTCACCACTAAAAACAAAAGAAATGGAGCTTTGAAACTAAATCCACACACAACATAATTTGGTATTCATAGAAAGCCATACAAACAAACTAAACTTAGAACATTGGAATGGAAACAACTTCAAATTATGATACAGAGCATGAATTCACTTTACTCAATTGGAGGCACATTTCACAATAATGGGTTCTTCATCTAAAACATTTGTATGAGGTTCAAATAGTAAACATATTGATGAAATATAAAGGAATTAAAAAGATACTTTGATGTAGTTGGATTGAAGGTCATAAACTAGTACATGTTTTTTGTGTAGGAGTCATATCACATCCACAAACATGGTAGAGCTATGCAAATCAGGAGAAATTGACTTGGAAAATGAAGGCATCAGGGTATAAAGAATCATTTTTCTGCCACCATAGTGAAAATTTATCACTTTCTTTCATCTTTTCATATTGGTTTGATGTTTCAAATGATGCATTTCTTATATTCAAAATTTCATTACCTTATTGAGATTCTCTTTGTTTCAAGAATAGTTTAATATTCTCTACTTAATAGGGCCAACCACATGATGGTAGAAGCTCACTTGGCCCCTCCCCCCCTCACAACACTCTCAATTCCCATACCCGATCATATAACATTAATCATTCATTCATCCATCAATAACATATAACATTCATGCATTCATCCATTAATGAAATATAACATTCATTCATTAACATATTCACATTCATTCATAATATGATTACAATCACTTTTTCTTTTCTTTTTTGAAGCTAATAAAATCTAAAGTGGAGTATCATTTTATAAATCATTTGTCCCCCTTTCAGTTTTTTTTCCCTTTGCTTGTGATCTTAATGTATGCCTAGTCATGCACTCACAACATGGATGCCACTACAAGGGGGGTCTACTGCAATAACAAAGAAATGTTAAATTGATATGTTTTATTATTATTGTTACAAGTATCTCATTAATTAAAAAAACATTATAGTGGTTCTCTTTACTTGATGAGGCCACATCATGTTCCTGATCTTCTCTTATAGCCTCATGCTCAACATGTTGAACACCCTCTAAATTTTGATCTGAAGTAGAAACATGAAAGGTTATGTTAATTAATACACCAATTGCAATTAAATATGTTTAAAATAACATTACAGTGGTTCTCTTTACCTGATGGGGCCACATCATGTTCTTGATCTTCTCTAGCCTGATCATGCTCAACATGTTGATCACAGTCTACATGCTCTAAAGTTGAAACATGAAAGGTTATATTAATTAATACACCAATTGCAATTAAATATGTTTACTTGTATTAATCCATACTACATTTTGTATAGCACATGAATGCATCTAGTACTAGGATACACACCATGACCTTCATAAGTAGATTGTGCTCCACCCTCTCCAAGCTACATTCCAATGTCATGTGTAGTATTATCATTGCTTTTTTGTTTAAAACAAATAGGCAGATAATTATTTTATGGTGGAAATTAATATTGAATAGATTGCACAAGTATTCAATTTTAAATGAACTTTATTGAGTTTATTTTCCTGCATGTCAGATGCAGTGGAAGATTGTGTTTTCCCATTCAAGACTCTTAGGCATTCAACCATGGCTCCATAGCTTTGTTGGAAGAAAATATTCAGGTCCTCTTCTATGGAAAGTTTGTTGAATTCATAGCCCTACATTTTTGCATAAGATTGTGATTTTTTTTCAATGGTGTGATAAAACCAATTTTTTTTGCAATTTATTATTTGGATGCAATATTTCCTTTATTGATACTTACAATTTGTGCAACTAATTTCATATAACCACCTAAGCCAAGTTTGTGTTGCCCATGTTTGTCTAGTCTTGCCTTTGTTGCCTTTGATGTGTTAGGCAGCCTATGAAAAGTTTGAAATATGTTAGATTATGTAAAAAGAAAGAGTAATCAGTATATAATTACATTGTTGATAGAATCACATACCTTCCTTGGCCCAGTGGTGTCTTTCCTTTTTTCTTTTCAACCTTCTCCTTTCCATCTGACACTAGGTCCTTCCACTCCCTCTCTAGAATCATGGGGGGATGCTCGTACCTTTTGTTCTTCTCTAAATGTGACCTATATTGGTCCCTCACATACTTTAGATAGGTACCAACTTTCTTAAGGACCTTCGTTCAGTTGAATGTTTTATCACTGAATAGCACAATTAAATGGTTAATGAGCTCATCTTTTAAATCTTCATTTTGGGCATTCCACCATGTACGTATGGTGGGCTTGAACAACTCCAATGCAATATCACTTAGATGTTTATAAAAAACATCATTTCTAAAAAAATGATCATGTGATCATTAGTTTAAAAAGAGTGATCAATAAGTAAATTTCAATTGGATTATATATAATAATAATGAAAACATTTTAAAGTACCTGGGACCTTCTTTATCTTTATGGGAACGAAATCCTCGGTCACCACAAATGTGACTAGAAATATTCCCATACTAGTAATACGGGAAGATAATACGAGAAGATCTAGAAAATGCTGCTAAAACATCACCAATACTAGATGTGACCTCTGCATCCCTAGGTATATGTCTTCATGCATGTTCTGGCATTTGTTCGCTACAAGAGGGTGCACTGCCCAATGCCTACATGCTATGTGTTGCTGACATTTGAGACAACAATATAGGAATGGATGATGGGGTCAGATGATGTGATTTATGTGTAGGAAGATCAAAATCAACACTTGTGCCAACCCCTACTCTTTGGGCAAAACCTGTAGTACCCTGATCATGGCCAGCAGCATCATGAGGACTCAAATAATCCTATAAAAAAAAAACATATTTTAGTTCATGAAATAAAAGAGTACAAAATATAAAACTATGAATGAACTTATGTTATATTTAAAGACCTCATGGCAGCTTACTTGCAAGTTTTATGCTCTCTTAGTCAATATTTTAACCCTCTCTCTTATCTCATCTATTTGAGGCACTATGAATATCAACTTAAGGATTTCTTCATTGCATTTTTTTTGGGTCTTCCTTAACATATTGAGAGGGCTTGTTGAATATGAAATGTCATCATCACATAATATTGATTGAACCTCTCTATGGATGTTCTCCTCTACTACTGGTTCCTTTCCCTGATCAGCCGACTACATCAAGAATATTAAAAACATTATCAAAATTCAAATTGTAATCGATTAGCAACTCTTCCCCTATTGCTATTGATTTTATTGCACATACGAATACATGATTTCCCTCGCACGCTTGAATATGCAATTTGACTACTTAATTGTTGACCCAGGTCATGTACTATTTATAAACTATAAGAAAAATCAAATGCAAAAACAATTCTCCTAACGTCAAAACCTCAGGGAAGAATGCAGATACACATTTAAATTTTACAATTATAGTCCAATTAAGATGCACATGAAAGAGATAACAGAAATAGAGTATTTGACAAACACATATGAACACTAGATATACGTGGGAAAACCCTTATAGGAGAAAAACCCACCACACCAAGAGAAATCACATTGTATTATAGTAATGGAGATTACATACAATATTAGACTTATCTTTTTGATGTCATAATACAATAGCTTTCACCATGAACAATTCTTGTACATGAACCTTCAACTTATAGTCTACACAGAATATAATTCATCCATTGATACAATTTGAACTATTCATCCAACTGTTGATCAAACCAACTAACTAAAAATCCAACCGCACATCATATTCTATTCTAGACTATATTCATGCTGCCCCTGTCTATCGAGCTTCCTCACAGAACCACCAAAATGAACTATCTTCCAACGGTTCCCATTTGGCTCCTTTGATTGGTCGAATACCAACCACATAGATGGTCATCACTTGGTCAAAAACGTTCACATTGTATCGGCATGTTGGTGAGACACAAGAAGTGTCTCCCCAATGCCCAAAAGCTTTACCATCAATCTCACCAAGAGTTTTCCTTATCACCAAGATGTTACATTGAGTCCAGGGAGCTACCGCTTAGGCTTCCTCATGTCGCCAAGACTTATCGCTATCGGTGAAACATCATACCAAAGCTTCAAATTCACACAGATGTGATTTTTCATCGGCCAAACAATCGTCTTTTGCCAAGACACCATATTGAGTCATTTAGGTTTACTCTGAAGCATTCAACATTTAGCAAGACTCAACTACTATCACTGAGACATTACTCTGAAACCCCAAGACATATCAAGCACCAAATAGTAGTCAACAAGACTCTTGTCTATCGCTAAGAATTCACATCGAGATCTTTTATATTACCGCGAAGACTCCATATGTGTTCCCGTTAGTGAGACATTCAACATTCGCTGAGATGTCTTTCTGGGACCTTTTGAGTTACCCCGAAGCCTCCAAGTGTGTCCCCATCGGCAAGACCTTTGTCATTTGCTAAGACATCTTCCCAGGATCTTTTGAGTTACCTTGAAGACTTTAAACCAAATGTTGTCTTCAAGACATTAACACATTGCTGAGAGCTCATAGCGAACACCCAAGACTCTCCCTGATATCCAATAAAATGGCCTATCAGCCAGAGATCTCTACGAGCGGTGAGAGGTCATAATGAAAAAACTGTCACAACGATAGGCTCCAAAGTAAAAGCATTTGGTGAGACTACTGCAAGGTCATAGTGACCTGAATAATTTCAACAAGGTTACTACTGCTAGTTGGCTAGACATGATGGATGTCACACTGACTTTGCTCTAGTAGAGGTTACAACCTGTGATGATTGAGACACATATTTCCAACAATCTCCCACTTGACGAAGATCACATAGGCACCTCCAGAGCACAACAAAACTTACTAAAAATCATGGGCACTAAGGCCCATTGAACTGGCACACCACCTGAACTTATCTATGCTCACTGGCTTCGTCAATGTATCTGCAACATTCTCGAGAGTATCAACCTTTTCCAAACTAGTCTTTCCATCCTCCACCATATCTCGTACAAAGTGGTACTGTACATCTATATGTTTTGTCTTGGCATGGAAAGTAGGATTCTTTACCAGACAAATTGCACTCTGACTGTTACAAAAAATAGTTATTTTCCCTACAGCAAAACCAATGTTAGAACACAAACGTTTTAACCAAACTGATTCTTTACAAGCATGAGTAGTTTCCATGTATTCAGCTTCTGTAGTGGACAAAATGACTATAGCCTACAACTTACTCATCCAACTCACTACACCACCATTCAACATGAAAGTATATCCACTGGTGGATCTCCTACTGTTAATGTCCCCTGCCCAATCAGAATCAACATATCCATGAATGTTGACAGTCCTCTATGATTCAACCAAGTTCCCATAGTAACACAAAGCAAAATCTGAAGTCGCCTTCAAATATCTAAACACTCTCTTCATAGCATCCCAATGTGTTCTTCCTTGATTAGCCATAAACTGACTAAGAACTCCCACTACTTGGGCAATGTCTAACCTTGTATAGACCATTAAAGACATAAGACTACCTACTACACTAGCATAGGGTACACTAGTCATGTCCTCCATCTCAGTAGGAGATTTTGGATAGTCTTCAACAGATAGCTTCATTCCCTGCAAGACTAGAACAACTAACTGCTTGCAATCATTCATGCAAAATATCTCTAGAACAGTCTTGATATACTTACTTTGACTGAGTCAAATTTTTCTACTATTTTTTTCCCTAGTTATCTCTATCCCTAGAATATACCTTGCTGCACCAAGATCTTTCATTTCAAACATAGCAGAAAACTGAGACTTAGGATTAGAAATCATTAGCTTACTATTGCCTATGAACAACATATCATCAACATAGAGAGCAATAATAAGAACCTAATCACTTTCAGCTTTATAATAAACACAATGATCAGATTTTGATCTCACAAATCCCAAAGACAATGCAAAAGTATCAAATTTCTAGTACCACATTCTAGGTGACTGCTTTAACCCATACAGAGACTTTTTCAATTTGCAAACTAGTTTCTCTTTACTTTTTTCAACAAAGTGCTTAGGCTGAGACATGTAAATTTCTTCTTCAAGATCACCATGAAGAAATGTTGTCTTCACATCCATCTGTTCGACCTCTAAGTCATATGTTACTACAAGTGACAAAAGAAATTTGATAGACACCAGCTTAGCTACATGAGAAAAGATTTCCACATAATCAATTCCCTCTACCTGGGAATAACCCTTCGCAACCAATCTTGTCTTGTACTTTTCCACATTTCCATCCAAACCAATCTTCTTTTTAAATACCCATTTGCAACCAATAGCTTTTTTTACTTTAGGCAATGGCACCAAACTCCAAGTTTCATTCTTTTCTAATGATGCCATTTCTTCATTCATGGCTTCCAACCAAGAGTCTAAATCAGATATTTTAAATTCCTCCTTTATAGTCCTATGCTCATCAGTACTAGAAATTAAAGCATAGGAACAAATATAATCTATCAAAGAGAACCCATACCTATTTGGTTGTTTTCTTTCATGGGTTGACCTCCTCACTTGCTAAGGCTGAGGTTCTTCTTCTTCAGAAATTTCAGAACTGCTTGAGCTCTCCTCAGTTTTAGGTATATTTTGAATCTTCAATTCCTCTTTCTCTGGAGTAGGAGGAATTCCAACTACAACCTTATTATTTGTTGACTTTGTTTCTAACTACAGATCCAAGGTGGAAGGTTTCAGCTCATGAAAGATTACACTTCTATTGTATACAACCTTCTCTATATCAAGATTCCAAGGCTTGTATCCTTTTATGCCAGCGCTATAGCCAATAAAAATACATTTGACAGCCTTGTTCTCCAACTTAGATCTTTTCTCATATGGCACATGAGCATATGCCTCACAGCCAAAAACATGAATATGTCTTAAAGAGGGTTTCTTACCAGACCACGTTTCCAAAGGTGTTTTCTCAACAAGAGCAGAATTTGGAAAATGATTTATTAGGTAACATGCAGTAGATACAACCTCAGCCTAGAACTTCTCCTCCAAGCTAGCACTACTAAGCATACTTCTTACTGTCTCCATCACTATCCTATTGAACCTTTCTATAACTCCATTTTGCTATGGAGTATAAGGTGTAGTTTTATGTCTTTTAATCCCATGGTTTTTGCAATACCTCTCGAATTCATCAGAAAAAAATTCACCGCCATTATCAGTCCTTAAGCATTTTATTTTTCTACCAGTCTGATTTTGTACAAGGTTCTTAAATTCCTTAAACTAACTGAATACTTCTGATTTACTTTTCAGAAAATAAAAAAATGTTCTTCTCGAATAATCATCAATGAACGATACATAGTATCTTGATTTAGAAGAAGAAGGAACATTCACTGGACCAAATATATCAGAATGAATATAATCTAGCAAACCAGAAGATTTATGTGGACTAGAATAAAATGAAACACGGTTCTGCTTTCCATATATACAATGCTCACAAAATTCAAATTCAAGGTTACAATCTTCAAGCCCCTCAACCAAGTTTTTGTTCTTCAAGGTTTTTAAACCTTTGTCTCCTATGTGGCCTAGCCTATGATGCCAGAGCATAGTCTTCTCTGTTGGAAGTTTTACTTCCATAGAGTTTACATAATTAGGGATTTTTCCCTCTTTACCTCCATGAGTAGCTTTCTATGACTTTACAGAGACACTGTTACATTGAACAACTTGTGCATCCAGCTTGTACAGGGTACCAATTTGAGCACTTCTAGCCAGCACCATAGAGCCTCTAGTCATCTTGCAGCCATTTCTAGAGAACGTGACTTGTACTCCAATATCATTTATCTTACTGAGAGACAATATATTTTGAGCCAGACTTGGTATGTCCATAACATCATTAACTCCCTTTACTCTGTCATCAAGAAATTGGATTCTGACTCTTCCACAGCCAAGTATCTCCAAAGTTGAATCACTTGCCAAGTACACCTTTCCACCATTTTATTCTTCATAATTTGTGAACCATTCTCTATGAGATGTCATGTGGAAATATGCTTCAGAATCAATCAGCCAGACATCATCTAATGCATGTGTATCCAAGGCTACAATGAATGCATCTGCATCACTATGAGAAGAATCATTGTCAAAAAAATACTTCTTCTTCTCCTCCTCTTTACAATCCTTTCGGACATGACTAGGTTGCCCATAGTTCCAACACTTCACCTTGGACTTCTTTCTAGGAGACTTTGATCTCCCCTTTAATTTCAATTTGGACTTCTTGTCCTTCTTTCCTTTCTCTTTCAACCTCCCTCTAACAACATGGGCCTCCTTTGCCATCTCAGAAGATTTCCTTCTCATCTCTTCTAATAATAAAGAACCAACAACATCTTCCATCTTGAAACTGGATGTTGTACTCCCAATAGCCATCACCAAATAGTCCCAAGAGTTTGGAAAAGAACACAATAAAAGCATACATTGATCATATTCTTCAATTTTTACACCAACAGATGGTAATTGAGCAATTAGCATATTAAATGCATTCAAATGATCAGCTACAGACCCTCCTTCCTACATTCTCAAAGAGTACAACTTCCTTAGGAACATTTTATTCACCAAGGACTTCCCCTGATAAATAGATGTCAGTCTCTTCCACAAGCAAGATGCAGTCTTCTCTTCATGCACACTCAAAAGAATGGAGTCTGCCAAGTAGAGCCTTATTAGCCCCTTAGACTTTCTACCTACAAGGTCCCAATCTTCTTGCTTCATGCCTGTAGGCTTCGCTCTAGATAGAGCAATCCAAAGATCATGATCCACTAAGAGACCCTCCATTTTGAGTTTCCACAACTCAAAGTTGCTGCCATTGAATTTCTCTATTTCAATCTTTCCTGACATGCTAGCCATCTCAATCTATAATTATAAATTGACAAACTTCTATAGGACTCCCACTGAATAGAATTGACTCAAAAAAGCCAACGTACCCATAAGGATACCACAACTGGCCAGGCTCTGATACCACTTGTAAGGAAAATTAAATGTGAAAACAATTCTCCTAACATCAAAACCTCAAGGAACAATGTAGATACACATTTAAATTTTACAATTACAGTCCAATTAAGATTCACATGAAAGAGATAAAAGAAACAGATTATTTGACAAACACATATGAACACTAGATATATGTGGGAAAACCCTTATGGGAGAAAAACCCACCACACCAAGAGAAATCACTTTGTATTACAGTAATGGAGATTACATACAAATATCAGACTTATCTTTCTGATGTCATAATACAGTAGCTTTCACCATGAACAATCTTGTACAAGAACCTTCAACTTATAGTCTACATAGAATAGAATTCATCCACAGATACAATTCAAATTGTTCATCCAACTATTGATCGAACCAACTGACTGACAATCCAATCGAGCATCATATAATATTCCAGACTATATTCATGCCACCCCTATTTATCGAGCTTCCTCACAAAACTACCACAATGAACTGTCTTCCAATAGTTCTCATTTGACTCCTCTAATTGGTCGAATACCAGCCACGTAGATGGTCATCACTCAGTCGAAAGTGTTCACATTGTATTGGCATGTCGGTGAGACACAAGAAGTGTCTCCCCAATGCAAAAAAGCTTTACCATCAATGTCACCAAGATTTTTCCTTATCGCCAAGATGTTACATCGAGTCCAAAGAGCTACTGCTTAGACTTCCTCATGTTGCCAGGACTTATCGCTATTGGTGAAACATCATACCGAAGCTTCAAAGTCACACAGATGTGATTTTTCATTGGCCAGACAACGTCTTTCACTGAGACATCATATTGATCATTTAGGGTTACTCTAAAGCATTCAACATTTGGCAAGACTCAATCACTATCGCTGAGATGTTACTTTGAAACCCCTAGACATACCGAGTGCTAAATAGTAGTCAGCAAGACTCTTTTCTATTGCTAATAGTTCACACCGAGATCTTTTATATTACTACGAAGACTCCATATGTGTTCCCATCAGCGAGACATTCAACGTTCACTGAGATGTCTTCTTAGGACCTTTTGAGTTACCCCAAAGCCTCCAAGTGTGTCCCCATTGGCAAGACCTTTGTCATTCGCTAAGACATCTTCCTAGGATCTTTTGAGTTACACTGAAGACTTTAAACCAAACGTTGTCTATGAGACATTAACACATCGCTAAGAGCTCATAGCGAACACCCAAAACTCTCCCTGATATCCAATAGAATGGCCTGTCAGCTAAAGATCTCTACAAGCAGTGAGAGGTCATAATGAACAAACTATCACAGCGATAGGCTCTAAAGTAAAAGCATTTAGTGAGACTCCTGCAAGGGCATAGCGACCTGAATAATTTCAACAATGTTACTACTACTAGTTGGCCAGACATGATGGATGTCACACCGACTTTGCTCCAGTAGAGGTTACAACCTGTGATGATTAAGACACATATTTCCAACATAAACCCTACAATATTCCTTGATGCTTTTGGCCTTCCGTCAATGTACATAGGAACTCCTTTATTTTGATCCTTATCTTTTAGCTATATAATTTGTTGACAGTGTATACCTATACATACTTCATGTATATCAAACCACCTACATCCAATATTTGTAACTATAATAGGGTCTGACATAATCCATCAATTCAATAAATTTTTCATAATAGACCTTTATGCCATCCATGCAAAATAAGCCCAAACCATGTAATGATGATGGTGCTATGCGATATATCCTCTCATTGACACAAAAATCAATGTTTATTGGAGTAAGTTCCTTGAGTACCCATTTTTTTCGTAGATGTTTGTACCTCAAGGGCACCTCGATGTCACCTATTCTCTCATCATCATAAGAACATGACCCCCCTTCAGCAAGAAAAAATTCCATGCATTTACAAAATTTTCTTCTAATCTTTTGACCTCTAGTTGATCTCACTCTTTTAGACCTACTACATGTTTCACTTTCCTCTTCTCTTCTTGAATATCCCTCACTCAAGGAAGACAGATCTAAAAAATACCTACTTGGTTGTACCTACACTCATAAGGATGTTGGATGAAGTTCTTTCATGGTGATGTGATCCCAAGGTGGCATTATGATAAATCTATCATTTCATTGCTAGAATTTGACAGGTTATAAGGTAATCAAGTCTTGATAGATTGCAAGTTATTGTTACTACCATCCAAATGTGTCCATCACAAATCAAATCTACTTAACATTTTAACTCCCAAACTTTGTAATAAGTGTTAAATGTGACAATGGTCTACCAATTACACAACCAAGGCCTCAAATGTATTTTGTAATTGTAATAAAAGGACTTTTTCTCTTCATTCAAGTAAGTAAACTTGAAGGGAAACACCACCAAGTGGTTTATTGGACACCTACATGACTAAAAATATCAACACATTTACATTTAATTTCCATATGTATAAGTGTTTAATGGGGAGGGAGTGTGTACTAGGCCTGGTTAAGTCATTATAAGTTTATGCTTTGGCAATAAAAATTGTTGAAGTCATCTTAAATCTTCCTATGTCTAATTTCTAGGAGACTTTTTGTACATTTTAATGTAGGATGAGTGGTTGCATCAATGTTCTAGTTCTCTATGACAAGGTTTCAACATCTTCAAATAGTGAAGGTTAGTGCTTATAGTCATTTGAAACAACAACATTTTCATTATGCATGATGGTAGGATTTGATAACTTAAAAGAATTGGCTACCCAACAAACTTAAAGTTAAAAAAAAAAAATTAGTTTAAGGTGTTAGCACTTTCTTTCATCTTTTCATATTGGTTTGATGCTTCAAACGATACAATTCTTATCCCACTTCCACCATATTGTATTCACATCCCATTGTAATTTTTGATACCAAAATTTCATATCAAATACCACATTATTTAAGAAATTTTCCATGTTCTTACTATTTTATTGAAGTTATTTTGTGTTGTATGGATTCTTACAAGCTTGAAATGCTCTGAGATCATTGGTGTAGATAAAATATATGTGTTTGTACAAGCTTGATATGCTCTGAGATCATTTTTTTGTGGGAGAAAATAATCAAATACAAGGACTGCCCTATTTTGCCTGTGTAAGGGTTTGAGCACTAAATAGAAATGGCATCCACCAATACACCCATTGTCTTGGAACTATAACTCAATGGATTGGTGTGCAACATGGTATGATACAGGTTCATTTCATTTATGGTTCTGTTAAAGCAAGAAAATTGGCATTGAATTGATGCCCTAAGGCTGACAGGGGCAATTTTCTTGTGAATTTGTGGTTGTTAAGTTAGGGTTTGTCAATTTGATGGATATATTGGCAGAGCCATGGTGACACTATTTGATGGTCCAATCTCTAATTTGAAACAAAAATATCTCTAACAACTCTAAGAGCTATAATGGGATGGCCACCATCCTAGGAAAGATTCTTCATTCTCACTTTTAGGTGTTAAAATTTAACAATACCTTGATTGATGAAAGAGCCTAAAGATCCTTTCTCCATGGTATCCAAGTACACATAGCAGTGCTCTTCTCTTATATGGTTGGACATGATTTAAAGAACTTAGCTAGGAATTATTCATTTAACCTAAGGTTTTCTCATAATGCCATCATTGGAAAAGTATGATCAAATTCTTCTATTATGAGGAATTGGTCTATGTGCCTCTAATAATCACTATAAATGTTTGTAAGGATAAAATGACTAATTGCATCAGGTAGGAGAGAATCAACTTTGAGTTCTTCAAATATTATATTCCTCTATTCATAATTTTTAAGGGTTCTATGGGGAGGAGGTTATCACTACCAAGAAGGGAGGAGACCTTTCTTTGCATATGTTTGTGGTGAAGGTATTAAAGAAGAATTGTATGCCTCTATTTCCATTCATTAGATCTAGCTTAGCCTAGCATATACTCAAAATAAGTCTAAAATTGCTTCAGAATCAAGTGATGAAGGCTATGTGTGATGAAATCCTAGACCTTTGGGGGTGCCAATGTATGAGGAGATCTTTGGAAACTAGGCATGAAAATTGTAGGTTAAAGAGAATGGGGGTACCCAACTTACAGTACTCATTGTCCCTTGGTCGTCGATTTTCCCTAAGTGCCCTCAACCTCATCCTCAACACTAGTATTGAACTTTTTTTCACTCCAAACTCTTCCTCGGTACTAGTATTGACCTTGTTTTCACTCCTATTCTCTTCTTCTATGCTAGTATTAACCTTGTTTTAACTCCAAACTCTTCCTTAGTGTTGATATTGACCTTTTTTTCACTCCTCCAAACTCTTCCTTGGTGTTGGTATTGACCTTTCACTTCTCCAATTTGACAAGCTACACCCTGGTTTCGTTAGGTTTTAGAGTATGTTAATTAAATTGAAAATTATGGCTCCATTTAGCTAGGTTTTTTATATTCCACAATATAGTTAAGTATATATTAGTTAAATATATATTAGCTATATTAGATTTATATTTTTTAGCTCATTATTGTAGATTAATAATAGGCATTCATGTTCCTTCTTCATGAAAGTATATATTCTATATTTTCCTTGGTGTTTTCCCAATGCAAAATATAATTAATATAATATATATTTAATATAATAGTAATATTAGATTAAATTATATATAATATAATTATATTTATTATTATATAATAGTATATATAGGATTTTACCTAATATTTTAGAGGATTTTACCATTAAACTACAACTGGTTTACCATTAAATGGCAATTGAAACTTGTTTTCCAATGACACAATAGTGGTTTCTAGGCATGAGATTTGTTTCAAGCTCAAATCTCACAATATATGTAGCCTATTAGCTAATAGAAAGAGATATAGAAACTAAAAAGATAGAGAATGAGAGAAAGAGATGAACTTAGATAGATAGGGAGAGAGAGAGAGAGAGAATGAGAGAGAGAAATATAAGAGATGCAAAGGAAAAGAAAGAGAGGGAAAAGAGAAACTAAATTTTGATTGGTTGTTTCATGTCAACAATCCAAGGATGGCATGTGTCCTTGGAGAGATATGCTCAAGGTAGCATGCCATTTGATTAAAGATATGATAATTCTCCTTTAAGACCTATTCAATGTACCCATGGCACAATTAAGGAGACAAAGATAAATATAGGGAAGAAAATATATATATATAGAGAGAGAGAGATAATGAGAAACATACAAATAGAAAGGGATACAAAGAGATAGAGAGAGGTAGAGAGATAAAGAGATAAGGATGAATAGATAGAGATATAGGGATCATGATTGATATATCTCTCCCTATTTCTCTCTATCTCCCTAAACCCTAAACCCTAAAACCTAAAACCTATTATCTATCTCTCCTCCTCTACCTATCTATATCTCATTCTCTCCCTCCCCCTCTCTATCTCTCACCATCTCTAGTCCCTACCTATCCCCCCTATCCATCAACTATCTATCACGATCTGTCTATCTCTTTCACCATCCCCCTCTATCTCTCTATATCACCCTCTTCTCTATCAATCCACCTTTTCTCTATCTCTCCTCCTCTACTTATATATATCCCTTTGTCTCCCTCACCCTCTCTATATAAAGACAACAACACAATAGTGGTTTCCAGGCATGAGATTTTTTCAAGCTCAAATCTCACAATATATGTATCCTATTAGCTAATAGAAAGAGATATAGAAACTAAAAAGATAGAGAATGAGAGAAAGAGATGAACTTAGATAGATAGGGAGAGAGAGAGAGAGCATGAGAGAGAAATATAAGAGATACAAAGGAAAAGAGAGAGTGAAAAGAAAAACTAAATTTTGATTGGTTGTTTCATGTCAACAATCCAAGGATGGCATGTGTCCTTGGGGAGTTATGCTCAAGGTAGCATGTCATCTAATTAAATATATGATAATTCTCCTTTAAGACCTCTTTAATGTACCCATTGCACACTTAAGGAGACAAAGATAAATATAGGGAAGAAAATATAGAGAGAGGGAGATAATGAGATACATACAAATAGAAAGGGAGACAAAGAGATAGAGAAAGGTAGAGAGATAAAGATATAAGGATGAATAGATAGAGATATAGGGAGCGTGATTGATATATCTCTCCCTTTTGCTCACTATCTCCCTAAACCCTAAACCCTAAACCTTCTTCTCTATCTCTCCCCCTCTTCTCTATCTCTCCTCCTCTACCTATCTATATCCCTTTCTCTCCCTCCCCCTCTCTATCTCCCCCTCTCTATCTCTCACCATATCTAGTCCCTCCCTATCCCCCCTATCCATCAACTCTCTATCTCCACCTCTCTTCCTTTCTCTTCCCATATATCTCCATCTCTCTTTCTCTTCCCATATATCTCTATCTCTATCTCTCTATATATCCCACTATCTATGTCACTCCCTCTTCCCTCCTCTATCTATTGAGCTATCTCTCCCTCTCCCCCTTTCTTTGTTATTCACTCTATCTCTCCCTAGCTCCATCTCTCCTACTCTATATCTCTATCTCTATTTCTCTTTTTATTTCCCTCTCAGTCCTCTCTCTATCTCTTTCTATCCATATATTTCTCTACCTCTATCATGATCTCTCTATCTATTTCACCATCCCCCTCTATCTCTCTATATCACCCTCTTCTCTATCTCTCCTCCTATAGCTACCTATATCCCTTTGTCTCCCTCCCCCTCTATATCTCTCACCGTCTCTCCCTCCCTATCCCCCCTATCCATTGACTCTCTATCTCCACCTCTCTTCCTTTCTTTAGTGATTTCACTATATTAGCAAGGGATGGATATAATATGGCTTTCAACAAATTGTTGCAATACAACATGAAGAAGGGTCTATTGGAACTATAAAAAATTTCAAAATTTTATAATCATTTACTCATGTAAATTTCTCAATAATAATTAGCTGCATTTTGAGTTAGAAAAGGTTGTAATTGGCCCTACAAAATATAACTATCCACAGTCACCTTGTTCTACTCCTAAAAATCCTTCTGATCAAAGATATTGTGGCAAAAAAATCACATTGGCACAAGCTAGTATGGGTCTTCCTAAACTATTATGGGTTACAAGCACTTTTTAGCACATTGATGAGACATCAAAACTATTGTAGCAATTAGGATTACTAAAGAAGACATATCAGGGAGATTGGCTTATGGTCTCATCAATGAAGATAATCTATTGGCAAGACAAGTCATCTCGACATGAAAAATATATACTAGACCGAACATTTAAGTCTCATCGATGAAGTTTCATCGGTGAGACCATCATTTCTTTCACCGACAAGAGCACTGGGAATATATCAGCGAGACATGTGTAATCGGTGTAAATTCTAAATGTTCACCTGACCCGCTAAGTTACACCGATAGGAGGATATCAATAGGAGTTCTGGCAACATATTCAAGACAAAAAGAAAAGATATCGGCGAGACTTATAACATCAAAGGAACCACTGAATGTGTTAGTGATGCTAAAATTTAGGCCGATGAAGAAACAAATGAACCAAAATGATTGTCAGGGTGAATCTTGGTGATGCATACGGGAAAATTTTTAACATCGGTCAGATGTGTAGAGTGTTACCCCGATTAGCAGAGTATTTAGTGAACGTTGGTTGGGGCTTAATGTATAGGTCACCCAAAGTTTGAAGATGTCTTGCTGACCAGTTCATTTGATGTGTTATTGGTGAGACTTATAACATTGGAGGAACCACTAAATGTGTTAGTGATACTAAAATTCAAGCCGATGAAGAAACAAATGAACCAAAATGATTGTCTAGGTGACTCTTGGCAATGTATATGAGATAAATGTTAACATTGGTTAGATGTGTAGGGTGTTACCCCAATCAACAGAGTATTCAATGAACATTGGTTGGGGCCTAATGTATAAATTTCCCAAAGTTTGAAGGTGTCTTGCCAACTAGTTCATTTGATGTGACAGTAAGGAATTCAAAAATCTATTACATTTGTGCTTGGAGTTAAAACATAAATGGTACCACAGAGCATGGGTAATTTCATAAATTGAAAGGAAATCATTGCAAAATGAAAATTGTTGTGAATTGGTAGTGAAGGAAATGAGGAGACAAATAAAGGGCTAGAGAATTATTTTAGTTGAAAGACTTCAATCAAAACCAGTAAGTCCTTTGCATTTTAACTTTTTCATTTCTGCAATCTTAAGCGAGTAATATGGAAGCCACCAGCTTGGGGAAGTTGAAAGGTAGAAAAAAAAGTGAGAGCAATCACCCTAAGAGTAAGAAGCAAAAATTTGAGTCTAGAATTGAGCTAGAGGGTGTTGAACGAAAGTTAAATCGAGATTTAATTGACCAGTTGCTTGGATCTAGACCTAGAGGTAGGTGTTTCACACAATTGAGGGTGGAAGTGGAAAAATTGGACAAAAAATGCAAGCACATAGGAGACATTTGGACCCCAATAAGAGGCTATGAATTTTTTAGATTCCACTTTCACCGAAGAGATGATTTTGAGCCAGTTTGTAATTTGTGGAGCCTAAATTTGGGAAAGATGGTTTTCCCTAATTTTTTTGTCAATACAAAGGTGGTAAAATTGTTGGCTACCCACTATGACTCAAAACTTAAGGCCATATGTGGATCATCTAGGAAACTCTTCATATACATATTAGAGGCTTCAATAAGTGAGGTTTTTAAGTTGGAAGGGTGGAGTAATGAGAAAATTGTGAATGAAGAGTTGGAAAAATAGTTTTGGAGAATGGACACCACTTACAAGGGTTAGAGGTTTTCCTTACATAGAATTAAACAAGATGGTAAAACTATCCCACTTGAAAATGGTGATGGGCCTCCATTCCATGTGAACTTATTTGAGCCCTATATGAGATATATCTATTTCTTGGTAGGACAAGTGTTGGACCTATGAAAGTTCCTGAGTATATGTCCATTTGTTCCCATGGTAATTGCAGCTAACATTCAATGTCATAATTCTAGGTTTTTCAACTATGCTTCATTTTTCCCCAAGGAACTCGACTTAGCATTGATGACAATCAAGAATAAATCTCATGTTCTGCACCTTAGGAATTATTCTCTTTTAATGCACTAGTATTGTACTTCAGACAAGATAGGGATTTGGCTAAAAATGTTGAAGGTTTCACAGTTTGATAAAGAGGGAAAATTATTACCCATTCAATTGTGGACTGACATTTGGGATAGTAGGTTTGCTAATTCCAATTACCTGTATTTTGAAGAATATTTTGTAAAGCGATTATATTTATTCTACAGTCATCCTTGTGCGCACTCATTATCTAATGAAATAAAATGCTTCCTCAAACCTAAGGACTTTAATGGACCAATTGATCACAATTAGGGAGACTGGTATTGCTTGGAAGATGCTACTATTGTAAGGGTGTTTGGTTTTGAGGATTCTCCATTTATTTTTCCTAAAAAAATCCTAGATAGGATTGCATATTTGGAAATTCTAAGGAAAATACATTTTTCTAGTTTCATGAATTTTGGTTCATTCGGGAAATAGGAATTTATGCCTAGTACTCTGTGCTTTGGTGATTTTACTATGCTACAAAGGAAGGATATGATTTGATCCTTGACAAATTAATGTAGTATAATATGAATAAGGGTCCACCAAGAAATGGTTTTGATCCAGAGGGATATATCAATTTTTCCAAACAAAGGATAAACTTTGGAGGATATGATCATGTGCTTTATCAGTTTGATGACATGAATAGAAATTTGGAGGAAGAGGAAGTAGAGAGAGTGGTGGAGGAATAAAACCAAGGGTTGCTGGATATAGGGTTCCCTTTCTTTGGAGATGAGGAATTTGGAGAAGATATGCCACGAGACCTACCTAGTAGGATTTCTAGATTAAAACCTCAAGATTACAACTTCCCTCCTACAGAACCAAGTGTTGAAGAGAGCCAAGATATAGACACCAAAGAGATGGCATATAGGTCATTTGTAGAAGACAATGAATTTGTGAATTCTTCATAATTCAGATCTTTCTTGTATAAACAAAAGGGCAAGGAGATAAGGGAGATAGTTGCTAATATTAAACCAAGAAATGAGGAGCAACTACTAAATATTTTTAAATTAACCATGGATAGAGAAATGGAAAATATGACCCCTGATAAAGGAAGGAAAATGTTAGAGGATGCTAGATGTATGATCTTTCCAAGGTTGGATTTGAATTTTTCATTGGTCTTTGATAGCTTCTTAAAGGATAATAGTGCCACACACAAGCTTAGTCTAGAGGGGGTGACATAAATATATGTTGGATCCAAATATAACCCAAATCAAGGATCACTCGTGATATGGGCCTTGTATGGACCTCATAGAAATGCAGTGGTGATTGATACTGAGAAAGAATTTGGACATGTCATGACTCTGAAGGTTGGAGAGGTAGATCTTGTGGCAACTATATACATTGGGATTAATGTGGAAAAATGGAATAAATCCCAAATACAAATTTTGATCAAAGAAAAGGAAATGTACAAAATGAGTAATGAAAGGATCATGAAAGAAAATGATCATTTGAAGGAAATGCTAGGAGTCACAATGGAGCCTACTACATTAATAACACATGGTGAAAGATCATAGGTAAAATATCATTGGGATGAGTCAATTGCATATTCACAAGGTAAATATGATACACTCACTGCAATAATCAGAAAAAGGTAGGCCAACTTAATGGTTTGGTTGAATAAGTTATGGGGAGAATATTCAAAGAACCATGTTACAGGGCAGGAACACAAGAGAATTGATGGAAGGATTCAAGAAAAGCTCTAAGAATTAAATGAAAGAGATGTTCTTGAAAGTGTGGCCATTGGTATGGGTGACCAAATTATAAACAAACACAGGGACCTTTAGGAGGAACTGTGAGAAGATGCAAAGGGGTTGGTTGATGTTACCAATATGGGACTACCTACACTATTTGAAGATGGAGAAAAGTTGAAAGAGAAAGCCAAGTGGATCAAAGAATGTGAATTGATGTTGTAGAGAATTTTGGAAAATGCTATAGGGAAGGATTCGACATTGGATGAGAGCTGCGAGTAGATCAAAAGGATGATAAAGGTGGAAATATTGGCCAAGAATGCATTAGGAGATGTCAATACTCATCAACGGTAGGATTATCTACATAATTTATCAATTGTTCATCTATGGCTAAATAGAGCCTAATCTCTTGTTTTAATTAGTTAAGTAAAATAAAACATTTGTGAAGGGACATGTCCCTTCCAAGTTTTGATGTATTTATATATGTTCCATAGTAATGCAACAGATATAGGTATTAGGAGATATTTAGTAGATAGCTTTCTAGCAAAGTTATTTCATATACAAAAAATCAAATGTATGTATTTTTATGGAGTAAATGAAGATATCTAAGTCACAGATTAAGATTTTTGTATCAATTGTTTGTTAAATTTATGTAGTTATTTGATTTTCTTCATTCTAATGCTTCTCTATTGTTTAAATTGATATAACATGTTTATACTCTATTTATCATTGTACATTTGCTATATATGTGTGATCTAGTTATTTGGTTCTCTCAAGTAGGGATTAAAATATTTTAATCAATCACAACAATTGGGAAGTGGTAGTTGGATTAATAAGAATAATCACATAACTAGAATTTCCATTCTATCTCAAGAATATTTTTTCAATTATTCACTTGCATGTTTACACAAGTAAGCAATTTCTATTCCTGCCAGTTTGAATTATTGCCATTATTGAAATCCATATTTGCAGATATTCATTAGACTCCATATACCTAATAAGGCACTAGTCTCCCATTGTCCATCCATAAATCTAATTCATTTTATACATTTGTTAACTAAACATATTTCTCATTTAGTTCATGTTATATTAGGATCACATTTGTTCATTGTAAACTTGCCATTATGAATAGATTACTATAGTTAAATAACATCAATTAAGTCTACTCAGTCAGTATAGGTAGACCCACCTAGGTTTAGCAACACCAAAAGAGAAGAGGGCTTGAGTCATTAAGCCTTGTACATTACCCTAAAGTAAACCAAGAGATTGGAAACCTCTTGTTTTTTTCAACCAATGTTTTTGAGTGCTAACAAGGTCCACTGCAAAAAGGATTTGATCTAGATACATATGCATTTACTATTTTCATTTATTTCTCATGTAGTTTAATAGTTTGATTGATTTCATATTATGTGTTGAAGACTTTAGAATTTCAATTACATTAATTTATAGATATGTTGTATCTATAACACTATAAAACCATATTCTCTTTTCATTTACACTTGCATTTAGAAATACACATTTATATACATAGATATAGATTTCTTTAATGATATGTTGCATTTATTGTTCTAGGAGAGCATCCAGTAATTGCATTTATATTTACATTTTCAAATACATATACATACATACATACATACGTATGTACATACATACATACATACATATATATATATTGTGTGTGTATATATCATTTATATTCAGTGTTTAGACACAACCCATTAGTTATGCACATGGATAAAAATTCATAAAATCAAATCTCCCATGAGTCAAATATAATTCTATCAAGAAATTAATATCAAATAGATAGTATAATCGCATAACTCATACATATTTCAATGTAAACATCATGAATTAATTATGTAACCACATAAGTAAAATATAATTCTATCAAGAAATTAATATCAAATAGATAATATAATCACACAACACATACATTTCAATGTCATTTATCTTCTTCTACATCCAACTCTTTGTCTATATCATTCGATCTAGATTCGGCATTGTAAGGATTGGTCATATCATCATCATCGTCATTGATATTAGTTTCAATAATGTCATCATCCACACAAATATCATCTTCATGAACATTAACTCCTACATCATCATGATCTAGTTCCTCCTCTTTGACATCTTTGTCAGGCACATCATCAACTAACTATTGATCATAATCATCATCTACATCATCTTCTATTTCTTTGGTATCTTCTTCTTGCACCACATTATACTTTACCAGCCTTCCTCTTGGATCATGTCTAACAACAAATGACCAACCTAGTTTACCTAAAACCTCTGAGTAAAATACTTGCTCACATTGGTTTGGAAGAATATAGGGCTCATTTCTAGCTCGCTCAATTGACCTTGTATTAACCATGGTAAATCCATTATCATGTTCAATAATAGTTCTATCGAGAAAATTTTCATTCAATTGTAGCTTGTACCATAGGATGATGAACATAAATAATTTGAAGGACTTAAATTCACACTCAAGTATATCATCCAAAATCCCATAGTATCAATTTTCTGAGACTTATGGATGTATGTCGCTTCTAGATGAAACATAAGTCACCTGAAAGACTGTAGTTATACCAGAATCACAAGTTTTCTTCATGTCATCCAACTTTTTTATTCAAAATTTATGACCATTGCACCACATAGCCTTGTGGTGTTTCACCTACAATATGTTGAACATGGAAAATTATTGCAATATCGTCAGTTGATAAACATATTTATTATTGGCCAATTGTATGCAAAGAAAAAAATCTCAACATATATATTGGTGCAGGAGCACCTAGATCTTGTAAGTGCCTTCAAAAGGCTAATATAATAAATTTAAATGTTCAATTCTAAATTTGTGTGTCAAGGCCATGAAAAGGATAAATTGAATGTAATCAAATCACAAAAGAAGTCACTAGGAGGTGAAAATGCAAAAAAATGCAAATAATGTAATATTATGTAAACAAAAAGGCATAAATCAAGCATATTAGGAGATAAGACACAGTTTGAACTGATTAGAAGTTAGAAAAGGAAGTTATTAAGAGGTAAAAAGTTATAAAAGCATGGAAATTCATGGAAGAGAAGAATCTTGATATTCTTGTAACAAAATCTTGAGTAAAAGCCCTATTTTTCTGAGTTATCAAGCTTTCTTTCTATTTCTCCTAACTTGTATTGCTAATTTGGTAACATCTAAGAGTTAGCTCTGGTGTAATATCATTTGAGAAAGAGTATTTTTCATTTTCAAAGAGTTTGAAAGTTAGTTATAAGAAGCAAAAGAATCAAAGACAATCCTATGTCTCAAGCAAAGTTAGTTTCACTATGATTTTGAGAGTCCCTAAAGAAGTTTAAGGCCCATCCCATCGATGTAAGCCTAGTATAAATGGTGGGATGGGATAAGTATGCTTACCTTTATGTGATTTTTTTTTGTGAGTACAAGGTATCAAGAATATGGTGCTATGTTTCTGATTTAAAGTTAATTTTCTGAGTTTTCCTCTTGAAAATGAAGGTTTCCAGCAAGGTATTGGAGAAATAACATATGCATTTCCAAGGAGATGTTTCTAAAGTAATTTTTAGACATAATGGAGCATGTTTCAATGGTTTTTTGGAGTATTGGAGGCTTGTAAGGGTGATAATCATAAAACCCTCACTGTTTTGGGTGTTTCCAGCCTAAAATTAAGGGTTTGTTAATACACTTTCTAAATGGGTCTTTCAATCTTTGAAAGTGGATAAATCTAGTGGTTTGTGACCTTTAATTTTACTATTTTAGGTTATCTAACAATTTGGAGCTGGAAAAGAGTTGGGTACTATGTAAAATAGCCCTATTCTAGTAGCCTTTCTTGGGCATACAATCTAAAATATGCTAGTTTCTCCATTATAAATCGTTCTAAATTTTTGATATGATGATATGGGCATTAAGAGGTCTCTAAATGTGCCTTTTGCTATTGGTTTTGAACTTAGTGTGACTGGTTCACCTGATCTAGGGTATGGAGGTCTATTGCTAATTAATGTTTAGATTTCATGGACAGTGGAAATCTGTGTGTATAGGGAAGTGAGTGACCTTAAATACTTGAACCTTGTCATTTGGATGGAGTTACAATAGAATTTATGATTGAATAAGGTTGTAAAGGTAGTGCATATTTTTTTGAGAATGATGATTCTATTGTGTGTCTTGGTATCTTTACATAGCATATAGATCTAATATTTATACATTGATGTATTGAATTGTTTTCTCTCAAAACATGATGAATTTTGCATCTTGAAGGACTGATTAACTACTTGATAGCAAGAAGGGTTGGTCTTTATTAGTTTTCCTTGTAAGGAAAATGAATTGGTGCTATTTGAGAAGTTTAGACTGTTTTCAATGATTGAAGTTTGGTTATTAACATTTTGGAATTTGATTTAGAATAAGTGTTTTGTTGCCTTGAGGATATGATTATACAAGAATTTGAAGGATTCGTAATTGGTTGTGTAGCAAGTGAGCATAATGTGTTGCATTATGAAAGGCTAAGAGAATGTATAGATGTTGATATGGTGGTTGAGAATGATGTGAATCTGATTGATTGAGTCAAAGTTTTCTAATATGGTTTTTAATTTGAATGAATCAATTCAAATATTGATAATGACATATGGTTTGTTGAAATTGGAGTTCTAACTTATTGCCTTGAAGTCTTGTATAATTGAAGAATCAAAATAAGTTGTATGAGTTTTAAGGAAAAATAAATTGAATTAAGAATTTGATCTTCTCCTGATTCTGATTGGGTTTGGTTTACCCTCATGAAATGATGTTGTTGGTGTTGTTTTTGGATCCTCTGCATCATATATATGCCAATATAATTGAAAATAATTAATAATATGGGTGATTAATATATTTATGCGTACCTTCTTATCTTTTAAACCATATGCTAAATCAATTTCCCTTTGCGTAACATTGGAATCTCCATTACGATGAGCTTCTTTAACCAATGAAGCCACACCTTCCTATGTTAATGCATGACCATATTGTTGAAATCATTCAATCCATACCATCATCCAATCAAGATTGTTTGTGATGTACAAATTTAGTGCATCCCACTCTCGACCAACTGTATCAAAAAATCTTGAAATTCACAAATGATGTATAATTAGTTAATTACCACAGTATGCGACCTTAATTTAAAATTGATGTATATTAAATATTACTAATTAAATAAGTTCAATATACATAAAAACCATATGTAAAATGTATTTTAATTAATCTCTATGACCATCTTATAATTACCTCTCACTTTCCTCAATCTACCTTTCCTCATCAAGTACTCCCCTTTGAATCTATTAATGGAGTTGGAATCCAAAATGTGATCTACATGGATCTTTGTTGCAAACATAGGAAGATATTCAATAATGTACACTATGGTTTGGTATACCATATATCCCTCCACCATAGAACCCTCAGGATGTGCTCTATGTCTAACCAAAGCCTTCAAAAATTTCAAGTTCCTCTCAACCATCCACGTTGACCTTGTGTGTATAGGTCAACATAATTCAATCTTCTCAACTTGGTGTATGAGGTAGTGTTCTTGTGCATTGAAAAATGTTGAAGGTAGACACTTTTGCATTTCACACATTAGACAAGGAATTTTTCTCTTCCAATAATTTATATCTTCTTTATGGATTTTTTTATATGACAGCCATCTACAAGTGATTCAAGGCATAGATATATTAATGATATTTAACAAAAATATACAATATATTACATAACAAGTAAAAAAAATGGCAATTATAAGATCTATACAATGAATTGAAAAAATATTGCTACTTACCTCATGTATTTTCCAAGATCATATATAACATGCTTGACATTATTGTTGAAGTTGTCTGGGAGAGATAGAGGTAGAACATACTACAACAATTATAAAATAATCTTTTCATTATTTTTCTAAAATTAGTAAACATAATATACTAAAAAGTACATGCAATATACAAGTGTATATAATATATTAGAATAATTACCTTAATGAAGGTATGCCAATCATGTGTTTTCATCCCTAACCCAAATTCACCTTTCTTTATTATGATATTGTTTATGTTTGCAACAAATCCTGTGGGAAATCAAATTTTTTGTATGACTTCTTTTATAGCATTGCTTTGCTACTCCATTAATAACCAAGGAAGGGCACTTATATTAATTTGGTCTCCATCGCTATTTAATTGAATGGCATTTTTCATTGCATGATTAGTTGCCTAAATGTCACTACAAATTTTGATAATTTTCTCTTTGTCATGCCTTCTATCTAATATTTTCCATAATCTTTCTGTTATATTCTTTTCGATATGCATTGTATCAAACAAATGCACAATTTGTAGCTACTCATAGTAGGGAAACCTACTAAATTGTCTGGGATAACTTTTTAGTCCCTATGGAAATCGGTCATTAATGCCTTGATGGCCTCCATGAAGCATATAAGTTAAACAAATTAACAACGACAATCATTGTCAATTACAACATGGGTAAACACAACACAATATAAAAATATAAATTCCAAACATATCATATATGATAGCTAAACAATTTGATTTGATGTATAACCTTGACAATTAATTCTATTATATTCCAACTTCCATAGGTGAGGTGTCATTCTTTGTGGTTTTGATTTAGTCTCTTCTTTCCCATTAGAAAGATGTTTTTCAGTAGTTTGATACTTATGATTTATGTGGAGGAAGTGCCTATACTCATCAAACACCTACTCTCCTAAACTTGTTGAATGATGAGATTTCATCCTTGGGCCACAAATTGGACATGCATATTTTCCCTTTATTTGAAGACCTTCAAGATCATATATAATTAGATTAAATCTCTCAATTTTTATAATTATATATAATGAATAGATTATTTAAAAAACATGCATGATATCTACTACATAAAATTAAATATCATTAAAGTGCAGTCTAATGTTATAACATACCACAAAAATGTGTTAGCCTTGGGGCATCATGAATTGTCCATAAAAGCATTGCATGGAATTGAAATTTTCTTTATCCTAGTGCTCTAGAGATGTCATGCATAGTGATGCAATTTCATAACTTTAGTAACTTGTCCATAAGAGGCTCGATATATACATTCATATATTTAACTTGGTACTTACCTAGTTGAATGAACATAAACATTATATAATTATTATAACCATTTTATTACAATATATATAAATTAATGTACATGACTATTAAATAAAAATATATATAAATCATTATGCAACAAATAAGACATGAGATGCTACTATGTTAAATAAAATTGATGTAAACAAATACCTGGAACAATCATTGACAACATTATGTGCTCCCTCTTTATTGACATCCATGCAGGAATATTATTGTTGATAACAAAAATTAGCCACACTAAGTAAATAGATCTCAGTTCTCCAAATGGATTGACACCATCTGCTACCAATGAAAGTCTAAGATTACGAGTTTCTTCTTTAAAGTGTGGCCATTTTTCTCCATGCCCCTAAATGCAGAACCATCCACAGACATTTCGAAGAATTTCATCTCCACTTCTATTCCATGCATGGTAATCCATAAATTGTGCTAAGCTTTTAGACCTAAATAATTGTTGCATACATGGAATAATGGGAATATAATGAAGAACCTTACATGAGGCACCTTTTTTGTTAGTTGATCTATTTGATATCTACTGATATGACATTTTTGGCATTCTATTGCAATTCATGTTGTTTATGATATATAGTATGATCATTGGGACATGCATCTATTTCTTGATACTTCATTCCAATATCTTTCATAATGCCAGATAAATCTCAGTATGAGTGAGGTAAAATATTTGATGGTGGTAACAAAAATTCACTAATCAATCTACAACAAAAAAAAAATTGTTAATATAAAGAATATTAATGGTACATATTTCATCCTTTATTTACTAGTGAAGAACTAACAACAATTAAAATAGATGAAAAAAGATGACATATATGGCATACCTTAACATCCGTGAGATTGCTATGTTGGATAAACCATCCATAACCTTCAAGTTCACCAGCAACAATATAGCAGAGAGATGAGTTGTTTGGGAGCCTTCATAAAGGGGCTCATATTCCTTCTCAAGTATAGGTATATCATGAACATCATCAAAGTCATCTCAATCATCATGATCAGTTGAGCCACTAAATGTGTCATGGATCAATGTATTTGTGCCATCATCAACTATGTTTTATGGAACATTATCATCTTCTTCCATAGGATCATTAACTTCATCTTCGATATTCATAGCTCCATGTTCCTTTGTTTGTAAAACCATATTCTCTGAGCCATGATAATCCATACCATGTACCCTAGGGAACCCCACCTTTATAATAATGATAGACACAAATAAAACATGATCATGATCAAGTGATTTTATTTATATATATATATATATATAAAATGTTAAAACGATATAAACATTTACAAATTTAATCAATATAAACACATATAATGAACAACTTACTAATGGAAAATAATCATGCCCCTCTTCAATGTGGCCATGCTGCCTACAATATTTCTTAGTTTTTGTGATTAAAATTCTTCTCATCTTTAAGCTCTTTCAATTATTGCAAGGACAATAACATTTCCCATCACCCTTTCTTTTCAATCTAGCGCACATTCTAACAATTGTCTCTTCATTTTGTTATAGACTAATATTATTTGACATAATTTTTCTTAATTTACCAAGCTTGAATATTTAGATCTTCAAAAAATATCAAACTCACACTCTAATAATTTTTAAGCATAGACAGGTAACAAAATCTAATAATTATGATACTTTACACCAAAAAAATTTGGCATGCAACCACCCCTACAAAAGAGAAGATAGCCTGAAGTTAATGACCACAAAAAAAACTTTAAAATAGTATTCTAGATCTTATTAAATTCTTATTTTACTATGATTTCCAACCGTTAGACTCCTAAAATCATAATATTGAACTTACACAACAAAAATCTGGAAATGAAATTCTCAAAATGCATGTCTAAAAATGAAATCTAATGAGATGTTGCTTTAAAATATGATTTTCAAACCTAGAAGTACAAATTTGACTTCACAAATGAATTCTAGAAAAAGACAATGACCACCCTCAACTTGGGAATATCTTCTTGGATTTTTTTTAATTTTTCCCAAGAAAATCATCCTTAGTTCTTCACAAACTGTTGCAAGTAGAGAAAATTTGCAAGTATAGCAAAACATTGTCCCAATAAATAGGTGAACTCACTTTAATTTATGTCGACCACAAATTCATTTTTTTATTTTATTTTGAATGTTCTTCAAAATTTTGACAAGACTGTGTGTCAAAATTTTGACGAAACCCAGGTTAATCAAAATTTTGATGAATGTTGGGGATAAAATTTAAAACAATTGAAAATCACACATCAAATCCTGACAATACATCAAATTATACATCATTCATCATAAACATTCATCAAATTTTGCAGTCAAATGAGTTAGTGACTTTGGACTCTTAAGGGATTGATCTAGTTGAATGTAACTCAAAGTGATTCTACATGTTTGGGTGTGAAAGAGGACCATTCCTAGCATAAAAATACCTATTTAGACGTGTTGGAACAATCCTTTTGGTCACACGAGTTGCAAAAAAAAAGTTGCACCACTTTGCAACTTTCAAATAGTTGCATTTGACGACTTTTTCCCCAAGTGAAAATTCACAACCATGGGAAAATGCCTCCAAGATTGTCACAAATGTGAGAGGTTAGAATAGTTTGTATGGTCACAAAAGTTTCAGAATGACAATTGCACCACTTTGCAACTTTCAACTACTTGCATTTGACAATTTTTTCCCTTAGTGAAAATTTTCCACCACGGGAAAATGCCTCTGAGATAGTGAAAAATAATAAATTTTATTGTAGAGGGGCCCAACATGATCCCATAGGGTTAGAAGAGAATTTTCTAAGTGTCATTGTATCTGAGTAACAACATACAAAAGTTTGTAGCCATTTTTCACTTTGGATTCTTAAGGGATCAATCTCATTGAATGTAGCTCGAAGAGATTCCACGTGTTTGGGTGAAAAAGAAGACCATGCCTAGCATAAACATACCTATTTTGATGTGTTGGAATAGTCTGTTTGGTCATAGAAGTTGCAGAATGAAAGTTGTGCCATTTTGCAACTTTCAACTACTTGCATTTGAGAACTTTTTCCCCAAGTGAAAATTTGCCACCATAGGAAAATATCTCTGAGAGAGGTTATTGAATAGGGGCCTAATGTTATCACAAGAAGTTTCTAAGCACCGTGGTATCTAAGTAACAAAGTGCTAAAGTTTGCAGTCATTTTACACTTTGGATTCTTGAAGGATCGATCTAGTTGAACGTAGCTCAAAATGATTCTGCATGTTTGGATGCAAAAGAGGACCATTCCTAGTATAAACATATTTATTTAGATGCATTATAATAGTCCATTTGGTCACATGAGTTGCAAAATGAAAGTTGCACCACTTTGCAACTTTCAACTACTTGCATTTGACAACTTTTCCCCCAAGTGAAAATTTGCTACCACAGGAAAATGCCTCTAAGATAGTAAAAAATAAGAGAGGTTATTATAGAGGTTCGAATGAAATACCATAGGATTAGATGAGAATTTTCTAAGCATCATGGTAGCCAAGTAACAACATGTTGAAGTTTGTATCTATTTTTCACTTTGGATTCTTAAGGGATCAATCTAGTTGAATGTAGCTCGAAGTGATTCTGTGTGTTTGGGTGTGAAATAGGACCATTCCTAGCATAAAGATACCTATTCAAATGTGTTGGAATAGTTTGTTTGGTCACACGAGTTGTAGAACGAATCTTGGACCACTTTGCAACTTTCAACTACTTGAATTTCACAAATTTTTCCTTAATTTAAAATTTTTCACCATAAGAAAATGCCTCTGGGATAGTGAAAACTGATAGAGGTTAATATAGAGGTGCCCAACATGATCTCATAGGCTCAGATGAGAAGTTTCTAAGAATCATAGTATCTAACTAACAACATACTGAAATTTGCAGCCATTTTACAATTTGGAATCTTAAGGGATTGATATGGTTGAATGTAGCTTGGAGCGATTCTACATGTTTGGGTGTGAAAGAGGACCATGTCTAGCATAAATGTACCATACCTAGTGTAAATCCACAAATTTTGATCAAAGAATTAGTTCCTATGACACAAAAACATGAAACCCTCACTTTATGATAGATAGGACACTAAAACAACAATTCAAATCAATTTAGAGTCACCATTAGGCCATACAAGTCATGCAACTACTCTACAACAACAATATTCAATAAAAAAGATATAATATTTCAATGAAAATAGGAGCTTTATTATTCAATATTTCAGGAAACCTCCAATAACCTTCATCCATTGAGTTTCCAACATATTTTAAACCTTAAAAAATCTATTACAACTATTCTAACTTCTCATTGAATGCCCATGACCATTAGCCTTCCTCAATTTTACATTTTTTTACACTTTTACAACTTTTCAATATTGCACTTTTGACAATTTTGTAAAAATATAATAATATAAACTCAATGGCTCCTAATTACCTATTAGATGGTCTATTAAGACCTTATTGAATTGAAAAAAACTCAAACACACCTAAAACTATCAAAATACCTCATTTGACAACATTATCACAAAATGCATTTGGTGCCCTTGCACCAAGAAGGCTTATTTAAGATCCTTGAGCAATGTATTTCCTAATGCTCCCTTTTTCTTACATATCTCAATTCAATTTAATCTATAGAGTTCCATGAAATGCTTTATCTAAAAAATAAAAACACATTTTCAATTGGTATTCTAGGAAAATATTCTAATATATTTAATCCTTTCATTTGAACAACTCAATTAAGCAAAGGATACATAATCTTCACAACACTTGTAAAACTTAATATTCATAGTAGATGAAGTAGTGTTTTGGTGTAAAGTAGGAAAATTCCTAGTATAAACATACCTATTGGGACACCTTGGGGTAATTTGTTTGGTCACACGAATTGTAAAATGAAAGTTGCACCACTTTGCAATTTTACACTACTTGTATTTGACATATTTCCATCAAATAAAAATTAGAGACCATGGGAAAATGACTCTAAGATAATGAAAAATGAGAGAGGTTATTATAGAGATGCCCTACACAATCACATAGGCTCAAATGGTGAGTTTGTAAGCATCATAGTTTTTGAGTAATAGCCCACCAAAGATTGTTTCCCTTTTGCACTTTGGACCCTTAAGGGATTGAGCTGATTGAACATAGCTTGGAGCAATTCTGCGTGTTTGGGTGCAAAAAGGACCATGCCTAGCATAAACCTACCTATTGGGATGTGTTGGAGGATATTTTTTGGTCACACAAATTGCAAAATGAAAGTTGTACCACTTTGCAACTTTACATTGCTTGCATTTGACACTTTTTCCATAAAGTCAAAATTAGAAACCATGGGAAAATGACTTTGAGATAACAAAAACTTAGAGAGATTATTGTAGAAGGGCACAACATGATCCCATAAGATTAGATGAGAAGTTTCTAAGCATCACAGTATCCGATTAACAACATGCTAAAGTATGCACTCATTTTGCACTTTGGACTCTTAAGGGTTCAATTTCGTTGAACATAGCTCAGAGTGATTCCATGTGTTTGGATGTGAAAGAGGACCATTCCTATTGTAAACATACCTATTCAGACATGTTGGAATAGTTTTTTTAGTCACACGAGTTGTAGAATGAAAGTTGCACCACTTTACGACTTTCAACTACTTGCATTTGACAAATTTTTCCCCAAATAAAAATTCTCCACCATAGGAAAATACCTCCAAGATAGCAAAAATCAAGAGAGGTTATTGTAGAGGGGCCCAACGTGATCCCATAATATCAAACAAATTTTTTTCTAATCATCACAATATCTAAGTAACAAGATGCTAAAGTTTGTAGCTATTTTGCACTTTGGACTCTTGACGGATCGATCTAGTTGAATGTAGCTTAGAGAGATTCCACATGTTTGGGTTTGAAAGAGGACCAAACCTAGCATAAAAATACCTATTTGGATGTGTTGGAATAGTTCTTTATGTCACACCAGCTATAGAAAGAAAGTTACACCACTTTGCATCTTTCAACTACTTGCATTTGATGACTTTTTCCCCAAGTAAAAATTTTCCACCATGGGAAAATTCCTCTGAGATAACAAAAACTAAGAGATGTTAGTGTAGAGGGGCTCAATTTGATCTCATAGGGTTAGATGCGAATTTTCTAAGCATCACGGTATCTGAGCAGTAGTGTGTTGAAGTTTACAGCTATTTTGTACTTTGGACTCTTAAGGGATCAATTTGGTTAAATGTAGTTTGGAGCGATTCTATGTGTTTGGTTCTAAAAGAGGACCATTTCTAGTATAAAAATACCTATTCGAATGCATTGGAACAATATTTTTGGTCACACAAGTTACAAAACAAAAGTTGCACCACTTTGCAACTTTCAACTACTTGCACTTGACAATTTTTTCCCCAAGTGAAAATTTTCAACCACGAGAAAATTCCTCCAAGATAGTGAAAACCAAGAGATTTTATTGTAGAGGGGCCTAACATGATCCCATAGGATCATATGATAAGTTGCTAAGCATCATGATATTCGAGTAACAATGTGTTGAAGTTTGCAGCCATTTTCCACTTTGGACTCTTAAGGGATCGATCTAGTTGAACATAGCTCATAGCAATTCCATTGTTTTGGTATAAAAGAGGACTATGCCTACCGTAAACATACCTATTCAGACATTTTGGAATAGTCTGTTTGGTCACACGAGTTGTAGAATGAAAGTTGCACCAATTTGCAACTTTTAACTACTTGCAATTGACAACTTTTTCCCCAAGTGAAAATTCATCACCATGGGAAAATTCCTCTCAAGATAGTGAAAACTAAGAGAGATTATTGTAGAGGGGCCCAATGTAATCCCATAGGATCATATGATAATTTTCTAACCATCACGGTATCCGAGTAAGAACGTTCTCAAGTTTGCATCCATTTTTCACTTTGTACTCTTAAGGTATCAATCCGATTGAACATAGCTCATAGCGATTTCATGTGTTTGGGTGTGAAAGAGGACTATTCCTAGTGTAATAATACCTATTCAAATGTATTGAAACAGTCTGTTTGGTCACACAAGTTGCAAAATGAAAGTCGCACCACTTTGCAACTTTCAACTACTTGTATTTGACAACTTTTTCCCCAAGTGAAAATTCGTCACCACGGGAAAATTCTTTGGAGATAGAAAAAACTAAGAGAGGTTATTGTAGAGGGACACAATGCAATACCATAGGATTAAATAAAAAATTTCTAAGCATCATGGTATCCGAGTAACAACATGTTGAAGTTTGTAGCCATTTTGCACTTTGGACTCTTAAGGGATCAATCTAGTTGAATGTATCTTAGAGTGATTTCACATGTTTGGGTACAAAAGAGTACCATTCCTAGCATAAAAATATCTATTTGGATGCATTGGAACATTACATTTGGTGACACGAGTTGTAGAATGAAAGTTGCACCACTTTACAACTTTCAACTACTTGCATTTGAAAACTTTTTCCTAAGTGAAAAATTTTCACCATGGGAAAATGCCTCCAAGATAGTGAAAATTGAGAGAGTTTATTGTAGACGGGGCCAATGTGATCCCATAGGCTCATATGAGAAGTTTCTAAGAATCACGGTATCAGAGTAATAGCATACTAAATTTTGCAGCCATTTTGCACTTTGGACTCTTAAGGGATCAATCTAGTTGAACGTAGCTCGAAGTGATTCCACGTATTTGGGTATGAAAGAGGACCGTTCCTAGCATAAATGTATCATTCCTAGTGTAAATCCACAACTTTTGATCAAATAATCACTTCCTATGACACCTAAACATGAAACCCTCACTTTATGCCATTCCAAAGGGTTTTATTGAAAAACATTGTTTCATGATTCTACATAGCCAACTAAGGCCTCAAACACCTTTAGTTGAAGGTTTATCAAAAAAAATTTCCCCCAAAATTTTCTACAACTTCCCTCCTCTAACCATCAAATTTCACTCAAAATACATAGTTTGACAATTAGGGCATCATACCTAGGCACTCAAATCACCTTCCCTTCCTTTCCAAAGCTTCAAATACTTCAATGTATTCCTTCTCATTCCAAATCAATCATCTCCCAATCTTTCCTAAGAAAATTTCATCAAAACCCAACATCTAAACTCCATTTTTAAGTCAAAATTCACCAAACTTTCTTTGGGACAACAACCAAAAACATTTCTAAACATTTTCCCTACTCCTAAATCTTATACCTACATCTAATTATATCATTTTGGACTCATTCCATTGAGCCATAGAGAGAAAAATAGGTGGAATAAGTCATTTATTCATTTTTAGTCTTCAAACTCTTATGGTTGGCTGTATAGACCCGCACTCAGTAATTTGGCAATAAATTTCTTAAAACTCAACGAATTTCCTTCACTCCAAATCCAAAACATTTCTAACACCTATCTCTACCAGTTGGAAAAGCTTTTAGGACATAATAATTATGTATAGCTAATTATAATAGTCTGTAATAGAAAAATTCAATGAAACACATAGGATTACAAGAGAAATCAGGGGATTTTTATTGTTTTCCCTTCACAAAAAAATTCAACAACCTCATCCTTAAATTTATCAACATATTTAAGCCTTAACCAACATATGAAAATGGCTCTAACTTCCCTTTGAATTCCCATGACCATTGGGATTCTTCAAGTTTACAATTTTTTGCACTTTTTTCACATTGACAACTTTTCAACTTTTGCAATTTTACATCATTTTGACAAATATGCAACATGAATTTAAAAATGACCCCAAAACCAACTAGCATGACTTATTACATTATAAATTGGTTTAATATGACCTTATTCAATTAAAAAAACTCAAAACAAAAAACTAACTTAAGGCTTCCATGAGGGTAAGTGTGCCACGGTGGTTCCCAAAAAGGGGGCTTAAGTGGCCACTTTTTTTCTAAAATCGGGAAATATTGACCTTAGATGTGAAATTGAGGATAGCTACACTCAAAATTTTGAGATGGAACAAAAACAAGGATCAAAGTGCTCTGGGTCTACTTTCTAAACTACTAATTTATTTTGAAAATGGTTGTTATTAAGGGGTTCAAAAGAGGGATGTACACAAATTGTTGTTGTTTTTATCAGAAAAACATAATATAGAAACTCTTGCACGACCCTAGCATGGTGAACTATTTTCTAGTAATTTTAAAATCACTACAGTCATAAGTTAGCTAATAGTATCTAGTTGATGCATGATTTTTCTAATACTTTTTTAAATGAAAATTTGATTTTTTACTAATTTTCTAGGTGGGCACTTCCTAAAAAACAAAATTTTGGTCATTCTCCCCCTAAAATTTTTGGAAAGTAATAGATTTTGTAAAAATATTAAAAAAATTGTAGAATGGAGTCTAGTTTCTAAAAATGTAATTTATTTGAAATTTTGATGAATGGTTAATTTATAACGAAAAAAATACCAAACACTACTTTTTGACAAAAACAAACATAAAAAATAAATAAATTATGGATGAAAGGCTTAACATTGTCAGAAAGTGAAAAAAATTACATCGTTGGAAAGCTAAGCGAGAACTTAACATTACCCATGTGTTTGATTTTGTCGATATTGAACTCGATGCAATCCTGACGGTGAGCACAAACCCAATTATGTGAAAATTTGTAGAATTTGCAAAAACATGTCTCTAGTCATTGGGAATGCCCTTCAAGCCTTGGGTTGGTATTCCAAGGAAAATACCAAAGCTAAGGCTTGGGGGTTCCCAAAGAAAAATATAATGCAAGCGTGTTATAACATGCTCACATTATGTGTTAGTTTTGACATTTTCTTGCTTCTTTGGGGAACATGTCTAGCAACACATAACACGCTCGCGTTATGTCTTCATTTAGTTAAATTCCACTTTATTGAATGTTTGTTGATATGTTTGTATGTATATGTATGCTGGTGTGTCATGTATGTATGTATGTATCCTTGTGGGAGAGAGTAGGAGAGAGGGTGAGAGAGGGTGGGAGTTGGAGAGAATGGGAGAAATTGGGAGAGAGTATGGGAGAGTGGAAGAGAGGGTGGGAGAGGGTGCGAGAGGGTGGGAGAGAGTGGGAGAGTGGAAGAGAATTTTCAAGAGTGGGAGTTGGAGAGAATGGGAGAGAGTGGGAGAGAGGGTGGGGGAGAGAGGGAGAGAGGGTGGGAGAGTGTGGAGAGAGTGTGAGAGAGTGGGAGAGTGGAAGAGGGGCGCTAGAGAGTGGGAGAGAGAGTTGAGAGAGTGTGGGATGGGAGAGTGGGAGAGGGTGGAAGGAGGGAGGAGAGGAGTGCAAGAGAGTGGGAGAGAGTGGGAGAGAGTTAGAGAGTGTGGGAGAGGGTGGGAGAGGGTGTGAGAGGGTGTTTGAGTAGGAGAGGGTTTAGGGTTTAGGGTGCGAGATCATGGGAGAGGATGGGAGAGAGTGGAGAAGAGTGGAGGAGAGTGGGAGAGAGAGGGGGGAAGGATGAGGAGAGTGGGAGAGAGTGTGGAAAGTGTGGGAGACTAGGAGAGTGGAAGAGAGTGGAAGAGGCTCGAAGAGAGTTGGGGAGAGTTGGAGAGAGTGGGAGAGGGAGGGAGGGAGGAAGATAGTTGGAGAGAGGGAGGGAGAGAGTGGGAGAGAGTTGGAGAGAGTGATAAAGTGGGAGATAGGGTGGGAGAGAGTGGGAGAGAGTGGGAGGCAGAAATAACTTGCACAATAGAAGAATATGATATGAAATTCTGAAAATACTTGATAATAACTCTAGAATAAATAAGCCAATTAGAGAGGGGAAAACCTCCAAATATCTCTAATGAGAACACACTTCACAACTTGATGATGAAATAAGACTCACAACCTCCTATATATACCTATTTATGCCAAGGATATCACCTAGGCCGACTTAGACACACCTATATAAGACTTAGGCCAACCTAAATAGCTAAATAACAATATACTAATGATAATATGACTTAATAAAGAGTTAAGATAGCCACAAGTCGACTATTCATAACCCAATGTACAATAATATTAAGGGCGTAGCATTCCCCCCTTCTTCAAAGAAGCATTGTCCTCAATGCTAATCAAGTTTGGAAACTTTTGAATGAACTCCTCGTCTTCCCATGTGGCATCTTCAACTAGTAAATTCTTCCATTAGATGAGATACTCAGTGATAGTTCTATTCCTTAGCTTCTTTGTGCGTGTTTGATGAATGCACTCTAGTTCCAAAATGATTTTCCCTTCTTCATCTAGCTCGGGAATTGTTGTTTGAGTGGGAATATTATTCCCAATTACCTTCTTCAAATAGGAAACATGAAAAACTGGATGTATCTTTGTTGTAGGTGGCAACTCAAGCCTATAGGAAACACTACCGATCTTCTGCATGATTTGGTATGGACCATAATACTTTGGCGACAACTTATTATTATTTCTTTGTTGCTTTAGTGAGATTTTCTTATAAGGCTGCAATCGCAAAAAGACCCAATCCCCAACTTCAAAACTTCTTTCACTACGATGTTGGTCTGCCTGTTGTTTCATTCAATTTTGTGTCATGGCTAAATTCTCCTTGAGTCTTGAAAGTACTTGTTGTTGATGAAGCAAGTGGTCTTCTACTGCCTGAACTCTTGGGGACACCTTAATTGATGATGTGATGGAAGGAGGATGATATCCATAGCGCCAAAAATGGAGACATTTTTGATGAGCTATGAAAAGAAGTGTTATACCACCATTCCAAGTGGTAGCCAATCTACCCAATCGGATCAAGCTTCTAAATTGAAACAACGTAGATATCCTTCCAAACACTTATTAACAACCTTTGTTTGCCCATCTGATTGAGGGTGGTATGAAGAGCTAAGAGCCAATTGAGTACCCAAACATGAGAATAAATCTTTCCAAAAGTGACTAGTGAAGATAGGATCATGATCACTAACAATAACTTTAGGTGTACCATGTAGCTTTTGGACATTCTCCAAAAAAGATTTAGCCACTGCACTTGTTGTAAAAGGATATGCTAATGCAATTAAATGTGCATATTTAGTGAGTCGATCAACCACCACCATGATGACATTATGACCTTTAGATTTGGGAAGCCCTGTGATGAAGTCCATGGATATCACTTCCCAATGCTGGCTAGGAATAGATAAGGGTTGCAAGAGACCTGGTGTCTTAATTGTCTCCCCTTTATGCCTTTGACACACCAAACATTTAGCCACAAATTTTTGAACATCACCCTTTAGCCCTTCCCAAAAGAAATCTTGCTTGACTCGATGATATGTCTTCAAAAATCCTAAATGACCACCCGCTGGAGACTCATGCAACTCTGTGAGAATCTTGATTTTAAGGTTGGAATTCTTGTAGAGATACAAACGCTCTTTATACCAAAGAGTATCTCCATTCCAACAAAACTTATCTGAACTATTAGGATCACTTTTTAATTTCTCAATGAGATTACTTGTCGCAACATCATTTTGCCACTCTGTTTTGGCTTCCTCCACCCAATTTGCTTGTAATATTGAAAGGGCACACAATAAGGCTTCATCTTTCTCATCCTTCCTTGATAGTGCATATGTGACAATACTTTCTTTTCCTTTCTTATATACATTCTCAAAGTCATAACCTAACATCTTAGTGACCCATTTTTGTTGCTCTTCAAAAGATAGTTGTTGTTCCAAAAAATATTTTAGGCTATCATGATCTGTCTTAACCTTGAAATGTCTACCCAATAGATAAGGTTGTCATTGTTTCACTGTATGGAGTATTGCTAGCATTTCCTTCTCATAAATAGGTTTGAGTAGATTCTTACCTTTTAATTGACGACTCTCAAAAGCAATTGGTCAACCTTCTTGCATAAGCACTGCTCCTATCCCATTTCCAGAAGCATCACATTCCACAATGAATTCCTTGGTGAAGTCAGGAGTGGCAAGTACTGGAGTTGTACACATAGCCTCCTTCAATCTCTCAAATGTTGTATTGGTAGACTTGTTCCAATGAAAAGAATCCTTCTTCAATAGAGTGGTGAGAGGTGCTGCTATATGACCATAATTCTTCACAAATATTCTATTGTACCTTTTCAATCCCAAGAAACCCCTTAGTTTCTTAATGGTTTTGTGAATAGGCCATTCCATGATAGCCTTTAATTTGTTAGGGTCCACCTTTACCCATGTGGAAACTATGTGTCCCAAATACTCCAATTGTAGCACCAAAAAGCTAATAATTTGGATGGCTTAGCATAGAGTTTATGATCTTCAATTATTTGTAATGCTTGGTCCACATGTTGCAAATTTTCTTCCCAAGTCTTGTTGTAAATCAATATATCATCAAAGAATACTAACACAAACTTTCTCAAGAACTTCTTAAAAATGGAATTCATCAAACTTTGGAATGTAGATGGTGCTTTGGTAAGACCAAATGGCATCACCAAAAATTCATAATGACCCTCATCAGTCTGAAATGTTGTCTTAAAAATATCCTCCTCCTTAATCCGAATTTGGTGATAACCAGATCTAAGATCTAACTTGGTAAAAAACATAGCTCCATTTAATTCATCTAGCAAATCATCAATGACTAGAATTGGAAACATATCTTTAATGGTGTACATGTTGAGCACTCTATAATATGGACACATGCGCCAAGTATCATCCTTCTTATGTACCATCACCACCGGTGAGGAGTAAGCACTTTGGCTATGCCTAATGATTCCTGCCTCTAGTATCTCTTCAACAGTTTTTTCTATCTCACTCTTTTGTATGTGTGGATACTTGTAAGGCCTAATGTTCAGTGGTTGGCTCCCTAGGACTAACTGTATGGCATGATCATGATCCCTCTTAGGAGGAAGTCCTTTAGGCATATCTCCAAGAACAACTGAGTGACGATCAATAATAGCTTGCAAATCTGGATGAGTAGGAGTAATAGATTGAGAGACTTCTAATGAACATAGTTGGGCCACAAATCCATCCACTCCTTGGCAAAGTCCTTTTGCATTTGATGAGAGCTTACCATTTGTGGAGATTTTTCCTTCAACCCCCTTAGCTCTACTAGCCTTCCTTCTGATTGAAATCTCATGAATAGTTCTTGGAAGTTCATCTCAATTGTTCTTAATGTAGTAAGCCATTGTACTCCCAAAACAATATATGCTGCACCCATGGATATCGCATACATTGGGGTATCAAGTTGATAATCTCCCATGGATAATTTAATGCTATGACACTTCCCTGAACAACTAACTATACCACCATCCGCAATCAAAACTTGAAACTCTGGAGCTAGATATATGAAACAATTTAGACGAGTAGCTAACTTTTTGTTGATGAAATTATGAGTACTACCTCGAAGCCGACAACACTGGCATCTTCTGCTTCTTTAGGAACCCCACCACCTTGAGAGAGTTTGTGGAGCACCTAAAACTTGAGAGTGCATGACAAGAAATGATTGGTTGAGAATCATGTGATTCCTCATTTGACTCCCTTTCATCTTCTAGTATGGGTTCCTCCTCTTTTTCCTCATTGGGACCTTCAATATAAAACAATTTCTTTTCACTACATTTATGTCCTCAACTATATTTGCTATCACAATTGAAGCACAATCCTTTTTCTCTATTCTCCTCAATTTTTTGTGGATTCAACTTAGTAGGTTGTGTTGAATATCCTTTTCTCCTCTTGTCACATTAGCCCCCTTGTTTCTTAGGAATCAAATATTTCTCCTCTCACCTTTGCATGCTAAGATAAAAGACTCATTTATGGAACTAGGGCTAAACATGTGTACCTCATGTTGAATGTGATCCTTGAGACCACCCAAGAATAAGTCATTCAATTTTTCCTCTGTAATTGAATCCACCCTTAAGGATAGATTTTGGAATTGCTAAATATAATCCTTAACTGATCCTGTTTGTTGAAGTTTAGCTAGCTGGCTGAAGAAGTTGTCTGTGATGCTATTGCTATATTGTGCTTGGAGTTCCTCTGTAAAAATTGACCATGAGATGGTGAGCCCCTTCTTACCTCAATGAGTGCAGAGCCAATGATACCAAATGAATTGATCTGGTTCTAAATATAAGGAATCCATCGTGACCTTTTGTCCATTTGGGATTTGGTGTACTTCAAAAAAATTATCCATTTGGTTTATCCATGTTAGATGATCCTTACCATCAAAATTGTGCATATCCACCTTTGGAAATAAATTCCTAGATCCCATAGGAGTACTAAAGCTTGTGTTAGTAGTAGCTAACCTAGAATTCTCACCTTGGCCGCTTGAGAACTCCTTTCTTGATTCAGCTATGTAGGTGCTTAACATGTTTCGCATGTCCGACATATCTCCTCTTAGGTCACACATATCCATCTTAATTGAGGAAATTTCTTCCTTGACCTTATTGATTTCTTCATTATGAGTAATATCCTCAATTGTTTCACCATCCTTATCAGGAGTCTTCCCCAGAATGACAGCATTCTTTTTACCCCTTATTGCAGGCCCCATCATGATGGAAACCACTAATGTTGAAATAAATCACACAAATGAAACTTAAATTATCTCAAATTTTTACTGTAATCTCCTTTAGTATGTCTTCAAAAACCCAATAAAAATTAGACTCCAATTCAACAAGATGTGCGAGATATGTAGATTTCAAACAAATAGTGTAGAAACCCTAATTCTGCAATAATTCACTTAATTCTGCTCCAATTCTTCTAAAATATGGACTGTAGCTTCTTCAATATGTTCTTCAAAAACCCTTTAAAAATAAAAAAAAAAATCGCCAAAACTGAAGATATGCTCTTCCTCCCAAAATCAAGCCTCCAAAATTGAAAAACCTTGCCCCTCTATGGTGCCAAGATCATGCCTCGATACCCACTTGTTATGAAATAACTCTTGCACAATAGAATAATATGATATGAAATATGATACAAATACTTGATAATAACTGAGAATAACAAGCCACTTCGAGGGGGGAAACCTCCAACTATCTCTAATGAGAACACACTTCACAATTTGATGATAAAATAAGACTCACAACCTCCTATATAACCTATTTATGCCTAGGATATCACCTAGGCCAACTTAGACACACACCTA
>VDFB02271358.1:16154325-16183158 GCA_007258455.2 Sequoia sempervirens | reverse complement strand
ATGATCTTTCCATCACCTTTGCATGAAATAACAGAGTTTCATGTTGAAAGGAATATAATATCAATTCAAGTTTGAATTACAGTGATAACTGATATACAATTGAAGTTTGGAGGGGAACAATCTTCTAAAAAAGTCAAATTTCTGAGGAGTTTGAGGAAAGAAGCAAAGGCTACATAATTGGGTAGAACTCCTCCATTTGAAACTTTTGTTTTTTAGGTATGTGAAGTATTTTTATATTTTCTTTCATTCTAGACTATGGCTTGCTTTCTTTTTTTCCTTGTGTTCATTCCATGTTGATCAAATTGTTTGTTTGTCATGTTACAACCTTAGGTTGTAAATGGAAATTTTAAATTACACAATTCTATACACTTTCCTATTACATTTTTAACCACATCTCTTTGAGGCATTTTGTTAAATTTAACAATTGGCTTTCTTTGTGTATGCTTCCAAAGGTTTTATTGAGGTATTTTTGTCAACTAGTTATACAAACTAGTTGATTGCCTTGTATATGCTACCAAATTTTCCATACATGTCTCTAAAAAATTGGAATATGCTCCTAATGTAGTAGGGGGAGGCTTGCAACACAAACACACAACTCCAATCTACAAACAAATTTACAATTTACAATTTCATTAGGACCTCTTCTTTCAACAAATTCACATTTTTGAGATTGTAGCATATCAAAGTCACTCAATCAGGTATAATTCTCCACACAACCTTCTCACTTCTCAACAAACCCCCAAATCTAAAAACGGTCTTTACTTAGGTCTCAAAACAAAATATTTTCTAGGTTTTAGAACCTTGCATACCCAAATAGGTTTCCAATACAAAAACCCTCAATTTGCTTATAAATATCTAGGGTTTTCTATATTTCACAACTCCAAGGCCTTCCAAGCCTCACTAAATCATCCAACAAATTTTTCAAGGTCTGCAAAAACAAAATAAACCTTCACTAGGCCTTTAGCCTCATTAGATCTCAAAAACACCACTTTGGTTCCTCCTTTTCATGCCAACAACTCACATTCTCAGCCTAAGATAACATCACCAGCCCTATAGGCACCTTACCACTATTAAAAGAAACATGAAAACTTGAAAACAACATATTACAGGCCTTTCCTCCGAATCACAGGTCACTACAGTAGGAGGAAAGGCTCCATCTTTAAATTAAAGTAAAACTCATATCCTATTGGTCTATATAGACTGATTAGGAAGACTGGAGTTTTTCTTTCACTAAAACAACCAAAGGAGTCTCAAAATAGATTTAATTCCAAATTAATACCTACCACCATAGTGATTTATGAATTTCTAATCATGGGAGGCCTGTACTGGGCTATACACAGGAAAAAGAAAATGAAAACATAGAAAAAAATATTTGAAACTCCACAGTTTAGGTGTTGAGTGGAGAACCAAATCCTCAAAATAAATTCATTGAACCCTTTATTTAGGCTTGTATGATTTTTTTATACATTTTGAAATTAGGATTCCCAACTTCCTTCAATGCCCATAACCACCCTTGAACCACCAAACCTTCATTAAGCCTAAAAGTACTAGTATTAGCAATGGTTTTCTTAATAAGCTTCATTATGATAATTTGTTGTTCTACAGACCTAGGACCATTTAGACACCTTTATTTTACCCATTACATAGCCTTTCAACATATCCAAATTTCACCAATTCTTTTTTTGTACCAAACTACACAAATTATCAGGTTTTCTACACTTTTAAGGGCCCAAATTAGCCCATTTTTACAAAGGGACCACCTTCAAAACTTGTCCAAATCTCTTGAAACCTTGTGTCAGCACTTTATATCTATCAAAACTTCAAATTATAGCATTAGATTGTAGAGATTCAATCATTTACCACCCAAACCATAAAATCCTCTCCCTAAGCTTAAAAACCCTATGTTTTATTGAAAGTAGCACTTGCCAAACACTCCAAAACTTGACAATAATTGAAACAAGCCTAAAATACCCTATTCATGCTCAATCTAACATAAAATAATGCTACCCAACTTAGAAACTCAATTTCAGTCACCAAAAGCTCAATTTTGTTAAGGAAAACTCAACATTTCCTCATTTGGTTTGATGCCCAATCCAAGGATCATCCTCCATTCAAGTTTATCATGGAATTTTATAATGTTTCTCTCTTAAAACAAACCACTTCAACTTTGAAAACTAACATTTGAACGAGGTGACCATCGGTCTCCCTCTTTAATAGACTTTTACAACCCTTCACTATTTGTTAAGTTGACTTGACTTAGCACTTTTTGCATAGGTAAAATTATTTGTCATGCCGTAGAAATGAACTGTTAAAAGGAAAAAACTAACAGATGATCAGCTCCAAGCCTTCAGAGATAAAGAGAAAAAATGGATGAGGGAATATCATGAAAATAAAAAATTGGGAACAATTGATGAAAACAAGCCAGTTGAAGAGGAATGTCAACCATCAAAAAGAGAAAAGAAATTGGCAGCACAAAGAGAACGAATGCAAAAGAGTCATGCTAGGAGAGATGTAGATACCATAGTTGGAGACACACCCTCTACTACAAGTGAATACAAAGAGACACCATTAATCATAAGCGAATATGGAGGGACACCATCTACCACAAGTGAATATGGTTGGACACCATCCACCACATCTGAAGTTGAGAGTACATCATCACTCGGATTTGATGAAAAAGGTATGCCATCATCCCCACATGAACCTCAAAGTATGTATTTTATTCCAACCTTGATCAAAGGCATGCAATCTATCCCACCTCAATTAAATATTGATGAAATTGCTAGTGTTGAGATGTATGTACCTAAGATAACACCACCTAGAATTTTGCATAGAAAGCCAAAGTTTTTGATTAATATTGATGAAGATATTTCATATCACATGGAAGGTAAGATTCCATAATGCACTTGTAGAAGATATGTTGATAAGATTTGGAAAATATTCTTTGAAAGGCTAAATGAGATCACAAGATGTCAACTATTTGTTCAAATGATGTGGAGTTTAAAGTACAGAAATATCATGAAGACTCTTGGGTTGAGAACATCAAATGCATCAAGTGAAAAAACTATTGTGAAAAATCTAATGGATGTTTATGAGAGTGTCAGTAAGACCTCACACTCAAAGGATAGTAATGTCACCTAACATTTCATTACATCAACTTTGGTAATCTATCAAACAAAGAGTTATCATCTCATTAAAAAGACAAGTGAACAAATGGGAATTAGTAGGAAAACTTTATCAAAATCCATTCAAAGGTGTCAAAGAAATTAGGGCACTAATTCAAATGAATAATGGGCATTCTCGGGAAGACTGCCACATAAAGATAATAAAAAATTTGAAGCATTGAGAACACTAATTGAATATTATTGGAAGAATAATACAAGGCCATCTCTAAATCCAAGGGATGTCATAAGAAGGAGAATTGATCGTTGGAACCATGAGCCACATCCAAAGCATTTTTTGGATACAACTCAAACCCAATTTTTTTGTAAATTTCAAATGCTTATCCTAAAATTAGTATTTCTCAAATATTATTGGAAATTCTTAAACCTTTTTATGTCAAGATAAATCACACACGCACTACTTGTTGCTCTAGACTACATATTGAATTTGCTAACCATTATGATGCTTATTGTTCTATATGTTTAGACTTGCATAATAGCGAAGTTTTGCAAGATTGTGGCATAGAAGCCCAACCAAAATCTTCGAGTTCTTATCAAAACATTTATGTCAAATAGAGGATGGCCAAATATTCTATAGGACAACATGCTTGGATGGTTCATGCAAGCATTGTGGTCACTTGCAACGAATTCTAGTATGTCAACATATGGAAAGCACAAATGAGGTGGGACATAAACTAGTAGATTTCAAGAAGTATAAAACAGTGGCATACACTACAAAAGATAAGTCTCAAGATAAAAGGTTTGATTTGGTTATTGAGAAGATTCCAGTGTATCGGTTTATGTCCATGTTTTGTGATAATCTAGTGTATGAGTATGCAAGGCATACCCATAAAGCCTGATGGCTAAGCACGTAATTCAAGTTATGTGAGGTAACCTTTCCACTTGGAAGCAAAGTATTAGTGGTTGACTTTACCGATAACTACACTCTACAGCCACAATGTGAGGTGCAGTCATAGTATTACAAGTCCTCACAGGTTTTGATATTTGTGCACATAGCATTCATTCATGTAGCTAATAATATAGAAGACCAAAGGAAGGTATTGGGAGAGTATCATTTTTATATTAGTGATGATCACATACATTCTTTAGATTTCATGCAAGGTTGCTTGTAGATGTTCTATAGTCATTTGGCTCAAAGGGGCATAACATACAGTTGGCATATAATATGGTCAAATAACTATGCAGCACAATTTAAGAATGCAGGCATGTTCTATTGGTTGTGTAGGATGCATCTCACTACACGTGTTCAACATATGTGGAACTTTTGTGAGGCTGGACATGGAAAAGTGAAGCATGATGGTGCAGGAGCATGCATGAAAATAGCATTAGCACGAGAAGAGTTAAAGTATAAAGACAATGCATAGTTGACAGATGCAAGATCAATCATCAAGTGGTGTAATGCTTCGATGGGTCCAAGTAATGAAGGTATGTCTTGAGTTCATAGATTTTCTTGGTTGATGGATGATACTAACATTGCACCATATGAGGATTGTTTTACACTAACAGGATCAAGTGAGTTGCACTCTTTCCTTAGCTCAAATGCAGGTTCATGGAGTATCGATATATGTAAGATGGCATGCTTTTTTCTTCATGTACAATACAAGCCTAGAATGATTGTGATTCAAGGGAGTGGGTTGACAAATGGTTGACAAGTTATCTTAGCCCAATTCACACATATCACCCTCTGATGACATTGGAACTAACACAGATGGAATCATCAGTTGACTTTGACCATGTATCATATCTAGTTCAACCAAGTAATATATCTACTTGCTTAGTTTTTGAAATTCCATATTGTTATCTTACTTTGTACTATATTCATAATGTTAACTAATTTCAAGAGATATGTCACACATATAAATGCAGGGCATGTTTATGCAGTTATTACAAATGAAGACAACAAAGAGGGAATAGACTATTACTTGTGTCATTGTGTTGAGGCTAGAAAGAAATTGGAAGCCCAAATTATAGATGGAGAAAACATCGAATACCCTACAGGCTCAGTTGTTGTACTTACTAGAACATGGCTAAGAAGGTACCCACATAAGAGTGTTAAACATTGGCTATTTGAGGAATTTGACATGCATCATAAGATTCTTCATTCCTCAAACCTTGTCATGGAATCCAATGTCTGTTTGACCAAATATGGGGGTAGACCTTTGAACAAGACCTTGTGGAAGGTTTGTGAGTCTGACCATGAGGAAATACTTGACACAATAAAGAGTAGAGCAGACCCGAATGGTTCATTGGATTAATTTGTAAGTATATGCACAATGGTTCTTATTAATTTATACTTTTATCCATGTTAATTTGGCTCATGCCAATGCTATCATCTTATTTTACTTTGCATATTTGTAAGTAACAAGGAAAACATTGATTGGTGTCCCCTTGCATAAAATGTAGATTTATGAGCCATCCAAGAGAATCTCAGGAAAAAAAGCAATGCAACATCCTTATTTTTATGATCTTGAAAAATCTCAATTATGATTTTAAGCCATTACAAAAGTGTGTACGAAGCTTGGTGAGGAAATTTCAAGTTATTCATTTGAATTTAATCTTATCATGACCACCTATGATGTAGACATTATAAGAGCATCTCGAATTTCAAGATATTCTATTCATGAGAGGTGTTGTGTGCAATAGGTATCTTGTAACTCCCAATGAAGATGTATGACTAGGACTAACTAAGTTGAGATATTTCCATGCCTATCTCTCTGTTCCTTCCATCTATTTTGGATGATGTATTTGTTTTTATTATTTTACTTTGTGTATCTGTAACTAAACTAGTAAAAATTGATTGGTCTCTCTTTGCAGAAAATGCTGATTTTTGAGCCATCAAAGAGAACCTCAGCCAAAAAAGCAATGCAACATCCTTATTTTGATGATCTTGGAAAATATCAATTCTGATTTGAAGCCATTATAAAAGAGCATGTGAATCCTTGCGAGGGAATCTCAAGTTACTCATTTGAAGTTAACCTCTAAATGAGAACCTATGATGTAGACATTAGAAGAGAATCTCGAATGTACATGAGTGACATTGTAAAATATCTATGAGAAAAACTCATACCTAAGGCAATTTAATGAGATTTACATGTATAATAACCTTCAATTCCTCAAAGGAGAGGTTTTTGGTTGAGTTATAACCCATTTTTTATCAATAAGAACATTATTTTCTAGAAATTTACTAGTTTTTTCACTTTCATGTTCTTGTATGGTCTGTACAGATGATAAGATGATCTAAAACCTATTGAATGTTGTAGATATATGAATTATCTTTCATTTTCACCTATTTAGAGGTTATAACTCTTTGTATAGTGAAAGTTATCTTGTTTTTACTACTGCTACCTACTTTCACAATGTTCTTAGATTGAAGGGTTTCATGATGTAATTTGACACATTCCACTTTTTGTGCCTAATGAAACTTGTGGAATGGGTCCTCTAACTTGTAAAATACATTTATAACCTATTTAGAATGTTGTGGATTCAAGGTTGGGTGTTTGGTTTGATGTTCTAGGACTATAGCAAGGTATTTTCATGATGAAAATGAGGGTGTCAAGTGATGTTTTGACAAAATGTGGGAAGGACTATCCATGTAATATATTATTCACCATGTGCATGGTATTTTCATGATGAAAATGAGGGTTTCAAGTGGTGTTTTGGAAAAATGTTGGAAGGAATGTCCATGTAATGTATTATTCACCTTGAGGTAGCAATTCCTATGCCCTCTCATGTTTGTTCACAAAGACCCTCCAAAAAAAGGTATACCAGCTATTCACAAGAAAATGCTTAAAGGTGGCTTCAAATTAAACCTTCAAACCACATAGAAATCAATTCCAACACAAGAACCTATGTGGAAAGAAAAATCACACAACATACATTAGCCTGTATGACCTGAACAACTCTACAAAACAAGGAAGAAACACAAAAAATTTAAAGAAACTCAAAAAATTATACTGTCAAAAACCTTGAATCCCAAACCAAAATTACAAATGATTTCTTCTGCTACCCACTAAATTCCATCGAAAAGAGAGCACAATCACTATGTATGGAATCATACAGTTCAAGGAAACATCATATCACAAAGTGGAAAAGGGTAGCAATGTAACAGGGTATTACTCAGATACCATGGTGCTTACGAAATCTCTATCTAAACCTATTAGATCACGTAGGAGCCCTCTAAAATAACCTCTCTTGGTTTTCATTATCTTGAAGTGATTTTCTCATGGTGTCTAGTTTTTAGATGGAAATGTGTCAAATGCAAGCAATGGAAAGTTGCAAGGTGGTGCAACTTTCATTCTGCAACTCATGTGACCAAACAAACTATTCCAACACATCTGAATAGGAATGTTTATGTTAGGCATGGTCCTCTTTCACACCCAAACACGCAGAACCACTCTGAGCTATGTTCAACCAGATCGATCCCTCAAAGGTCCAAAGGGAAAAATGGTTGTAAACTTCAGCATGAGGTTACTCGAACAAAATAATACTTAGAAACTTCTCATCTAATCCCATGGGATTGTGTTGGGCCCCTATAAAATAACGTCTTTCGTATCTCAGAGTGGTTTTCCCATGGTGTACAGTTTTCAATTGATGTAAAAAGTGTCAAATGCAAGCAGTGGAAAGTTGCAAGGTGGTGCAACTTTTGTTCTGTAACTCATGTGACCAAACAAACTATTCCAATGCATTTGAATAGGAATTTTTCTACTGGAAATGGTCCTCTTTCACACCCAAACATACGGAATCACTTCGAGCTACGTTCAACCGAGTCGATCCCTTAAGGGTCCAAAGGGAAAAATGGCTTCAAACTCTAGCATGGAATTACTCAGACACTGTGACACTTAGAAACTTCTTGTTTAATCCTATGGGATCATGTTGGGCCCCTCTGTGATAACCTCTCTCATTTTTCATTATCTCAGAGTATTTTCTCTGTGGTGTCTAGTTTTTAGTTGATGGAAAAAGTGTCAAATGCAAGCAGTGGAAAGTTGCTAGGTGGTGCAACTTTCATAATGCAACTCGTTTAACCAAAAAAATTGTTCCAACATGTTCAAATAAGCATATTCATGCTAGGCATGGCCCTATTTTACACCTAAACACATAGAATCACTCTGAGCTACATTCAACCGGATTGATCCCTTAAGGGTCCAAAGGGAAAAATTGCTGCAAACTTCATCATGAGGTTACTTAGACACTATGGTGCTTAGAAAATTTTTATTTGATCCTATGGGATCAGGTTGGGCCCCTCTAAAATAACCTCTCTTGGTTTCTGTTATTTCAAAGTGGCTTTCTTGTGGTGTCCATTTTTTAGTTGATGGAAAAAGTGTCAAATGCAAGCAGTGGAAAGCTGCAAGGTGGTGCAACTTTCGTTATGTAACTTGTGTGACCAAACAGATTGTTCCAATGCATCTAAATAGATATTTTTATGCTAGGAATGGTCCTCTTTTGCACCCAAACATGCAGAATCACTTTGAGCTATGTTCAACCAGATCAATCCCTTAAGGGTCCAAAGGGAAAAATGGTTGCAAACTTCAGCATGAGGTTACTTGGACACCGTGATGCTGAAAAACTTATCATTTGATCCTATGGGATCACTTTGGACCCCTTTACAATTACCTCTCTCGGTTTTCATTATCTCAGAGTGGTTTTCTCGTGGTGTCCAGTTTTTAGTTGATAGAAAAAAGTGTCAAATGCAAGCAATGGAAAGTTGCAAGGTGGTGCAAATTTTGTTCTGCAACTTGTGTGACCAAATGGACTATTCCAATGCATCCAAATAGACTTTTTTACGGTAGGAATGGTCCTATTTCACACCAAAACACATGGAATCACTCCAAGCTATGTTCAACCAGATCGATCCCTTATGGGTCCAAAGAGCAAAATGGCTGCAAACTTCAACATGAAGTTACTCAAACACCATAATGCTTAGAAACTTCTCATTTGATCCTATGGGATCATTTTGGACCCCTCTACAATAACCTCTCTTGGTTTTTATTATTTTGGAGTGGTTTTCCCGTGGTGTCCATTTTTTAGTTGATGGAAAAAGTGTCAAATGTTAGTAGTGGAAAGTTGCAAGGCGGTGCAACTTTCATTTTACAACTCGTGTCACCAAACAAACTATTCCAACACGTCCGAATAGGCATTTTTATGCTAGGCATGGTCCTCTTTTATACTGAAACATGCAGAATCGCTCTGAACCACGTTCAACCGGATCAATCCCTTAAGGGTTCAAAGGGAAAAATGGTTGCAAACTTCAACATGAGGTTACTCGGACACCGTGACACTTATAAAATTATCGTCTAATCCTATGAGATTGTGTTGGGCCCCTATACAATATCATCTATAGGTTTTCATTATCTTGAAGTGGTTTTCCTGTGGTATCTAATTTTTAGTTAATGGAAAAAGTGTCAAATGGAAGCAATGGAAAGTTGCAAAGTGGTGCAACTTTCATTCTACAACTCATGTGACCAAACAAACTATTCTAATGCATCTGAATAGGAATGTTTACTCTAGGCATGGTCCTCTTTCTCACCCAAACATGCGGAATCACTCTAAGCTACATTCAACTAGATCAATCCCTTAAGGGTTTGAGTGTAGTATGTTGAAACAGGCCATTCCACCTATTGTTCAAGTTGTGTCTCAATGATATGGGCCTAATGTAAGTAGGATAGGGAGTAGGAATAAGAAAGTAGCATTAGTAAGGGCATTGAAAAAGATTACTAATGTTACCCCTATTGAAAAATCAAAATTGAGGCCCCTTAAAAGCAAGGCTAGAAGAGGTGAAAAGAATAAATTGCTTGAAAATAAGTTAGAATAGGTTGGAAATAGGGTGAATTTGTGGATTTTGATGTGTTCAAAAGGTTTATAAGGACATGGGAGGTCAAAATTATGTTATGGAATGACATGCCCTAGTTGGGAAAACAAGGGTTTTGAATGAAAAAGAGGGGTTTGAGGGAGTAAACATGGATAAAGTCAAGGGGAAACATAATTTGGTGGTCAATTAAGTTTGTGTAGGAAAAATGAAGAGTGTTGGAATAGGTTTTGGGGTTTAGGTTCGAGGGTTTGGTTCCCTAGTTTGGCCAAAAAAATTTAGAGGGGGGTTTAGTTAGTTTTGGGTTCGTTGGTACAAAAAACATGTAAAAACAAAATATATAGCTATGCAACCTAGAAGCATGAATTAGGATTAGAATATCACATATCATCATATAAATGAAAAAACCACCATAAACTTTAATGTCATTTAAAACATGCATGATAAATATTCATTGTTGAAACTTGAATTGTGGTAGCTTGATATACAAAGTCTATTGATGCTAGGGTTTAATTTGTATGATTTTGAAAAAAGAAGCCAATTGAGTAGAGTTATCAACATTATTCATAAATCATAAGAATTTTTTTAGTACACTAGCTATTTTGATGTCTTCTTGTAGTCTCAAACATTATTTTGTATCATTGTTACATTGGTCTTCAAAGTGGCAGCTTAATATAGCTCCATAATACAAAATCCGGTTCACCTCTGCAATGTAACAATGGCATAGTCTGATTTTTCTTTCAAAGAACCAAAGGGTGACTGCACAATTAAAGTGTATAAACCATAGAAGCAGAAATCTACAAAAAATCCTGATTAATCCCTATTTTTAAAAAAATTGTAGGCTAGATGATTTTTTCCCCGATTTTTTGAAAAAATATTTGACCTTTTGGTCAACATTTTTTTCCCATTTCAAATAGAAAAATTTTCAAAAAAAATGTGTTTATAAACTGCAAATAATGTGAATAAAATCACGCTGATTTTTGCGTGAAAAAAAACCATGAGACCATAGCTTCTTGCTTACTATTATGCTTTGATAGATTTTTTCCAAGCATCCATAGCTTGTTTGAAAGTACTTTTTTTAGGATTTTAGCCATAGCAGCAAGGAAATGAATTGTTTGATAAAATGCTTTGGTAGACATGTATGAAAAATGTGGTAGCATAGACAAGGTAGTGAACTGTTTGAAAAAATGCCTCAAAGAAATGTGGTTTCATGGTGATGGAATGGCATGACGAATTTCATGACAAGAAAATTTCTATGGATTGTCGTGGTATTCCATCACCATTAAGACAACATTTCTTTGAGGTTTTTTTTAAACAATTTGTTGCCTTGTCTATGCTCTTTCTTATTATTATGCTTTGATAGATTTTTTCCAAGCATCCATAGCTTGTTTGGAAGCACCTATTTTAGGCTTTTAGCCATAACAGAAAGGAAGTGAACTATTTGATAAAATTCTTTGGTAAAAATGTATGAAAAATGTGGTAGCATAGACAAGGCAGTGAACTATTTGAAAAAATGTCTCAAAGAAATGTGAACTCATGGTGATGGAATGCCATGACAATCCATAGCAATTTGCTTGTCATGGAATTCCATCACCATGAGACCACATTTCTTTGAGGCATTTTTTTCAAATAGTTCATTTCCTTTTCTATGCTATTGCTTACTATTATGCTATGATAGATTTTTCCAAGCATCTATAGCTTATTTGAAAGCACCTATTTTAGGCTTTTAGCCATAGAAACAAGGCAATGAACTGCTTGATAAAATGCTTTGATAGACGTGTATGAAAAATGTGTTAGCATAGACAAGGCAGTGAACTCTTTGAAAAAATGCCTCAAAGAAATGAGGTATCATGGTGATGGAATGCCATGACAATCAATGTTTTGATTGTCATGGCATTCCATCACCATGAGACCTCATTTCTTTTAGGCATTTTTTCAAGTAGTTCACTGCCTTGTCTATGATATTTCTTATTATTATGCTTTTGATATATTTTTCCCAACCATCCATAGCTTGTTCAAAAGCACTTGTTTTAGGCTTTCAACCATAGCAACAAGGCAGTGAACTATTTAACAAAATGCTTTGGTAGACATGTATCAAAATGTGGTATTATAGACAAGGCAGTGAACTGTTTGAAAAAATGCCTCAAAGAAATGTGGTCTCATAGAATGCCATGACAAGCAAATGAAATTGGTAGCTACTCCTAGTTATTAGTTATGCAATGTGAAGTAATTGCATAAATACATAGGTTGACTTTGTAAAAACTATATTGTAATTGAAATTTTGTCATCTATCAGCATGTAGTTATTAGTTATGCGATGTGAAGCAATGCTTTGAGTTTGAAAGATGTGCAATGCAATGCAATTAATGATATGAATATAAACTACAAAAATCTATTTTTTACAATTTATCAGGTAAACTATTTATTTTATTTGCTATCTATATCTCTATGCTATGGAAATTCCTTTAATTTTTTTTTTTTTTTAAATTATCTCTTGTTCTACTTTTTTTTATCTTGTTTTTTAAATCTCATTTTTTTCCAATTTTTTCTAGACTTTTTCCTTATTTTTTCAAAAAATATTATACTTTTCGTTTGCAGATTTTTTCCCCAAATTTTTTTTGCTGCTATGGTATAAACACATATCTTTTTGTAACATCACGAATACTTTTTGAAACTTCCATGCATTGCTAATCTAAAGGGAAAAGTCTTTTTCCTAATCTATATGCAGCCATGCTTTTGACATTGTCAAAAAGAGCAAAACTTCCTGAATGATGCAAAGGAATGGCCAAGTATTTCTAACTCTTCACATGAGAGAAGAGATATGTTGGAGAGTATATCAAGTTAGTGAGAACAAAAGTGTAATTTTTTTTAGTTTGTAGTATTCCTTTGTTTCTCTATAGATGTGTGATAAATTCTCAGTTCAATGATGCTGAACAATTTTTGAAAAAAGAATGTTGTGTCACAATCCACTTTCAATCTAGCAAAAAAAAATGAAAGCTCAACCTCTTGGAATTAAAATACTTTTTTGCAAAACAAATGAATAATAATGAGGTAGTTAAGGTGTTTGAAGTGATTTAGACATCACTTTTAGGATTCCCTTGGGTGTGGGTCAAAGTCAAACTCCATAAAGGATTCCCTTGGGTGTGGGTTTTGTCTTGGTTTTTCTAGGTTCTATCTCAGTTTTTCCCAGGTTCTCTTGGGTTTTGCTTGGTTGAACCAAACCCAAAAATGAAGGACCCCAGTTGAACCCATAGGTGAACCAAACCAAGACCCGTACCACCTGAGTGAACCAAAACCAAAACCAAGACTAAAATAGAAGAAGCCAGTAACATAGATAATGTGTCAAGAATTTGACTACTTCATCTACTCTGAATATTATGTTTTACAAGTGTTACATGAAGATTATGTATCCTTTTCTTAACTCAATTGTTCCAATCAAAGGATTAAATATAAATTTGAATGTTTTTATCAATCATTTCATGGAATACCAATTGAAATTTTTTTTTTTGCTTTTAGATACTTAGTTGTTTACTATCAATCAATTAATTTATTCAAGAAAAACCATGAAGGAAAGCAACGATCAATGCCAGTGATAACTGATTAATAAGTATATATGTGAATAAGTCAAGCATGTACATGTATAAGGGAAGCACAATTAGTGAAAAACACGTAAGCCTTAAAGTATACACATGAATACATAGTATACAAAACTTAATACAAAGTATATGCACAAATATAAGGTATACACATGAAAATGCATAAGTCACAAAGTATACATTGGAACACATGTAAGTCAAAAAGTATACACGTAAGTTGTAAAGTATACACTTGAATACACGTAACTCATATCTATTGAACCATGAATTTATAATGCAAATATGGACAACATCGATAAAAAAGATTTGTATTAACCAAATGGCCATGTACGCATACATCAATATATTTCGATATAAGTATAAAATATAGTTACAAAATAGCCATATACGCTTACAAGAATGCCATATAGGCATACAATGTCAAATATATCCAATATAAAATATGTACAAAATTTCCATGTTTAGGCATACAACAAAGGGCTTTGGAATCAAAATTCATTTCTCTCAATGCTCTAGAAATAAATTCTTTCCCTTTGTTTGGTGATCTGATGGTGATAATTTTGTCACTCATTTCTGATGTGCTTGAGGAGTGCTCCTACTGCTCCTCCTAGAGTTTAGCTCTTGGTAAAGTTTTAACTGTTACAATAAGAAGTAAAGACATTAATATATAGAAATTACATTATAAAAAATCATATATATTTAACAAATTAATCACTTATGGCCATCTCACAATCACTCTCCACAATGGAAATATTTGCATGTCAATGCTAAGGAATGCTCAAGCCCTATATAAACCATCCAAATAGGAATTAAACTACGAATCAATAATGGTTTGATTTTTCACTAGAACTAACATCTATAACAACGAATGTAAATTGAAATTTAGTAATTTTCCTCATACCTCTGCTATCATAGCCATCAAGGATTGTATAGCAGATGAAACACCGATATCCATTTCCCTCATAAAATTTGGAGGTGTTTTTGTCACCAACATCTGAAAGTAAAATAAAAAATTATTCAATCACAAAAAAGTTAAAATAGTGATCCATGTCATGACTTATAATGTATGAGATCTAATGAACAAATTTTTGAGTACAAGTATTAAACTATATATTTTTGATTATCAAGCTTACTATTTTCCCTATCCATATCATGTTCAAAAGGATATGTTTTTAGGCTTTTAGCCATAGCAGCAAGCCACTGAACCATTTGATTAAATGCTTTTGTAGACATGTACAATAACTCTAGTGGCATAGAGAAGGTAGTGAACTATTTGAAAAAATGCCTCAAAAGAAATGGGGTCTTCTAGTGATGGCATGCCATTACAAACAAATGCACATCATGGCATTCCATCACCATAAGACCGCATTTCTTCCAGGAATTTTTTCAAAAAGTTCATTGCCTTCTCTATTGTATTATTGCTTACTATTATGATTTGATAGATATTTTTCCAAGCATCCATATGGTTTGTTGGAAAGCGCCTATTTTAGGATTTTAGCCATAGCAGCAACTGCAAGGAAGTGAGTAGTTTGATAAAATGCTTTGACGAACATGTATAAAAAATGTGGTATCATAGGAAAGGTGGTGAGCAGTTTGAATAAATTCCTCAAAGAAATGTGGTCTCATGTGGTGATGGAATGGAATTCCATCACCATGAGACTGCATTTCTTTGAGGCATTTTTTCAAACTACTATCTTCCTTGTCTATGATATTGCTTACTATTATGGTTTCATATATTTTTTCCAAGCATCCATAGTTTGTCATGGTGGTGCACCTTTGCAAGTACATGCCTCCATGTGAATTAATTGCATCGTGTTGCTTATGTTGACTTTCTAAACAACTATATTGTACAGTTGAAATTTTGTCATCTATCAACATCTAGTTATTAGTTATGGAATTTGAAGTAATGCTTTGAGTTTGAATGACATGTAATGCAATGTAACCAACAATATGAATATAAACTACACAAATCTATTAAGTAGAATTCATTAGTTAATTTCTCTTTATTCTATTACCTTCATGAATGTTTGACTAAATCCACTGGCACTCGGAGGTGTTTCCTTGAAACTGCCAATATTACCCTATTCAACATCCAAAATCACATATTAAAATACCATTTGTAAAACAATGCTAACATGTAGTAAATTTATAATTTTTTACTAGTTACATACCCCAATGATAGGTATACTGTAGAAATAAGTAGGTGGAGGACTAATGTATCCAGTGTCAACACTATGACCCTGCAATTTTATTAAAATAATAAAACTAAATTAGTTAATCTTGCATTTCAGAATCAAAATTTAATTAATTAAATTCAATGAACATGTTGACTTTTACCTGAGTATCAATGCCAATGCATCATGCAAAATTTCAGTCATCCTCTCCATCCCCATAGATGCATATGGATCCTATGTAGCAGCATACAGATCCTACATAGCATCCTCCTAAGTGTCGGTGGGGTCATATGAACAAGTCATCCTGCAAGATTGACACACATGGGTTTGAAGGCCACCAACCGAAGACTACACTAGATGGAATTGTACAATAGGGCTAGTATTATGGATGACAGTCTAGGTCAAAGAGTTGATCACCTACAATGTCTCTACATCGGTACTCTCCTTCACAATGACAAGCATAAAATTGTGCTCATGAGGTGGCCTAGCGAGAGGTCATCTCCCTTGCCACACAGGATCGGACTGTGCACTAAGCCTATCTAGAGCCGACCCCCCACTTCTCCCCTAGAACTCCCTCATATCAAAATAATTTGGAATTTGGTTCAATACGAACTCACTATATAGTTTCCTAAGAAAATATTGGGGGACTTCACAATTGTTGCACGGTGGGTAATCAAAGAAAAAGCACCACCTATCATAAAAATGGTTCCTAATCTCTTGGTAGTGGCACCAATGAATAGGAAACCTCTTCGCATTGAGGCTAAGTTTTTGATGTGCTCTAGGGTTAGTGAATAAAGAGCAGAAATCATGTTTAGTAATTTTTAAATCTTTTACTTGTTTATATGATAGTTTGTCTGCATAAGATGCCCTAACTACCTGCCTCCTATCTTGCCATCCAATTATTTGTTGGGTAATTGAATCTATATTTTTTAACATCTCTTTCAATGAATTTTCTAGGGTCATTATTTTTGTGGTTGAAGCATTTGGATCACTCAACCTACTGATAAAATCCTTAATTTTTTTTTTGTTGTTCCCAATTTCAGTCCTCAAATTTTGTTGATTGTTAGGAGGGTGTTGAGTGATTGGTGGGGGAGGTTGATTTTTTTGAGGATTTTGTTGTTGAGGATTTTCCTGCTCTTCTTTTTGAGGATTTTTAGGATTTTAAAGATCATTTGCATCTCCTACAAATTAAAAAAAAAAAAATCTAACCTAAAACAAACAAAATTAACTTGAAACAAAGAAATTCAAAACAAATAGCAAACAATACTTACCTCCTGCACCTCTTCATCATCATGGTGCCATCTTTTCAAAGAAAAAGTAACTGTTGTTGATGAATTTTGTAGAATAATTCCTCCTAGAATGTGAGCATGAAAATGAGGGTTTTTGGTCATGGGCAAAGCAAAAAAATAGACAACAAAAAAATAATCACTTTCACATTTTTTTTACTTTTAAAATGACATAATGCGAGTGTGTTATAACATGTTCACATTATGAGTTTTCAAAAAAAAATTGGAATTAGCCACAAAAGTGTAACCCAACTTCATGCACCTGCCCATGAACCAAATTTGCTCAATAATCTTGGTGCCCTTGCACCAAATTTCAATATTTGAGTAAATCTCATTACAAGTAAATCTCAATACAATGCCCTAGGTAATCCATTCTCATAGATATTTTATAGTATCACTCACACATTCAAGATTCTCTTATAATTTATACATCATAGGTGCTCATGATGAGGTTAACTTCAAATGAGTAACTTGGAATTCCCTTGCTAAGTTTCACACGTTCTTTTATAATGGCTTCAAATCAAAATTGAGATTTGTCAAGATCATCAAAATAAGGATGTTGCATTTCTTTTTTGGCTGAGATTCTCTTCAATGGCTTATAAATCAACATTTTCTACAAGGAGAGACCAATCAATTTTTATAAGTTTACTTACAAAGACACAAAGTAAAAGAAGACAAGGAAAGAGAATCCAAAATGGAAATGGAATGGAAATAGATGGAAGGCACTTACAGATAACAAATCCACACCATTTGGTTCCAACTCAAGAACAAGAAGGAATAAATCTCAATACTTCCATTGAGGATAGGCATGTCAGCCTCTCAATTTAGTCACTCTTGGTCATACATCTTCACTGGGAGTTCCAAGATATCTATTTCACACAACACCTCTCATGAATAGAATAACTTGAAATTTGAGATCCTCTTATAATTTCTACATCATAGGTCCTCGTGATAAGGTTAACTTCAAATGAATAACTTGAAATTCCCTCACCAAGCTTCACACACACTTTTGTAATGGATTCAAATCATAATTGAGATTTTTCAATATCATCAAAATAAGGATGTTTCATTACTTTTGTAGCTGGAATTCTCTTGGATGACTCAAAAATTTGCATTTTCTGCAAGGGGACACCAATCAATTTTTAGCAAGTTACTTACAAATAGGAAAATTAAAAGAAAATGGTAGAATTGACATCAAACAAATTAATGTGCATACAAGTATAAATTAATAAGAACCAATGTTCATACTTACAAATTAATCCAACGAACCATCTAGGTGTGCTCTACTCTTTATTGTATCAAGTATTACCTCATGTTTAGACTCACAGATCTTCTACAAAATCCTATTCAAAGGTCTACCCCCATATTTAGTCAAATGAACATTGGATGCCATGAAAAGCTTTGAATAGTGAAGAATTTTACGATGCATGTCAAAGTCCTGAAACAACCAGTGTTTAACACTCTTATGTGGGTACCTTCTAAACCACATTCCAATAACAATAACTGAGCCTATAGGGTATTCAGTGTTTTCTCCATCTATAACTGGGGCCTCCAATTTCTTTTTTACCTCAACATAATGAAAAAAGTAATAGTTTATTCCCTATTCATTTTCTTCATCTACAATAACTTCATAAACATACCCTACATTTATATGTGTAGCAAATCTCTTGAAATTATTCAACATTACAAATACACTACAAAGTAAGATAACAATAGGAATTTCAAAAACAAAGCAAGTAAATATATTACCTTGTTGAACTAGATCTGATACATGGTCAAAGTCGATCGATGATTCCATCTATGTTAGTTCCAATTCCATTGAAGGGTGATACATTTGAAGTGGGTTAAGATAACTTGTCAAACATTTATCAACCCACTCCCCTAACTCACAATCATTTTAGGCTTGCATTGTACATGAAGAACAAAAGCATGCCATCTTCTATGTATTGATACTCCATGAACCTACATCTAAGCTAAGGAAAGAGTGTAGATCACTCCATCCTATTAGTGTACAATAATCCTCATATGGTGCAATGTTAGTATCATCCATCAACCAAAAAAATCTATGAAATGAAGACGTACCTTCATTACCTAGACCCATCAAAGCATTACACCACTCGATGATTGATCTTGCATTTTTCAACTTTGCACTATATTTACACTTTAACTCTTCGAGTGATAATGTTCTTTTCATGCATGATCCTGCACCATCATGCTCCCCCTTTCAATACTCAACCTCACAAAAGTTCCACATATACTCAACACCTCTAATGACATGCATCCTGCTCAACTAGTAAAACATGTGTGAGTTCTTGAACTATGTTGTATAGTTATCTTACCATATTATATATTGACTGTATGTTAAGCCCCTCTTAGCCAAATCACTTTAGAACATCTGGAAGAAATCTTGCACAAACTCTAGAGAATGCGTGTGATCATCACTAATATAAAAGTGATACTCCCTCAATACCCCCCTTTCGTCTTCTATACTATCATCTACATGAATGAATGTTATGTGCACAAATATTGAAACCTATGTGGAGTTGTAATACTGTGACTATACCTCACATTGTGGCTATAGAGTGTAGTTCTCTAAAAATTTGACCACTGATAATATGTTTCCAACTGGAAAGGTGCCTTTACATAGCTTGAATTGTGTGTCCAACCATCAGCCTCTATGGGTATTCCTTGCATACTCATACACTATATTCTCACAAAACATGGACATAAACTAATACACAAGAATCTTTTGAATAACCAAATCACACCTTTTTTCTTGAGACTCATCTTTTGTAACATATGCCACTATTTTATACTTCCTGAACTCAACTAGCTTCTATCGCACCTCATTTGTGCTTTCCATATGTTGAAATATTGGCATATGTTGCAAGCCACCAAAATGATCGCATGAACCATCCAAGCATGTTGTCCTATAGAACATTTGGCCATCCTCTATTTCACATAAATTTTTTAATAAGAACTCTCTTGAATATGTTGGTGGGGCTTTTGTGTCACAATCCTACAAAACATCGTTAGTATGCAAATCTAAACATATAGAAAGATAAAAATCATAATGGTTAGAGAATTAAATACATAGTCTACAACAACAAGTAGTGCATGTGTGATTTATCTTGACATAAAAAGGTTCAAGTCAAAAAATCTTTGAAAAATACTAATTTGAGGATAATCCTTTTGAAATTTATGAAAACATTGGGTTTGAGTCATATCCAAAAAAATCCTTTGGATGTGGCTCATAGTTCCGAATACCAATTCTCCTTCTTACCACATCTCTTTGATTTGGAGATGGCCTTGTGTTATTCTTGCAATACTCTTCAATTTGTGTTCTCAATAATTCAACAATTTTTTTATCTTTTTTGTGCAAGTCTCCTCGAGAATTCCCATAATTCATTTGAATTAGTTCCCTCCATTCTTTTCTTCCTTTGAATGGATTTTAATAAAAAATTTCTACTAATTCTCATTTTTTCACTTGTCTTTCTAATGATATGAGCTCTCTTTGTTTAACTACTTACCAAAGTTGATGTAATGAAATGTCAGTTGACATTACTATCCTTTGAGTGTGAGGTCTTACCCACACTCTCATAAGCATCCATTAGATTCTTCACAATAGTGTTTTCACTTGATGTATTTGATGTTCTCAACCTAAGAGTCTTCGTGATGTTTCTATACTCTATACCCTAAATCATTTCAACAAATAGTTGACATCTTGTAGTCTTATTTAGGATTTCAAAGAAGAATTTCTAAATCTTATCAGCATATCTTCTACAAGTACATGCTAGAATCTTACCTTCCATGTGCTAAAAAATATCCTCATCAATATTAATCAAATACTTTGGCTTTCTATGCAAAATTATAGGTGGTGTTCTCCTAGGTACATACATCTCAACATTAGGAATTTCATCAATATTTAATTGAGGTGGGCTAGATTGCGTACCTTTGATTGACAATGGAGTAGAAGACATACCTTGAGGTTCATGTGAGGATAATGGCATTCCTTCTTTGTCAAATTCAAGTGATGATGTACTCTCAACTTAAGATGTGGTGGATGGTGTCAAACCATATTCACTTGTGGTAGATGGTGTCCCTCCATATTCACTTGTGCTTACTGGTGTCCCTTCGTATTCACTTGTGGTAGATAGAGTGTCTCCAACTACAGTATTTGAATTTTTCCTACCATGATGCTTTCACATTCATGCCCTTTGTGTTGCCAATTCCTGTTCTCTTTTTGATGGTTGAGGTTCCTCTTCAATTGGCTTGTTTTCATCAATCATATCTAATTTATTCTTTTCATGATATGTCGCCACCCATTCTCTCTCCTTTGCTTTGAAGGTTTCATACTCTTTGTCTATTAGTTTATTCCTTCTTCATTTATTTGACATAGCGGATAATTTTACCTGTAGCATGGTAATGAGATGAATATTAGTTCCTAAAACTCCTAAAACATGTATCCATTCAAATAAATGAAATATATGTCATTCAAGTCTTCATAAAAAATACTTACAATCATCCTATAAAAGAGTATTTATAGCATAGACAAAGGTGTTGCAGGGGCACCATACGAGTCCAATTTTCAATTTTTGTCAATCTTGGTTATGTAATTGGTTTTAGGTGTTTTCATCTAAGTAAGGTATAGTTAGACCATTTTCATATTGTATTAGGCATAGTGGGATTCAAAGTGCCAAAATGAAAAATCTTTTAAAAATGCTGTCAAGGAAAAGTTGCAAAATTGCAATAATTAGAATACCAACAATCATAGCGGGAATATAATCAGTCATGGGAGATGAATAGTCAAGTGAGTCAGTTATTCCTGATGTAAGAAGCCTATTGAGGCTTGAAAAATCTTGATGTAAGGTGGTTGTTCATGTTTTGAACAAGAAAATCAATCAAAATTAGTGAATTTTCTGAATTTTTATTATTTTCTTGTTGCTATTATGCTCTGTACGAATCCATACAAATTGGGTTTTCTCTAAAACTCATTGAAATCATTAGGAAAGTGAACTATCTTAAGTTTGAAGGTGGTTTGATTGAATTCCATCAAGAAACAAATATTTTACAGTCAATTTACTAACTATAGGTCTAAAATTTTGAGTTGAAGGGTTTTGAAGTTGTAAAAATGTATTAATGCCACATTCCACCTAATTATTCTTCTATGACTCAGTGGAATGGGAAACAATAAAGTAGGATTAGGTGTAGTTGTAGGTTTTTAGCATCAAGGAAGTGATGATATAGAGTTCTTGTTGCTGCTCCAAGTGATTTTTGTGATTTCCATGCAAGAATGGATGCCTACAAGTTATGATATGAAGAAATAATAGTGGTAAAGGTTGAGAGATAGTTTTTTTAGCTTGTGCAAACCCAATTCAAGGTTTTTGAAGATGTGGCAAGGTGTTTGGAGGTATGGAATGTACAATTACAATAAACCCTCACTATTTGAGCATAGTTTAAGAATTTAAGCAAGGGTTTAATGAATTGCTGCATTAGTGAGCGATTTCTTTCATGGAGATTGATGATTTAGAAGTTTTATAACCTATTTAAGATCTTCCCATGGTTTTTTGATGTTGTGGAGTGATTTTGATGGTACTTGCTTTGTTAAAAAGGCCTAATTGAGCCTTGTAGCCGCAGGACAGTCCATTTTAGGTGAGTATTTTTCAAAGTAAGCATATTTGATTTATCTATATGTTTAAGTAGGCATTCATGGGTTCTTAGAACTACTTTCAGATTTTGGAGATCTAAATTGGTTGGAAGGATAGTCCATTTTAGGTGAGTATTTTTCAAAGTAAGCATATTTGATTTATCTATATGTTTAAGTAGGCCTTAATGGACCGTTCTTAGAACTGCTTTCAGATTTTTGAGATCTAAATTGGCTGGAAAATTATGCCCGTTTTTGTGCCTAAGGACTACTACTAGCCTATGAGGCAATTGAGGGTGAATGCTTAGGGAAGAGATAGATCAGAGTTTTAGAAACCTTTCCTTGGTTTGAGTTAGTTATTTCAATTATTTTTAAGGTGGTTTGAGGATTCAATAAGAGGTTTTATGCCCGGGTCTCAGTTTTGGGTTTTTGTATCAATAGCTTTGTGAAGAGAATGATGAGTCAAAGCTGGATGAATATGAGAGAATGGAAGAATTTTTTTTTATGGAATGCCTTAAATTAATGTGGTAATGTCACATGTGATAATTTCAAAATAGACTCAAAATGGAAGGATGGATAGGTATGTGCAGGATCATCATGGAAAAAATAGGTCCTTAAGTGGCAAAAAATTGAGAAAAATCAGAGTTAGGAAACTTGATGTAAAAATTTGAATAAGTTATCTAGATATTATTTAAAAAATGTGTAAGAATAGAATCTATATAAAATTGAATGTAGTTTCTAAACTAATAGGTTTATTTTAAATAAAAAAAATATTTGGTGAGAATTTGAAATTTCAATGTAGTAGTACTTAAATTTCAGGGAAAAAATAAGAAGTAGGTGTTTGTTTGACCATCCTAACCACAATAAAATGATAATATTTTGTTATAAAATTTTAGATATAAGTAGAGGACTCATGTCTCGATGTGATGCATATTTTTTTGTAATTTTTTTCCAAGTAAATAATCAATTATGATTTTTTTATTACAACTTTTGAAAAATATAAAAACTTGTGTGTCTAACCACCTTAACTGGGTCAAAACTTCATGAATTTTTTTTTTTTTAATCCTATAAAATGTGAAGCATAGAATGTCACACATGTTTCAGATTAAAAAAATGTGATACCATTTGAAAGCTATAGATATTTTTCAATCAACCTATCAATCGGGACTTTAGTCATAATTCAAATAGAAAATTAATAATAATTATTTATTAAATTCAAAGTAAAGCATAATTTATATTGGTGGAAATTTTAGAATCTCATTTGAAAACCCTTTTCGTTTCATCAAATTTGGGTAAAAAAAAAATCACCAGCCACATACCCTACAAATACCCATCATATTGCCACTTTTTGGCCCTTCATGATCCTGCACATACCTGGACAAGGTATATGAATTCAAATTCCTTGGCAAGAAAGTGGAGCATTGGCAAGCTAGCTCACTCACTAGCCTACCAATGCAGTAGGGTTGAGAAGGTAGGGGCAACGTATGCCTCATAGAAATGGGGTCTCATGGTGATCATCGTGAGACCCCATCTCTATAAGGCATACACTTCCCCTACCTTCTCAACCCTACTGTATTGGAAAGCTAGTGGAGCATTGGCAAGATAGCTCACTCACTAGCTTTCCAATGTAGTAGGGTTGAGAAGGTAGGGACAGTGTATGCCTCAAAGAAATGGGGTCTCATGGTGATAGATAGGTAGGGGCATTGTATGCATCATAGAAATGGGGTCTCATCCTGATATAAAGGTAGGGGTAATGTATGCCTCATAGAAATGGTGTCTCACAGTGATGTATATCACTGTGAGACACCATTTCTATGAGGCATATGCTGCCCCTACCTTCTTAACCCTACCACATTGGTAAGCTAGTGGAGAGTTGGCAAGCTAGTTCACTCACTAGCTTGCCAATGTTGTATGGTTGACAAGGAAGGGGCAACATATGTCTCATAGAAATGGGTTATATACATCACTGTGAGACCCCATTTCTATGAGGCATATGCTTCCCCTACCTTCTCAACTCTATCGTATTAGCAAGCTAGTGGAGCATTCACAAGCTAGCTCACTCACTAGCTTGCCAATGTTGTAGGGTTGAAATGGTAAGGGTAGTGTATGCCTCATAGAAATGGGGTCTCACAGTGATGGAGATCCCATTTCTATGAGGCCTACACTTCCCCTACCATCTCAACCCTACAACATTGGCAAGCTAGTGGACCATTGGCAAGCTAGCTAATTCACTAGCTTGCCAATGCGGTCAGGTTGAGATGGTAGGGGCAGAGACCCCATTTTTATGAGGCATACACTGCCCCTACCATCTCGACCCGACCGCATTGGTAAGCTAGTGGAGCATTGGCAAGCTATCTCACTCATTAGTTTTCCAATGTGGTAGGGTTGAGAAGGTAGGAGTAGCATATGCCTCATAGAAATGGGGTCTCACAGTGATGTAGGAGATGGTAGGGGTAGCATATTCCGCATAGAAATGGGGTCTCACAGTGATATACATCACAATGAGACCCCATTTCTGTGAGGCATACACTACCCCTACCCTCTCAAACCTACTGTATTGGGGTCTCACTCACTATCTTAGCAATGCAGTATGGTTGACATGGTAGGGGCAGAATATGCCTCATAGAAATGGGGTCTCACGGTGATATAATCATCACCATGAGACCCCATTTCTATGAGGCATACATTTCCCCTACCTTCTCAACCCTACTACATTGGAAAGCTAGTGAGTGAGCTCACTATCTTGCCAAGCTCACTAGCTTGTCAATGCTACCACATTTTGCATACATTTATACAAAAATACTATTTTCAATCAATTCAAATTCTTTGTTCATGCTTCCATTTTGATCCATGATTGCAAGATATGTTGCACCTTTCCTCATGTTGCTAACTTAGCCTTGAATAAAGAGTCTTTAAACAATGGAGAGAAGGGTTAGAATCCCTTGTAGGTAGACTAATCAAGGAAACATTTAATATATATCACAACATAAGTTATGAGGTAGGTTTATTGATGAGGTAAAATTAGAAATAGAAATGGAAACCAAAATAGCTTCTAAGATCTAAAGGTGGTGGAATGTGAAAAACATGCATGCACACTTTACATCATCAAAAAGCTACTTTTTGTCAGAGCATGCGTAGAATCAGGAGAATATGCAGAATGTGGGCCTTGAGATCATGGGTATATTGAGGCTTTTAAATTTTTTAGATAAATTGAAAATGTGCTCGCATTATAAAGTGAGCACATTATTTCTTGCTAAAAATGGTCCTATCTCTAGTTCTTCAAAACATTATTGCGTTATGAGAAATTTGGTTTTTTTATAAATTTCTTTTCTCTCTTTTTGTCTATACCCTCTATACCGTAATTCTATTTCTCTCCCCTCTACCCTTATACCTTAATTCTATCTCTCTCCCCTCTATCCTTATACCCTAATTCTATCTCTCTTTCCTCTACTCTCTACACTTAACCTTTATACCCTCAACCCTTAACTCTAATTCTATCTCTCTCCCATTTACCCTCTAACATTAACCCTTATACCCTCTCTCTCTCTCTCTAATATTCTCTCCCTCCTACCCCATCTCCCTATCTCAGCTCTCTCTCTCTCTCTCACTCACTCATGTATCTCTCCCCTCTACCCTCTACCCTTAACCCTTATACTCTCAACCCTTAAACCCTAATTCTATCTCCCTTCCCTCTACCCTGTACCATTATCCCTTATACCCTCAACCCTTAAACGATAATTATATCTCTCTCCCACTCCCTCCTACCCCCTCTTCCTCTCTTAACTCTCTCTCTCTCTCTCACTCACTCACTCACTCCTTTTTTATTTGTCCCCTCTAATATATACCCTTAACCCTTATACCCTCAACCCTTAAACCCTAATTTATCTCTCCCCACTTCCCATTCTCTCTCTTCTCTCTCAAGTTCTCCTCCTAATTCTCCTTTCTCAAAATTTCTCTCTCACTATCATTTTATCTTCTCCTTTCAACAATTCCATCATTAACCTCATGTTCTAAACCTTAAGTCCCTGAACTTGCCTCTCTCCTCTACCTCACACTTAACCTGCACCTTCTATCCTTTCTCACCCCTCTCTTCTCTCACTCTCCTCTTCTCAACTCTCTCTATCTCTCACCACTCTTTCATTCTTTCTCCTTATACTCCCTCAAATTCCCACCCTGTCCCTGAGCACCTTAACTTAAACCTAATTCTATCTTCTCCTCTACCCTTCTAGCCATAACCCTTATAAATTTCTATCCAATAATTCTCAACCTTAAACCCTAATTATATATTCTCTATACTTACCATAACCCTTTATACTCCTCACTACTCCTTTCTATCTCTTCTCTCACCTCCTGTCTCTCTCCTCCTGAACCCTCTCCTCTCTCTAACTCTCTCTCACTCACTCCTGGCCTCTTCCCCTCTCCTCTCCTATACCTCTCTACACTTAACTCTTATACTCCTAAACCCTAAACCCTAATTTATCTTCCTCACTCTTACCTAACCTTTATACTCTCATCCTCTCAATTCTCAACCCTTAAACCCTATAATTTCAATTTCACCCTTCTACCTCTTTTAACCCTACATTCTGTGTCCTGAAACTTTAATTTATCTCTACCCTACCCTACCCTTAAAACATAATTCTATCTCTCCCATTTCTGCCTCTCTCTCTCTCTCAAGTCTCTCCATCCCACTCTCTCCTCTCTCAACTCTTCTCACTCACTCACTCACTCACTCCTATGTTCTCCCTCAATTCTCTGCCCTGCCCTGTCCTGACACCTCAACCCTAAACCCTAATTCTATCTCTCCCTCACCCCAGGAATTTAACTCTGGCACTCTCTCCTCTATCTCTCTACCACTCCCTCCTCTCTATATCTCTCTAAAGTCTCTCCCTCCTACCCCCTTTCCCTCTCTCAACTCTCTTTCTCTCTCACCCACTCCTATCCCTCTCCCCTCTACTCTCTACCCTTAACCCTTATACCCAAGCAACCCTTACACCCTAATTATATATCTCTATCTCCCTTCTACCCTCTACCCTAAACTCTTACACCCTAAACCCTCAAACCCTCTACCCTATACCCTCAATCCAATACACTAAACCATCAACCCTATCATTCCTCAACCCTATACCCTCAATTATCTCTCACTCACTCACTCAATCCTATCTCTCTCCCCTCTACCATTAACCCTCTACCCTTAACTCTTAAATCCTCTACCCTCCACCCTTAAACCCTTAAACCCTCTACCCTCTACCCTAAACCTTGAACCCTCTACCCTCAACCCTAAACCATCAACCCCATATACTTAAATCATAAACCCTCTATTCTCAATCCATAAACCTTAATACCTCTACCTTTAAACCCTCTACCCTCTACCTAATCCTTCAACCATATACCATATACCCATAAAATCCAATATCTCTCCCCTCTACCATTAAACCTCAACCCTCAACCCTTAAACCCTAATACACTCAACCCTAATCCCTCAACCCTCAACCCTAAAACCCTTAAACACTCAACCCTAAACCCTAAACACTCAACCCTTAAACCATCTACCATCTACCCTCAACCCTAAACCCTTTAGCCATAAACCCTTAAACCTTCTACCCTATACCTTCAACCCTAATCCCTCAACCCTTAAACCTTAATACCCTCAAACCTAATCCCTCAACCCTCAACCCTAAACACTCAACCCTTAAACCATCTACTATCTACCCTCAACCCTAATCCCTCAACCCAAATCCCTCAACCATTAAACCCTAATCCATCAACCCTAATCCCCCAACCCTCAACACTCTATCCTTAACATTAAACCCCCAACCCTTAACCCTTAAACCCTAAACCCTTAAACCATCTACCTCAACCCTAATCCCCCAAATCTTAAACCTTGAACCCATTTAGTAAAATTCAATTCTAAATCTCAACCTTCTTTTATCTTAATCCTCAAATCCTTAAACCCTAATCTCCTCAACCCCTATACCCTCTACCCTATACATTACACCCTAAACCCTAATCCCCCAACCCTATACCCTCAATATTCTACCCTCAACCTTAAAATCTCAACCCTTAAACCCTCTACCCTCTACCCTATAAATAATTAAACACTCAACCCTAAACCCTAAACACTCAAGACTTAACCCTAAACCCCTAAACCCT
>VDFB02271358.1:16027009-16152989 GCA_007258455.2 Sequoia sempervirens | reverse complement strand
TCCCTCTCCCTCCACCCCTCTTTCTCTCCCTCTCTTAGGTCACTCCCACACCCTCTCCCTCTCTCTCCCACTCCCTCTCTCTCACACTCCCTCTGACTACCTATCTCTCAAGTCTCTCCCTCACCCCCCCTCCACACTCCTCAAGTCTCTCTTCAGTACCCTACCTATATAACCTCTTTCTCTTTGTCTCTCTCTCCCCCACTCTTCTCTCTCCACCCCCTGCTCTCTCTCTCTCTCCCCCTCTCCCTCCCTCTATCCCTCCCACCCTACCTAGATAAGTCCCTCTCACTCCAACCCCTTATCTCCCACTCCCTCTCTCTTAAACTCTTACTTCTACCCCCTCTCCCTCTTTCTCTCTCTCTCTCTCAAAATTCTCCCTCCCTCTAAAGACATACATACTTACATACATACAAGCATAATACATATTTACATACAATCCTACATACATACAAGCATACATGTACATGTGTAGATACAATCTTACATACATATAGGCATACATACAATATACATGCATTGATACATACATTAATACATATATATAGACATGAAATACAAGCATACATGTGCATACAAACATACAAATATATAAACATACATTCAATAGAGTATCATTTAACATAAAGCAAGACATAAAATGAATGTGTTATACTGCACTCATGTTATGTCTTCCTAGACATGTTCCCCACAAACACAAAAAACCATGTCAAAACTAAGATATAACGTGAGCACCTTATAACACGTGCGTGTTATAACATGTGTACTTTATAATGCATGCATGTTATATCTTGCTTTGGGAATCCCCAAGCCTTGGGATTGGTATTTTCCTTCAAATACCAACCCAAAGGCTTGGAGAGAATTACTAATGACCAAAGACATGTTTTGAAAATTCTATAATATTTCACATAATTAGGTTCATGCTCACCATCAGGATTGCATGTGGTTTAATATCAAACAAATCAAACATCTAGGTAATGTTAGGTTCTCTCTTAGCTATCCAATGATGTAATTTTTTTCACTTTTTTACAATGTTAAGCCTTTCATCCATAATTTGTTTTATTTGTGAGTCTCTTTTTTGGAAAAAAGCAGTGTTTGGTGTTTTTTTTTATGAATTAACCATTTATCAAAATTTCAAATAAATTACATTTTTAGAAACTAGAATGAATTCTCATTTTTTTTTTTTAAATCAAATAGTTTCCAAAATTTGTAGGGGTAGCATAGCCAAAATTCTATTTTTGAGGAAGTGTCCACTTCAAAAATTAGTAAAAAAAAAAGTATTCATTAAAAAATTATCAAAAAAATCATGCATCAACTACATACTGTTAGCTAGCTTTTTACCATAGTGATTTTAAGAATACTAAAAAAAAAAATCACCATGCTAGGATCGGACAAGAGTTGTTATGTTATATTTTTCTAACAAAAACAACACCAATTTGTGTACGTCCCTTTTTTGAACCTCTTAGTCTCAACCATTTTCAAAATAAATTAGTAGTTTAGAAAGTATACTCGGAGAACTTTGATCCTTGTTTTTGCTCCATCTCAAAATTTTGAGTGTAACTATCCTCAATTTCACATCCAAGGTTAGTATTTCCTAATTTCAGAAAAAAAGTGGCCACTTAAGCCCCCTTTTTGGGAACCATCTTTTTGCACTTACCCTAACTACAAGAAAAAATTTATGCATTTTACATCAATAGAAAGTGAATACAACAATCACATCATTCACCTATTCATGAGCAACAAGAAATATAAGACAACTGTTATAGAATGCTCATGACATCTATCATCATACATAACACTCACGGTCAATATATTAATTGCAGCATATACAACCATCCATACAGTACCACTCTGTTGACATCAATGGAAATAATGGTAGCAATCTCCATTTAGTTGACATAAATAACAACACCTACAACAACCTTGCAATAGGTTTTGTTCTTATTATTTGTTATGCAACTTTCTTAATTCTTCATTAATTTGTGATTTAGTAAATTGTATCATGAAAGTGATTTCATTTGCTTTCTTTTTATCATTTTGTCTTTTATAATATGATCTCCATTTCTAGGTCATACACTTATACATAGTTTCATTTTATTGTTCTTTAAGTTCTAGACACATGCAAATTTTAAGAGCACACATTAAATTGTATTCCTTATTTTGTTCAATATGAATGTAGTTTCAAATACTAAATTGGGGGGTTGACCAATAAGCAAGCTACTAATTCAAATTCTATTTGAAACATGATTTTTTGGCTTCCCAATTATATAGAGGTTTGCACCCCAAAATTTTCCTTTCTATTGTTATTTTATTAATTTTATTTAAAATATTTCATTTATATTATTTTTTTGATTATGTACTTTCTTGTAATAACCTAGTTCTTGATATTTTGTGTCTTTATTTTTAGTTATATAGAAAAAATAGGTTTTTTGTACATTAATTTATTTTCTAGAATTTTTGTTCAAATGATAAGAGTACAAAAAGGATGATAATGCAACTAAAATATAATAATATAGGCACAATGTCATCCATTCTAGACATCTTCTCAAATCACTTTCAAAGTTTCCTATTATTTTACATTTTACTATTTTGTAACTAGATTTTAGATTTAATTTTTGTAGCTCCAATTTTCCCTATATTGATTTCTAGCTCTATATTTTTTCTTAAATAACATAGTTTAAATATAGGCCAAAATATTTTTAGATAAGGCTAAATTTCATTACATTGTTTTATCTTAAAAACAAGAAAAACATTTTATTCTTTTAGTCTTATCTTGTAAAGTAGGATAAGTTCAAAACCTTAAACATAGTTAGGTTAGTAAAATATTTTCACTTTTATAAATGCATCATGAAATGACACATCACTAATTTCAATTAAGCCTTTCACAATAATTTCCATTGCTATAACATCCCCTATTTGAATGTAAGGAAAAGTATGAGGTTCCAAGATTAAAACTAAACTCTATTGGAGTTCATGTGGTTTGAAACAACAGATTCAAGTATCCAAGACATCTAGAATATTCTACTACTGCAAGTTCCTTTTCTTTCTCATTTATCATCCCAAATAAATAGTATATGATCCTTATATAAAATAATGTTTCAATTCTTCATTTTTATTCTTATAATAGTGATGTTTAGCAAGACCAAGTTTCCTAGAGTAAACATGATGTAGGAGAATCCTTGGCTCTTGGCAATCTTGCATCAACCAAAAATATTTTTCTTTTAGTTTTGTTCTTGTTTTGTTCTTTCTCAGTTTGTGTTGGTGGATTTGTCATATTCTCTCATCGGACCATGTGGATCTCTATGTACATAATGAACACATTCATTTTATTTATTCCAAGATTTGAGCATGATTGGGTCATTTTCTAGCAAGTTATCAATTCCAGAATTCTTGATAGTTTCTTGAGCCGACACCAAAATAGTTTCCAAGCCTAACGGCTAATCTGATCATTCGTGGATCATTCCCATGACTTGTAGATCTTAACGATGTGATTTTAAATGTTCCTTGGAGTGTCCCCAACCTTCATTATAGGTCCACACTTCATCTTATGCACTCGTTGAAGAGTAATTCAAATTTGAGGCCGACTTCTTCATGTGCCCGTCATATTTTCTTTCATTGGAAAATGTGATGATCTTTGGCCAGCACAAATGTTTCCGGAGTCACAGATATAGTATAAAGCTTGTAATCAATCATTAGAATAGGTGAGTATATTTTTCTAGTAGAATTAGTAGTTGATTAGGTGTATGAATATTGATCAAATTTGTAAGATTTTCTCACATATAAGAGAATGCTAGAATGTTGCATATTTAATCAAGCCTGTGAGCCGAATCTATAAGCCTGGATGGTGCCGAATGAATGTAACTGAGATTTTTGTTAATGAGAATATTTTAATCTGCATTTGCCTCTATATTTCGTGTTGCTTTAGTTGTGTCACTCTTGTTGCACAGTCCAAATTATTCTCTCTAAGGATCCTCCTACTATGGCTACCCCAGATTGGTATCAGAGTGAGATTCGTTCCTTGCGAGATTGTCAGAGTTTGCAAAGTCCTATAAAATATTTTTTGTGGGGTGGCGGATTTAGGATCCGACCTAAAGTTGCAGAGGACTATTGTAAAGATGGATAGAAGAAGAAATGTTAGAGGAAATGGCGCACGTGGAAATGCATACCAAGCTATAATGGAGATGCTAAGAGGAATCGCTGCCACATTAGATGTAGTTGAAATGACCTAGAGAAGAGGTAGAAGTTTAGGAAGAAGGAGGAAGAGAAGAGTAACCTGGCCTGGATTAGGGGGAAGAGAGGTTCATAAGAGCCTTAAATAGAGCAAACAAGAAACCACATTTCAATCCATTGGACTATACTGGTAAGTTGGATTTAGAAGAATTACTTGATTGGATAATAGAGATGGAAAAATATTTTTAATTTGAATGTACCACTGAAGATAAGAAGGTGAAATTTTCTTGTAAAAATTTGAGAGGACATGCATCCCTTTGGTGGGAATGTTTGGAGATAGATAGGAAAAGAAGATGGAAAGAGAAGATAAAATCTTGGGATCGGATGGTGAATAAGTTGAAGACAAATTTTATGTCTATCGACTATTAGATTAGTTTGTTCAAGAAGTTGCAAAATCTGAAACAGAAAGATTCAAGTGTGACAAAGTATATTGAGGAGTTCTACAAGTTGAATATTAGATTAGGACATTCAGAGGAGGAAATTGAGCAAGTAGCTAGATATGTGAATGGTTTGAGGTCATCTATACAAGATGAGATTAGTTTGATCATGTTGTAGAATGTGGAAGAGGCATATCAGTGTGCCCTAAAAGCACAAGAGAAGCTAAATAAGAGACATGAGAAAAGACAAAGAGGAAGAGGTGGAAGATTTTAAAGAGGAATAATTTTTGTTGGAAGAGGAAGAGGATCTTTTCCAAATATGAACAAGGATAAGGAGATTAGTAAAAATAATAATAATTAGAGAGGTGAGGGGAACTCTTTCAAGAGAGGAGGATACTGTGGTTACCAAAATGAAGGATATAAAAGAGATGATAGAGGACAATAGAAAAGGGTATTCAAAGGAACTTGTTATAAATGTGGTGGAGAACGACAGAGAATTTGAATGTAATTAGGGAGTGTGTATGTTAATATGTGCAATCAAATTGAAATAAACAAAACACAAATAATGAAACTTTAAACTGAAGGAAAGCAAATAATTTGAATTTCAAAAGAAATAAATGAAGCTTCTTCAGAGGCGTTCCATCTTCCTCTATCTCCAGAGATTTGTTCGAAGCTACTGCTCTCAGATTGTGTAAGCTTGGCTTCTTCAAATGGAAATCTGTAGAATGAGTATGCAAAGTGATAAAGCTTCTCTATCCTATATGTTGGTGAAGGTGAGAATGATGATACGGATATGCACAGGGGCTGTGGATTATGCACATGGGCTATAAATTGAAACTAAACTATGTGGATGATTGGCCATGATATGCTATGCTATGATGCTTGAATGCTAAAAAGGCTTATACTATTGCAAATTAACTATAATTTTCCTGCTTAAAACTTCTATATGATTTCAAAGACCCGGCAGTCCTATTTATAGTTTTTCTCAGAAAAAATCCTGGCTGGAAAAGATCAACGGCTGCGAAATTGTCTGGTAGAATTGAAAGGTGGGAGATGAAGAGGTTGAGAAGAAGATGGAAGAGGTTGAGAGGTTGGAGAAAAGGATGGATGCCTGTCTTCAACCCATGGGAACAAGCCTGCACAGGAATAGCAGAATTTAATTTTTCTATTTCGGAAATTTGCTTCATGGCTATTGAAGATAATCCTCAAATTAAATAAATAAATAAATTTATTTAATTTCATTTATTGAGTTTGATTTTTAGAACTATAGAAGTTTTAATTAAATATTTTAGAATATTTAATTATGATGTGACTTTAGAAGAATTAATTAAATATTTTGAGATATTTAATTATGAAAGGATTTTTAGAAGAATTTAATTTAGAAAAGAGGAATATTTAATCTTTATTTGAATAAAATATTCAAGCCAAGATTATATGATAATTAATATAAATAAATCATAATGTTTATTTAATTAATTAAGAAATGAATACGAAAAGATGATTAAATAAACTTATTTATTTAATCGAGATGAAAGAATGAATAAATATAAATAAATTATTTAAATTTATTTATACGCAAATGGAATTCGAAGATTTAATTAAATATTAAAAATATTTAATTAATTACCAGACAATGTGATGTGACCATTTTTAGGTGTATACAGGGAGAGACGAGCAAAAAGATCAAGAATAATAGAAGAATATCCTTTATTGAGGAAGATCATACCGAATCATCTAATAAACCAGAAGAAGGAGAATTATTGGTAAACAAAAGAGTACTATGTTAGAATGAGTTGGAGCGGGAACCGTTGTAGAGAAAGAATTTGTTGTGGACAAGTTGCAAGGTAGCTGGTAAATGTTGCAAGGTGATAGTTGACAGTGGAAGTTCTGATAACCTGGTTTCTAAAGAAATGGTGACTAAGTTAAATTTAGAAAGATTGAAGCACCTAAAACCCTATCAAATAACATGGATACAGGATGAGCATAAGATTCTGGTAATTGAAAAATGTTTGGTGAACTTGAAAATAGGAAATTACCATGATCAAGTTTTGTGTGATATCATGCCTATGGATATATATGTTATATTTTGTTGGGAAGGCCTTGGCAGTATGATAGAAAATCTATTCATGATGGAAAGAAGAATATATATACTATTGTTGCTAATGGGATGAAGTAGATTTTGTTGCCACTAGAAGATGTTCCTACAGTTGAGCTTTGTATGAATGTTAGGGTTTTTCTAGTTGATGGAAGAAGATTCCTTGATGGATTGATACATAAGAATATGTGTTATGCCTTAGTTCCTAAGAAGGCTGAAGATTTGAAGCATGTGGAAGAACACCGGGAAGAGATAAAGGAGTTGTTGAAAGAATATGAGGAGATCATTTCAAATAACGTACTTGATGGATTACCACCTGTGAGGAGTGTTAGTCATTGCATGGATATGATTCCTAGAGCTAGTCTGCCTAATAAAGCAGCACACTGGATGACACTTGCAGACAATGGGGATTTGAATAGACAAGTGCAAGTATTGTTAAGGAAGGGTTTGCTTAGATAAATCTTAAGTCCATGTGCAGTAACTATTGTGCTAGCACCTAAGAAGGATGGAGAATGGAGAATGTGTACAAATTCAAGAGCCATAAATAAGATCACGATGAAGTATAGATTCCCTTTACCCTTGATGGATGATATTATGGATTGTTTGATTGGAGCTAGATACTTTACAAAGATAGATTTGAAGAGTGGATATCATCATATCAAAGTCAGAGAAGGAGATTAGTGGAAGACAACATTTAAGAAAAATGAAGGATTGTATAAATGGTTGGTGAAGCCTTTTGGATTGAAAAATACACTAAGTACTTTCATGAGATTGATGAATGAGGTATTGAAGAAATTATTGGGTAAGTTTGTGATTGTGCACATGGATGACATCTTGATTTTTCAGTAAGAGTAGCAAAGAACATTTATTGCACATAAGACAAGTTTTGCAAAGGTTGAGAGAAGAGCAATTTTTGATAAACATTAAGAAGTGTAGTTTCATGAAGGAGGAACTGGTATATCTAGGATTTGTGATATTTGTGGAAGGATTGAAGATGGATCCTAAGAAGGTTAGAGCAATAGTTGAGTGGACTACACCTGAAAGTATTGGAGAGGTAAGATTATTTCATGGATTGGCTAGTTTCTACCGAAAGTTCATTAGGAATTTCAGTTCTATTTGTAGCCCTATGATAGAAACAATGAAAGGAGATAGAAAGGATTTTAGATGGACATTTGGAGTAGATAAAAGTTTTGAATTTTTGAAGGTGACTGAGCAACCTATGTTGGCTTTACCAGATTTCACTAAGGTATTTCAAGTAGACTGTGATACAAGTGGAAATGCAATTGGAGCAGTGTTGAGTCAGGAAGGGAGACCTATAGCCTATTTCAGTGAGAAATTGAATGATGCTAGGAGAAGACATTTAGTGTATGATCAAGAACTTTATGCCATAGTTAAAGCCTTGAAAAAGTAGAGACATTATTTGTTTCCTAAGGATTTTTTTCTATATACAAATCATCAGGTATTGCAATATTTGAATAGTCGAGGTAAGTTAAATCAAAGACACATGAGATGGGTGGAATTCTTGCAGAGCTACACTTTTGTTTTGAAGCATAGGAGTGGAAAGTCAAATAGATTTGTTGATGCTTTAAGTTGGAGAAGGAATTTTATGACAAAGATGAGAGTGGAGATATTAGGCTTTGATGAGTTGAAGAACTTGTATGTGGAAGACTTGGATTTTGTAGAACCATGGAGAGCTTGTAAGGAACCAGTTTTGGGGGATATAAGCTAGTGGTTGGATTATTTCATTCAAGAGGAAATGTTGTTCATAGGTAATCAGTTGTGTATACCCTGGAGTTCAATAAGGTAAAACTTGGTGAAAGAAAAGCATAGTCGAGGATTGGCGGGACACTTTGGAATTGATAAGATAGTAGCATTGGTGAGTGAGAATTATATTTGGCCGCAGACTCATAAGGACATCAAGAGATTTGTGCAGAATTGTAGAGTTTGTCAAGTTGCAAAGGGAAGCAGTAAAAATGTTGGATTGTATAAGCCTTTGACAGATACAAAGAGGCCTTGGGAGGATATAAGCATGGATTTCATACTTGGATTGCCAAAGACACAAAGAGGTAATGATTATATATTTTTGGTGGTAGATAGATTTTCTAAGATGACACATTTCATACCTTGTAGGAAGATAATAGATGCAGTGCATGTAGCAAACTTATTTTTTAGAGAAATACTCAAATTGCATGGATTACCTAGGAGTATAGTTTCAGAAAGAGATGTAAAGTTTGTTGGTTACTTTTGGAGGAAACTTTGGAAGAAGTTGAAGAAAGATCTAAAGTTCAATTCTAAATTTCACCCGCAGACTGATGGACAGAAAAAAGTAGTGAATAGGAGCTTGGGGAATTTGTTGAGATGTTTGGTTGGAGAGAAGACCAGAAGTTGGGATTTAGTCCTTGCATAAGCAGAGTTTTCATACAATAATTTAGTGAACAGGAGTACATGAAAGACATCTTTTGAGATTCTTATTGGAATTCATCCTAGAGGTATACCAGAGTTATGAGACATCAATATGGAAGATAAAATGAGTGCAGAATCATAAGAATTTGTAAAACACATGAAGAAAGTACATACTCAAGTAAAACAACAATTGGAAGATACAAACCAAAAATATAAGGAGAAGGCAGATGAGAAGAGGAGACATAAGGAATTTGAAATTAGAGATGAAGTGATGGTATATTTGAGGAAGGAAAGATTTCTAGTTGGGACATACAACAAGTTGAAGATGGGGAAGTTTGGACATTGTAGGATCTTGAAGAAGTTTGATTTAGGAAATGCATATGAAGTGGAGTTACCAGATGGTATGGGTATATTGCCTATACTTAACATTGCAGATCTACTTGAGTATCATGAAGTAGAATTCAGTGAGGACAATACAATCGAATTGGAGAATCAGTTTCCTAAACAACAGACAAATGAGATTGAGGAGATTCTAGATATCAAAGATGGGAGAAAGACTCGTGGAAGATTGTACAAAGAATATCTTGTGAAATGGAAAGGTAGACCAATGGAGGATTCTTCATGGATTTCTCAAGCTGAGGTAAACTGTCTTGGTTTTCCTTTGGCCTTTACAAAGTGAGAGACTCACTTTTCATTAACCTCAGATGTTTGATGCAGGAGCATCCTTGGTTCTTGGCAATCTTGCATCAACCAAAAATATTTTTCTTTGAGTTTTTTTCTTGTTTCATTCTTTCTCAGTTCATGTTGGTGGATTCATCATATTTTCTCACCAAAACCTATGGATCTCTATGTACATCATGAACACGTTAATTTTCCTTATTCTAAGATTTGACCATAATTGGGTCATTTTCCAATAAGTTATCGATTCTAAAATTCTTGGCAGTTTCTTGAGTTGGCACCAGAATAGTTTCCAAGCCTAACAACTAGTCTGATCATTTTTGGATCATTCCCATGACTTGTGGATCTTAACGGTGTGATTTTAAATGTTCCTTGGAGTGTCCCCAACCTTCATTATAGGTACACAAGTTCGTCTTATGCACCCATTGAAGAGTAATTCAAATTTGAGGCTAGCTAGTTCATGTGCCTATCATATTTTCTTTCATTGGAAAATGTGATGATCTCTGGCTAACGCGGATATTTCCAAAATCACAAATATAGTATAAATCTTGTAATAGATCATTAGAATAGGTGAGTATATTTGGTAGTAGAATTAGTAGTTGATTAGGTGGATGAAGATTGATCATAATTGTAAGATTTTCTCATATATAAGAGCATGTTAGAATGTTGCATATTTAATTAGGCCCGTGAGCCGAATCTATAAGCCTGGATGTTGCCAGTTGAATGTAACTGAGATTTTTGTTAATGAGAATATTTTAATTTGCATTTTCCTCCATATTATGTGTTGCTTTCATTGTGTCACTCTTGTTGCATGGTATGGATTGTTCTCTCTGAGAACCCTCCTATCGTGGCTACACCAAAACATAAGTGGTATTCTCATTATCCCTTGAATGTAATTTAAAAAAAAAAAACTACTTAGAATCTTCCTTGGGAGTGGATTATAATTATACTCTATATTTAAATGGCTCATTTATAGATTTATTCTATGGTGTCTTCTCAAAATCACATAAAACCTTCTACCTCTTATTTTAATTAGCCATAATTCATGTGGCTTGGAAGACCTCATGAATCCCATTTGAATCAACTTATCTTGTTCTTGAATGAACATTTTAGCAAATCAATCAAAGGGAAGAATGGGTCATCCACCTCTAATAAAACTTCAGCTTTTGTGAAAGATAAAAATAAATATAGAATATGTGGGACTAGTCTCAATAACACATTCAAAACTATTTATGCATCATTTCTATATATACAATATTCTTCTAGGTGTATTTTTATTGATAAAACTTTGTGATGCAATCTAATATATTTTCCACGCTACTAAAATCAAGATTCATTAGATTATTTTCAATTTGATAAGCTCTAACATCATTACTTTGATTATAAAACTTAGCAAATGTATCCCAAGCCTCCTTAAGCATTTTATAATTATCAACAAAAAAACACAAAAAGAAAAAATATAAATGGGGGTTTGCTCATATTGATGAATCCATTCTCCCTTTTTTCTTGCATCAATAAATTTATATAAAAACCAATACATTTGCATGCCCTGTACAATTTTTTTTTTATAAAATATAGTTGAGCATCTAAAGTTATACTATTATGTCAAGAGGTATATTACAATGGCATCAACCAAAAAAGCAATGTGTAAGGAAAAACTCTTCAGCTAGAAATTGATGTTCAAATGACATGAAAATCCATATCCACTCTTAAATTTTATGTTCTTATCTTTTGAAAAAAAATACAGTATTATTGTTAACTTCCTAAAATAAATTTAAAAAACAATTTTATTTTCATGAAAGCCATTAGTTTTGTTTGAGATTCTATTTTTCAAATGTTTTAAATATTTTCAATAAAACTTAAATATTTTTTTAATATTATTTTTTGGAAGATAAATATGAAGGGGTAATCTAAAAGCAAAAAAATGGTTACAATTTAAAATAGCATTCAATTAGGGTCAGGATTAGAGTTTTGATTAGAGAAAAAATGATGAAAATATGCGCCTTGACAAGGATAACTCTCAACATATTTTATATATATTAATATTTAATATATATATGCTAGTTATAATATATATTTACATATAAGACTCTTGGGATGAGTCAAATGGAACCCTTACAAACAAGAGGAGGACAAAGGAGGCTAATATAGAAGCATGAAATCCCATGCAAGTGAAGACTATACAAGGGGTGGCTCTTATTATATCTAGATTATGCTTGATTTAACAAACATATCCAAACAGAGTTACATAAACCAAATATAAACAAAAACAACAAAGACACATTAAGCTTCTAGGAGGAACATTGATGTTTATGTTACATACAAAACCGATTTCTTCACCATTTTCTCCAACTAAAGCCACATAGATGATGTTGTTCACATATACTAACATATGAGGTTGTGTGATGTGGTGGTCCTGGAATACATTCTGCACCCTCTCTGAAAGCTTAGCATCTACTTCCCAAAGATGAGATTGAAGAGAATCATGAACTGTAATAGGACAAACATTGTGGATTTTGTGTTTAATTGCATTACAAATGCAATTTATAACTGATGGGTTTTAGATTTTAGAGTGAGTAAACAGTCCCCCAACCATGGCACTTGGGACATTGTGGAAGTTGTACAGTTGTACAAGTTGTTGTTGAAGGACTCTTCAGTAACTAGGTATTCATGAATGTAATTAAGGGAAAACCTCCTAACAATATATGCATCTCGTTTCCATATTATTATTTTTCTATGTAGAATACTTATATGTTGTTAGTGGATGGGTAATATGTTTATCTATTGTAACAATTAGAAGGGACATAATAATGAAAAGAACTAAAATCAAGCCACAATAACAATTCTCCAAATCACTTCATCAAGAGACCGCCTTAACAAAAAAAATAATGGTAAAATTATTTAAAAGTGGGCTAATATCAAAAGGTACATTTATGCAAGCCTTGTGCTTGTGAATGATGAAAAATATATTTTAATCAAAATTTAGAAGTTTAAATAATTTTTCTATTTCTACAAACAATGTTTTCAAGAGATGTCATACAATCCAAGTGTACAGTATTCCAATTTGAGTTAGTATATATTTTGTACAAAAGGATTAAAAAAAACTTTTTGAAGGTTTTGGGAAAAGTTATTAAACATTGATAAATTGATAGGTAATTATAGGATCTTTGAAAACTTTGAATGTGATGGAAGCAACAAATCTAACCAAAAGTGTGTCACAAGTAGTATAATTTATAAAATATTGGAAGAAGTCTTTGCTTCAAATTTTTGTAGATTTTTCCTCTTATATCCAACTAAGATGTAGCAAAAGGGAAAATTAGATATTATAGACCACTGGAAATGATGGTGAGCTTAGATCTTCTCCAAAAGCCACTAAATAATTCTAACATGATGACACTAAATAGAATATTTGATCCTTAATGAAACTCAATATTTTGATGACAAGAGTGACCACAATAGCAAGATCAAGATGGCAATTGAAGATTGTAAATGCAATATGATAGCTATTATTATAAATTGATGTAAATATAATAAAGTATTTTGAATGCAGTAAATGTGAAGTATATAGGCCTCTTAGAGTGAGCACAATGGCAAGATCAAGAAGACAATTGAAGATTATAAATACAATCTAATAATTATTCCTTTAAAAATCATGTAAATACAATAAAATATATCACATGCAATAAATGTGAAGTACAAATATAGGCCTCTTAGATGCATGAGTTGGGATGACACATGTCCAAGACATCGTGTGTTAATTCCTAATCAAAAGAACAATTAACTTAGTCAATTAAGATAAAGGTGGCATTGATATGATAGAGGTTGCAATTAACCATCATCAATCAAGGATTGGTGAGGAAGTAGTAGAACTTGATATAAAATATGCAATACAGTAAATAATTAAATGCAAGTAAAAAATAAACCAACATTGTTATTACTAATTATTTTAGAATATATTTTGATTTTGTTTGATACTTTGAAAGATAAGAAGAGGTGAATATTCTAAAGAATGTAAAAATCTTAAATAATATAAAATCTAATTATAAGAATTTATTTGTCCCCAAATCTCATCAGATTCAACAAGATAATAGATTAATATATTTATGAGGCCTCAATGAGATTATTTTTGGCCAAAAGTTAGTGCTCAATAGTTTATGGTTATTTATTTGGCTGTGAATGATCTCATAGCTCTATCTTATTTCATAATCCATCTTGCCTTCACCATAGAATTACAGGGTTACATTCTTTTCCTATGGTTTGAATGTAGAGTCAAGGTTAGAAGTTGAAATCTTGAGAACGAATGTTAATAAATATATGACCAACTTGTACGGATCTGTCACATGTCAACTTCATTGTTCTTAAAAACTAGTCCATTGAATGATATCAAGTTGAAATGTTGCATAGTTAAGAGTCATTGAATCTTTGTTGGAATTACTATTTCTTTTGTCACATTTTCTTGACCGGTTGCCTCTCATGTTTCGTTTCATAATTTTCTTGGGCTTTTGAGATGAACTTCTACAATACAACTATTTTTTTCTATGGTTTGTTGGCTGTATTCAGTTCACTGATGCAACTAATTATCAATCATCTAGAAGCAAAAGAGACAGAAAACCTTTATGTCTTACAGAAAACCTTTATGTCTTATCAATTTCAATGGGTGCCCTTTCGCTGTTTTATGTTGTTTTGCTAATTACTAGTTGTCTGCTTAGCAATTTCAACTCATAATTATATATTTTGAGTTACCTTATTGTAAATTCAATTGGAGGGAGGTATGGAAGAGTGACAGTCAAAGAAGTTTCTGTCATACAATATGTATCTGTCATGCTTTCCTAAAAGATTACGAGTTCCATGATCTCACCTTTTTTTGTCACTTTCCATTTGGTAGGTCGCATGCAACTCCCAAGCGTCTATGTATTTGTCCTGCTTTCCTAAAATATTGTCAAATTCAACGTGCTACCATTTTCCATTTTCCTAAAATATTGTGATATGCTAATGTTAGATTATTTAGAGGAATTATCTTTACTATATCTTGATTGGTTCTATCATTCAGATAAATGTTCAGATAGTCAAAGATTTTGTATTAAATTTGTCCTTATTGAACATAGAAAGATGCAAAATTTCAATTCTGGTTCTGCTTAAAAATGGAGGCGGCATATTCAGCAGTAGACGTCAGATAGAGACTCTAGAATTGTTTAGAACTACTATGTGTTACAATTTACATCAGCATAGAAAACTAGAAATAAATGTCAATTATGTTGAGTCATTTATTTATGTTTATATCTGATTTTTTTAACTATATGCCATTAATTATTATTAATTATGGATACTATTCAAACATTATATTTTTAATGATCGAATATTCAATAATAATGATACATTTCACCTAAAAAAGTGATAAACTGTCATTCAATTTTTATTGATAAAGAATGATATTAAAATTAACTCTACTTGACCATTGAAAAAATAAAAAACAATCATACCTTACCCAATTCAAACTTTTAAACTTGAATCCCAAAGAAAATGCTTTTTAATGCCAATCCCTTTGATAGACGACATAAAGTCACAAACTCCTGGTAAACACATCCCAAAAAACTACAAAATTCAACTGATGTTTCCTTGTTTATAATTTCATTCATAAAATTATCAGCATTCAATCTCCATATTTCAGATATAAAATAGGATTGCATTAGCAAGACAGAGAATCTGGCAAGGCAGAAATCTCCGTATTGCTTTTTGTACTTTTGGGTTTGACAGGCCCAAGATATCACATGTACTGTTCAAGTCAATTGCTTCCTTTAAACCCCCTGTCTCACATATATCATAAACTTCAGTGCTAAAAAATAAAAAATAAAAAATAAAAATATACATAATTTCCATCTACATATGATAATAGAAATTTTTTATATTATCACATTTTTTCTTGTTTATATGAATGCCATGCATCCTTCAGGTCATATGGTTTATTACACAACAAATTTTCTTTTATATTTGAGAATCGGATAGTTTTGGGTCAAGTCTAGGTGTTCCAATTCCTTCTATTGCATTCGGTTATCATGTTCCTTTGCATTTTATATTGATATATTGAACCTTGTACAAAGTTGTAGCATTTACTTGCTGTATTCATTTTTAATTTTTATTTATTTTTTGGTAAAACTAGTGGACCTTTAAAGTGATGGTATTGGCAACACTTTTCATGTGTAAACACATGGAGCTCATATTTGTGTATTTGTGTATTGTTCATACTAGAGAGATAATTAATTGTATATTTGTCATGGTGAAAAATATATCTTTATGTCTTTTTACATTTAATTTGTTATTTGTTTTGAATTAATATTTTGATATCTATATCTGATGATAAATTGTGTTATCTTGTATAATATTAGGCTCATTTATCAAACACTTTATTTAATGTTTATCCATACATGATCTTATTGTTATTAGCATATCTCAATTCTATGTGTACATGTTCTTACTTATTTGGCATATTTGTTTCTTATCCATGTTGACCCTTACTCTAATCTTCAAATAGCCTCTCTATCATGACTAATTCTACAAGTCATATCCGAACTCAAGTTTGTGGTTGTCCATGTGATTTCAAATCCAACATATCTAAATTCATACTTGAAATTTTAAATTTGACCAATTGACTCCCATTGGCTTTCCCATATAGATCTCACTATGTACACATTCAAATGGTCTATGATCATGTGCTTGTGTAAAACGACATGCATTTTCATTAAGGATATTTGAAAAGTAATTGATCTCTTGTTCATTTCTATTACTCTAGAAGAAGACCTAGGAGTGTCAAATTTAAATTTGGTACTTCAGAGGAGTAATAAATCTAATTTCTAGGATTTTCTCTATTATTTTCATTCATTTTGTCAAAGTTCTTAATTTGACATCCTTACATAGTTTCACATATTGGAAAATAGTGGGATCTCTTCGCATGCAAACCACCATTTATCTAATATCATTTTTCCCATGAGAGATTAAACAATCTGCATATGGATTACATTGAGGAAAGAATTTAGAGGTTATCAAAGGTTCAATTTGTAACTATTGATAGAGTTCACACTCACAAATAAGACCTAGATTGACGGACATGATCTAAAGTAGAGTATACAAGAGCAATTTGGTTTCTTTCCATACATTTGAATCTCAAGGACCTTTTATGACCTCATGTGCGAAAATTCTAGAGCCACCCACTTGACACCCATTCTTCAATCACAAAGAAGTCATCTCTATCATCTTCATCTACCATCATAATTATTACACACATGTCAATTATTAATTTGATATAATCCATTCCATCAACCATTACTATTTAGTCTAGTTTATTGATGCTTATGTGTGTACATTTTATTGGATTAACCTAGACTAACCCTTTAAAAAATATTTTTTTCCTTTTAATTTTGGTAAACCGAATAAATCTTACATAAAATTAGGGTCTACTTAAGATTCTCAAATATGTCATTATATATGATTTTGTAATTTTTAAAATCAGATAATTATTTTCTTTTTCCTGAGATCTCATCAAATTCAACAAGTAATAGATTAACATATTTCTGAGGTCTCAAAGGCCGATGGTTATTTATTTGGCTGTGAAATCTTAGCAATGAATGTTCATAAATATATGACCAACTTGTATGGCTCTATGACATGTGAGCTTCATTGTTCTTAAAAACTATTACATTGAATCTTATCAAGTTGAAATGCTGCATCGTTAGAGTCGATGAAACTCTCTTGGAATTACTGGTTCTTTTGTCACATTTCATGCCCTATTGTATATCATGTTTCATTTCATAAATTTGATGGGTTTTTTAGATGAATTTCTACAAGACAACTTTTTTTTTTTCTATGGATTTGTCGGTTGTATTCAGTGTACTGATGCAACTGATTATCAACCATCTAGAAGAAAAGTAGAAGTAAGCACAAGAGACAGAAAACCTTTATGTCTTATCAATTTCAATGGGTGCCCTTTCGCTGCCTTTTTTGGTTGTCTTGCTAATTACTAATTGTCTGCTTAGTATTTTCAAGTCATAATTATATATTTTGAATGCCCTTATTGCAAATTAATTAGAGGGAGATATGGAAGAGTGAAAGTCAAATAAGTTTCTGTCATGCTTTCCTAAATGATTACGAGTTCCATGATCTCACCATTTTTGTCACTTTCCATTTAGTAGGTTCTATGCAACTCCCAAGCGTCTATGTATTTGTCCTGCTTTCCTAAAATATTGTCAAATTCAACGTCCTCCTATTTTCCATTTTCCTAAAATATTGTGATATGCTAATGGTAGATTATTTATAGGAATTATCTTTGCTATATTTTGATTGGTTCTGGCTTTCATATAAATGTTTTAAATATTCCAGGGAATGGTAGAAATTTTATTTATTTGAAATATATATCATGGGATATTAGAATTTAGTATCATAAAAGGGTAATAATATTAGAGATTGCAAGCTCCTCCCTTGGATGACTCTGATATATAAACAATGTAAATTTTTTTGTTATAATATGTATTATATAGTGGCTGGCCCAATTTTTACCAAAAGAAATGTTAGTGTTTCAGTATTCTATTTAATCATAATTATTAATGGTCAGATAGTCAACAGTATAAAATGTATTCTATTCAAACATTATATTTTTAATGGTCAAATATTTAATAATAATGACATATTTCGCCCAAAAAAATGATAAACAGCTATTCAATTTTTATTGATAAAGTTTATTTTTGACTACTAACTGAATGATATTAAAATTAACTCTACTTAAAAATAAAATCATCAAAAATTACAGTATAATTTTATCACCAACACAAAATTTAAAAAAAAAAAAAAATCATGCCTTACCCAATTCAAACTCTTAAACTTGGATCCCAAAGAAAGTGGTCTCTTAAAACCAATCCATTTGATAGACGATAGAAAGTCACAAGCTCCTGGTGCACACATCCCAAAAGGCCACAAAATTCAACTGATGTTTCCTTGTTTATAATTTCATTCATAAAATTGTCAACATTCATTCTCCATATTTCAGACATAAAATAGGATTGGATTAGCAAGACAAAGAATTTGGCAAGGCAGAATTTTCCATATGGTTTTTTGTACTTGTGGGTTTAGCAGGCCCAAGATATCACATGTACTGTTCAAGTCAATTGCTTCCTTGAAACCCTCTATCTCACATATATCATAAGCTTCACTAAAAAAATAAAAATTAGAAATACATATAATTTCAATCTTCATAATTGTTTATATTATCTCAACTTTTCTTGTTTATATGAATTCCATGCATCCTTCAGTTCATATGGTTCATTACACAAGAAATTTTTCTTTATAATTGAGAATCAGATAGTTTTGGGTCAAGACTAGGTGTTCCAATTCCTTCCATTGCCTTTGGTTATCACGTTCCTTTGCATTTTATATTAATATATTGAACCTTGTACAATGTTCTAGCGTTTACTTCGTGCATTTCATTTTTAATTTCTATTTTGTTTTGGTAAAACTAGTGGACCTCTAAAGTGACATCATTGCCTAACACTTTTCATGTGAAAACACATGAAGCTCATATTTGTGTATTGTCCATATTAGTAATTTCATAAATTTCAATTTGATGAATGGATCCCCCATCTTTATTTTTTCTTAATTTACTTTTTCCACAGATTAAAATTGTGTATTCGTCATAGTGAAAAATATATCTTTATGTTGTTTTCCATTTAATAATTTGTTATTTGTTTTGAATTAATTTTTTGATATCTATATATGATGATAAATCATTTTATCTTGTATAATGTTAGGCTCATTTATCTAATACTTATTTAATATTTATCCATACATGATCTCCTATTGTTATTAGCATATCTCAATTCTATGTGTGCATGCTCTTTTTTATTTGTCTTATTTGTTTCTTATCCATGTCAACCCTTATTATAATCTCCAAATAGCCTTTACCTATCATGACTAATTCTACATGTCTTATCCCAATTCAAGTTTGTGGTTGTCCATGTTATTTCAAACCGAACATATCTAAATTCATACTTGAAAATTTAAATTTGACCAATTGACTACCATTGTTTCCCACAAAGAGTTCACTATGTACACATTCAAAAATAGTTATGATCTTGTGCTTGTGTAAAACAACATACATTCTCTTTAAGGACATTTGAAAAGTAACTTATATCTTGTTCATTTCTATAATTTTAGAAGAAGAAATAGCAACTTGACACATTTGAATTTGGTGCTTAAAAGGAGTAACAAATCCAATTTCTAGGCATTTCTCTATTGGTTTCATTCATTTTGTAAAAGTTTTTTATTTGACATCCTTACATAGTTTCACATATTGGGCAATAGTAGGATCTCTTCGGGTGCAAACCACAAAATCTAATCATTTTTTTCCCATGGGAGATTAAACAATCTACATTTGTATTACATTGAGGAAAGAAATTAGAGATTATCAAAGGTTCAGTTTGTAACTATTGATAGAGTACACACTCAAAAATTAGACCTAGATTGATGAACTTGATCTAAAGTAGAGTACACAAGAACGGTTTGGTTTCTTTCCATACTTTTTAATTCCAAGGACCTTTTATGACCTCGTGTGCACAAATTCTAGAGCCACCCATTTGACACTCGTTCTTCAATCACAAAGGAGACATCTCTATGATCTTCATCTATTATCATAATTATTATACACATGTCAATTAATTTTCAATAAATCCATCCATCAACCATTACTATTTATTCTAGATCTTGTTGATGCTTATCTGTGTACATTTTATTTGAATAGCCTAGACTAACACTTTACAAAATATTTATTTCCTTTTAATTTTGGTCAACCCAATAAATCTTACATAAAATTACGGTCTATTTAGGATTCTCATAAATGCCATTATATATGACTTTGTAACTTTTCAATTTAGATACTCATTTTCTCTTATTTATTTTCTTTATTAATCACTTTTTTAACAGTTCATTGTTTTTTAATTATCCATCATTTTTCCCACATTTTGTCTTGACCTAAGGTATCTTACTTTTTAAAAGAACTAGTGAATATATTTCATGATATGCTTGTGAATAAAAAATATGGTCTAGAGTGTATCTACCTCCACCTATACCTCTACCATAGAAGCCCCATCCATTGCTACTTCTAACATCTTATTAGTATTCTACCCTTTAATACACCTATTCCCATGTCACTTTTATCTAGCACTATTGATCCTATTATTATACATCACTTACCTGATCTAATATTTCCATATCCCATAGTATTGATTCCCTTAACCCAAAGCATAGACCCATCCAACCTTTTTGCATCTCATTCCTATATATATTGTACATTACCTCAACCAATCATAGAGGTTGATCAAATATATTATAAGAAAGTGGGTGCAAAGCCTAGTTGGCAAGATTAAAATGAATCTCCAAATCATATTCATACACCTTAAAAACATTTAAGATGATCAAATTTCTACTTCCTATGGATTTTTAGCACCTCAATTTTTTATTTATGGTGATAAATGTGATCCTAATAATTATTTATAATCATATACATTGTAGTGTAGAAAATGTATCCTTTTACATTTTCACACTTGTTTGGGAACTCTTAATTAAAATGGACTTAATAATGCGATGCAGGAGCATCTAGTGGTGTGAGGGAAATCTTGCATCACCCAAAAAGATGTTTTCCATTTATGTTCCTATTATTTTTTTTTGTAGATATTTTTGCATTTTTGGATACCCTTTTTGTCGAATAAGAGTTTCCAACTTTCAGAACTGCTTTTCTATTTTTTCTGCTCCTCCTATTTTTAACATGTGTGAATTTGAAGGCATGGGAAGACAAAAATTTATGGGAAGGTTCAGGATAGAAAAATAAGCACTTTGATTAAAGAATCGGGTCAAGATCATTCACGTTTTGAAAGTTATTCAAGTTCTAGTTTCTACTTTTTTCCCTGAAAAACCTTCCGAGTATAGTTTGAGGCACTAAACGGTTCTGGATGGACCCGAAAATTCACAAAAATACCAAAGTAGTTAGTTGTAAGCCTAATACATTGTCTTTTCGAGAGCTTTTCGAAAAGGTATTATCATTGAAAATCCAATAGTCAGATTAAAAGTTATGGCTTCCGGAAATTGGTGCATTTTTAGAATGTGAATTTAAATTTGAATTTCGAATTGTAATTTTTGGCGCCAAACCACCAAAACTCATATCTTGAATGTTGTTTTTGAATCCAAACCAAAAAGGGGTTATTTATGGGCTAGTTTTTGATTTTTTGGTAACTTTTTGGTGAAAAAGAGTTCGCATGCTGGGTATGTGCATGATCATGGTGCGCCAAAAAGTGGCAATATTTGTAGGGTATGTGGCTGACGACTTTTTTTCACCCAAAATTAATGAAACGAAAAGGGTTTTTAGAGGAGATTCTCAGCTTTCCAAAAATGTAAATTATGATTTAATTTTAATTTAATAAATAATTATTATTCATTTTATATTAGAATTACGACTAAAGTCCATCGATAGGCTAATTGAAAAATATCTATAACTTTCAAACGGTATCATATTTTTGAATCCAAAACATGCGTCACATTCTATGCTTCACATAATATAGGATTAAAAAAAGAAAAATTAAATTTCATCAAGTTTTGACCAAGTTAAGGTGGTTAGACAGATCGAGTTTTATATTTTCTTAAAGTTGTAATAAAAAATTCATAATTAATTATTTACTTGGAAAAATTATAAAAAATATATATCACATCCGGACATGAGTCCTCTACTTATATATAAAATCTTACAAAAATATTATCATTTTATTATGGTTAGGATAGTCAAACAGACACCTACTTCTTATTTTTTCGCTGAAATTTAAGTACTCTGCATTGAAATTTCAAATTTTCACCAAATAGATTTTATTTATTTTTAAATAAACCTAGTATTTTAGAAACTACATTCAATTTTCTACAAATTCTATTTTTACATATTTTTGAAATAATACAGATAATTTATTCAAATATTTACATCAAGTTGCCTAACACTGATTTTTCTGAATTTTTTGCCACTTAAGGGCCTATTTTTTGCATGATGATCCTGCACATACACTGCTGCGAAAGGGGAATCTGGGTAATTTTTTGTAAGTCTATAATTTGCATGTATCATTGATCCCAAGGATTTGAGATCCTCTGCATGTAACAATTCCATATTTTTGAATCAAATATTATTCTCTATTTTGTGAGTGTTATTATGTCTCGGGTTTGCTTCCTCGTTAGGTGGTATCAGAGTGGGTTTTCTTGAGCATGTGAATAGATCGCCGATCGTGAGGTAGTTTGCATGAGGACCGTGGTTGTGGGTCCAATATCTTCAAGGTGCCTCCAAGAGTGATTCCTAGTAGGCGTGGTGGTGCCAGAGGTGGTAGAGGTGGCATAAATACTAGTGGAAGAGATCCATTGGTGGCTGAGGGTTTCAGAGCCCTCCAGAGACAATTGATGCATTGCAAAAACAAATGAGAAGAAGGTTAAACCCGGGAAGGAGAGGAGAAAGTGAGGATGAAGAAGAGGTGGAAGATTCATACATAGAAGAGAAAGAAGAAGCAACTGATCAAGATCAGATGTAGCTGATAAGGGCCATTTCGAAGATCGAAAAAAGACCCAAAATAGAATTCCCCACTTATTCTGAAAGTCTAAACCTGGAAGAGCTGATCGACTGGATCAACGAGCTAAAAGAATATTTTGAGTATGAAGAATTAGAGGACCCAAATTGGGTTAATTTTGCAAAAAACGAAGCTGAAGGGCCATGCCAATATTTGGTGGAAAGAGGTCCAGTTGGAGAGAAATCGAAGAGGAAAAGGAAAGATCAGCAATTGGGATTGCATGGTGGAGAAACTGAAGAAGCAGTTCATACCAATAGACTATGAGTTAGATCTACTAAATAAATTTCAAGGGTTGAAGCAAGGAAGTAAATCTGAGAAAGAATACACATAATATTTTCACAAGATGATCATCAAAACGGGCCATGCAGAGGCCAACAAGGAGAAGGTAGCCCGTTATCTTAATGGGTTATGACCGATCATTCAAGAGGAGCTAAGCCTAGTTAGAATGACCACCATTGAGGATGCAGACTATTTTTCTCTGAAAGTTGAGAAACTTAATAAAAGATTTGACAGCAAGCGAAAAGGATGAGGAGGTCAAAGCCGAAGGAGTAGTGGAAGATCTTCTGCAAGCCGAAATAAGGATGAAAGGAGAAATGAAGATGTAGGTACCAATCAAAGCCAGAAGAATGATAACTTCTACCGCCCTCGTGATCAAAACAGTGGTGATCAAAGAGGTAGAGGATGAGGAAGATCTAGGCCAGGACCCGGAAGAGGTGGTTTCAGGAGAACTTGTTTCCATTGTGGTGAAGAAGGGCATCGAGCCTATGAATGTCCACAACACCAAGGAAGGATAGATAGAAGGATAGAAGGTCATGGAAGGGTTGCACATGCAGATGAGAAGGCTCAATCTGAGCATTCAGATGATGTTGAAAGAGGAGAAGCCCTAGTGGTTAGAAGAGCCCTGGTGACTGAAGAAAAGGAGCTGAAATAGAGGAAGAATATGTTCTGCACAAGGTGCAAGTGTGAAGACAAATGCTATGAAGTCATTATTGATAGTGGGGTCACAGATAATCTGGTGTCAGAAGAGATGGTTACGAAGTTGAAGTTGAAAAGGGAAAGGCACCCACATCCATATCGAATTTCCTGGTTGAAAAAAGACCGCAAATTTTTGGTCAATGAGCAGTTCCTGGTGAAGTTCAAGATCAAAAGCTATCGTGATGAGGTACTATGTGATATCATTCCCATGGAGACATGGCATATGTTGTTGGGGAGGTCGTGGCAGTTTGATAGGTGAGTTGTACATGATGGCCATGCAAACACTTATTCCCTAATGAAGGATGGAGTCTGTCATAAGTTGAAACCCCTGAAGAAGGATGAAGAAAAGGTATGCAGTAGTGCTAGAATTTGTTTTGTCGATGGAAGGAAATTTTTAGAAGGCATGAAGCATGAGCATATGTGTTATGCATTAATTCCTAGAATGGAAAAGGAAGATAGTGAGAAGGTGCCAGTAGAAGTTTCTGGACTATTGGATGAGTTTCAAGAGATTATTTCTAATAATGTGTCTGAGGGTTTACCACCAATGAGGAAGATCAGTCATCAGATTGACTTGATCCCTGGAGCCAGTTTTCCAAATAAGGCAGCTCATAAAATGACTCCTATAGAAAATGAGTTAAACAGAAAAGTTCAGGAGTTGTTGAGAAAGGGTTTGATTTGAGAGAGTCTGAGCCCATGTGCAGTACCTATAGTACTAGCACCGAAGAAGGATGGGGAGTGGAGGATGTGTACAGACTCCTGAGCCATAAATAAGATAACAATCAAGTACAGATTTCCCCTACCAAGGACGGATGACCTGATGGACTGTTTGAGTGGAGCACAGTGCTTCACGAAGATTGATCTGAAGAGCAGATATCACCAGATCTAGATTCGAGAGGGTGATGAATGGAAGATTGCCTTCAAGACCAAGGAGGGCCTATACGAGTGGTTAGTCATGCCTTTTGGGCTAACCAATGCACCGAGCACATTCATGCGACTCATGAATGAGGTACTGAAAGAGTTTCTGGGAAGTTTTGTCATTGTGTATTTAGATGATATTTTGATTTTCAGTAAGAACTTGGATGAGCATTTAATGCATATTCTTAGGGTTTTTGAGAAGTTGAAAGAGGAGAAACTGTTGATAAATTTGAAAAAGTGTAGCTTTGTTAAAAAGGATTTAGTGTACTTGGGGTTTGTAGTCTCAGCAGAGGGTCTAAAGATGGACCCACAAAAGGTGAAGGTTTTTCTAGAATGGCCTATCCCACGAACTACTACTGAGGTAAGATCTTTCCATGGTTTGGCCAATTTTTATAGAAATTTCATTAGAAACTTTAGTAGTATTTGTGCACCCCTGACTGAAACAATGAGAGGGGATAGAAAAGAGTTCAAGTGGAGCACTGGAGCAGCAAAGAGTTTTGATCTGTTCAAGTAGAAGGTGACAAAGCAACTAATTTTAGCCCTCTCAGATTTCAATAAGGTGTTTCATGTGGATTGTGATGCTAGTGGTTGTGCCATTGGAGCAGTGATGAGCCAAGAAGGTAAGCCCATTGCCTATTTTAGTGAAAAGTTAAATGATGCAAAGAGAAAGTACTATGTATATGATCAAGAATTTTATGCAATAGTTCAAGCATTAAAGAAATGGATTTGTTATCGAAGGAATTTTTTTTATTTACTGATCATCAAGCATTACAGTATCTGAGTAGTCAGGGAAAATTAAATCAGAGGCATATGAAATGGGTAGAATTTTTGTAGAGTTATACTTTTGTTTTAAAGCATAGGAGTGGAAAGTCGAATAGGGTTACAAATGCCTTAAGAAGGAGGCAAATATTGTTGAAAGAGATGCAGATTGAAGTGGTTGGGTTCAATGAACTCAAGACATTGTACCCTGAAGATCCTGATTTCACAGAGGCTTGGAAAGCTTGCAAGGAGTCTGTTACAGTTGACAGGATGAAGTGGCTGGATTTCATAATCCAAGATGGGATGTTGTTTAAGGGAAGCCAATTGTGTATTCTGAGGAGTTCCATGAGGGAGAACTTGATAAAGGAGAAGCACAGTGGAGGAATGGTAGGACATTTTGGTCGGGATAAGACTATTTCCATTATTAGTGAGCATTATTATTGGCCTTAGTTATCACAAGATGTGAAGAAGTTTGTGTAGAGTTGTAGGGTATATCAGATGGCTAAAGGAGTGAGCCAAAATATTGGGTTGTAGTAGCCCTTACCTGTACCAAAGAGGCCATGGGAGGATATAAGTATGGACTTTGTTCTTGGTTTGCCAAGGACACAAAGAGGGAATGATTCAGTCTTTGTGGTAGTTAACAGGTTTTCAAAGATGGTAGATTTCATCCCATGCCAGAAGACCCATGATGCAGTCCACATTGTTGACTTGTTATTTAGAGAGGTGGCGAGGCTACATGGTTTGCCAAAGAGTATAGTCTCAAATCATGACACAAAATTTGTTGGGTACTTTTGGAGGACCTTATAGAAGAAGTTGAAAATAGAGTTGAAGTTCAGTTCTGCACACCATCCACAAACTGATGGGCAGACTGAGGTTATGAACAGAAGTCTAGGTAACCTACTAAGATGCTTGGTAGGATATAAACCCAAGGGATGGGACATGATCTTATCCCAAGTAGAATTTTCTTACAACAATTCTATCAACAGAAGCACTGGTAGATCACCATTCCAGATTGTGTATGGAGGTAGTCCCAGGACCGCTCCAGAATTGAGAAAGATGGACCAAGAGAAGAAGACAAGTGTTGAAGCCAAAGACTTTGTAGAGGACATCAAGAATATACATGAGAAGGTAAGAGAACATATTAACAAGATGAATATGCAGTATAAGGCTAAGGTAGATCAAAAGAGGAGGTATAAGGAGTTTCAAATTAGTGATGAAGTGATGGTCCACTTGAGGAAAGAAAGGTTTCCAGTGGGAACCTAAAACAAATTGAAGATGAAGAAGTTTGGTCCCTATAAAATTGTGAAGAGGCATGAATCAGGGAATGCATATGAGGTAGAGTTGTTGGATGGAGTCAACATTTCCCCTATGTTCAATATTTTAGATTTGAAAGAGTATCATGAAGGTGGCATAGAGGAAGTACCAACAATGGAACAGTGTGGCATTCTAGCACCTACTTCAAAGAAGGAGGAGATTGAAGAAATCCTAGATAGCTGTGTGGGAAGGAGTACCAGAAATAGACAGTATGAATAATATCTAGTGAAATGGAGAGGAAGGCCTATGGAAGATTCATCCTGGTTGTCTAAGGTAGAGGTTGACCGTTTGGGTTTTCCTCAACCATCTAAGACATGATGGGGTCACTTCTCAAATTACCCTGGGTGTCTGATGCAGGAGCATCGAGTAGTGTGAGGGAAATCTTGCATCACCCAAAAAGATGCTTTCCATTTATGTTCCTGTTGTTTTCTTTTTGTAAATATTTTTGCATTTCTGGATACTCTTTTCATTGAATAAGAGTTTCCAACTTTCAGAATTGCTTTTCTGCTTTTTCTACTCAACTCTATTTTTAACAGGTGTGAATTTGAAGGCGTGGGAAGACAAAAATTTATGGGAAGGTTCAGGATGGAAAAATAAGCACTTTGATGAAAGAATTAGGTCAAGATCATTCACGGTTTCAAAGTTATTCAAGTTCTAGTTTCTGCTTTTTGCCTTGAAAAACCTTCTGAGTCCAATTTGAGGCACTAAACGGTTCCAGATGGGCCCGAAAATTTGCGAAAATCCCAAAGTAGTTAGTCATAGGCCTACTACATCCTCTTTTAGAGAGCTTTCTGAAAAGGTATTATCATTGAAAATCCAACAGTCGGATTAAAAGTTATGGCTTCTAGAAGTTGGTGCATTTTTAGAAATGTGCTAATTTTTGAATGTGAATTTAAATTTGAATTTCAAATTGTAATTTTTGGTGCCAAACTGCCAAAACTCATATCTTGAATGTTGTTTTTGGATCCAAACCAAAAAGGGGTTATTTATGGGCTAATTTTTGATTTTTGGGTAACTTTTGGTGGAAAAGAGTTTGCATGCTACAAAAAGGGAATCTAGGAATTTTCTGTAAGTCTATAATTTGCATGTATCACAGAGCTCAGGATTTGAGATCCTCTACATATAAGAGTTCCATATTTTTGAATCAAATATTATTCTCTATTTTGTAAGTGTTATTATGTGTCTCAAGTTTGCTTCCTCATCATAATGCCTTAGTTTAGTGTTGAAAAATGTATCCCTTTACATTTTCACACTTGTTTAGGCCCTCTTAATTAAATTGAGCTTATTTTGGCATTATTAAGCCCTTTTATTCATTTACAAGCCTAATAAATTACATTTTTTGAAGGGTAAACTCGACAATAATTAATACCAACAAATCACACTTTACCTTGACCAATGTGTGTTCTAGGAATAGGTATTTGGGACCCATTTTCCCATGGGGGAATGGGTCCTCCTTAGAAATTTGAACCTAAATTAAAATTATTTTTTACCAGTATTTTAAGGTCCCCAAATCTATATTTCAATGTCAGCTTGTGATATTTGAATTTCGGGAAATTAAGGATACATACCTATAAATACAAGGTTATTTCACTAAGTTTCACCTAGCATTTTTCTAAGCAATCTAGAGATTTCAAGAGAAAATTCACAAGAGAAAATTTGATGATCAAGAGCATTCAAGAGTAGATATATTAGAGATTTATTGTGCAGCATTCAAGATCTAATCATCATGTCAAAGTCTTCTTGCATCATGCATGTTTTTGGAGCTAACATTGTGATGTAGGTTTCAAAGATCAAGTTCAAGCATTCAAAGCATTATTCAAGCATCAAGATCCACATCCATCAAATCCATTTCATGCAAGTTGTAGACCTTCCAAGATCTCGATTACCAAGGTTCATTCAAGGGTCCGTTGAGTGGTAACATAGTATTGTTCATTGTTCTTTATCTCTTTCATGCTTTATTTCAATTCAAGGTTTGATTACCAAAACAAGGTTTGACTAAGGCAAACCCCCATTCACCAAAAACAAACAATTTTTTTTCTCTTTTGTGTGTGTTACAAATTTAGGTTGAAGAAGGATTGAAGACCTCTTGAAGTGCAAGGTTGGAAAAGTTGTTAAAGTTGTTGTCAAATCATGGAATATAACCTAAAGATCTAATTTATAAATTTGCAACATTGAAACTTGGACAAATCATAAGCTACAAATCAGCATCAAAGGGTTGTGAAATATTTCTAAAAATCTTGAGAAAAGACTCATTCTCCCATGGGTGAATGAGTCCTTGGTATCCTTTGAAAAGTAACTTTTGGTGATTGTTAAACACCTTTATGCCCTTCTTAGATCTAAAATTAGTTTTATGTTTCTTCTAATATTGAGTATAATATTATTGTTTCAAGTTTGAATTGGAATAATTTGGTTGATTTGCTATTTTTAGTTTTTCTCCCACAAGTGTTGTTTGAACCTAACCCCTGTCCTCCAAGCATAAGGAAACTTGAAGATTCTCACATTAAGTTGATTCACCTAAGGGTTGTTAGTCAATTCTTTGTGAGGATCTCATTACCTAATGAATTAGTTAGAAATAGGTCCATCATGCCCCCTTATTATCATTCCAATTTTGGTGAACCTGAATTTTGAGCAACAAAACTTTCAAATTTTGGAGTCCATTTTCAACCCTAAATCTAGGATTTGCATTAATTTACATTGGATTACATTTATTTTCATCTCATTTAGGGTTGTTTAATTGCATTAGTTTGCATCTCATTTAAGGTTTTAAGTGTACATTTTGCATCCTTTAAAATCTAAAAAATTCAAAAAGATCTATCATTTTCCATAGTGTTTACATAACATTGCATGATCAGTCATTTACATTAGAAAATTGAATCAAAATTGTATCTCTTTTTTTTTTTTCCTTTTCATTTAACATCATTTTTAACTTTCATTTAGACCTCATTTTCTAGAAATTTGAAACTGTAATCACTTGTTTGAAATCAAAATCTGAAAAGCATAAAAATCAACTTAGAAATCTAGAAATCTATAAATCAATTTTTTAAAACCCCAAAGTGAGATCCATTCACCCATGGGTGTTCAATGAGTCCTTGATCAAGGATTTTTCTAAATTTTTTTATCATCAAAAACACTATTTCTATATTCTATATTCCTCCATTCAGTCTTTTGTTTCAGTTTGTAGAATTTTTGTAATCTGAAATTGTTCATATTAAGGTTAATTTGTCAAATTCAATGCATTATTTGAATTCAAAATGGCATTTAAAGAAATCATTTTCATGTTTTTACGTAACATAATTAGAAATTTATTTTTTTTTAATCTAAAAATTGCTTTTACATACTTGCATTGTATTTTACATTCTAGGGTGTTTGATTCATTTTACCTATTATCCATTTTGAGTACACCTTGGGTTTGTGAAACTTGGATGAGCTTCACAACTTGGTGTCCTATTTCCAATATTATCATGAGACATAGTTTGAGACTCATTTCATCCCATGTTACATCACTCACCATGGATTTTTGGTTTTCTAAATCTTTCACTCATAGTGTTGACACTAGTCAACCCACTATAGACCATACCCTTGACACTAAAGCTTTTCCTATGACCTCCTTACCAAAAAATAATGTAACTAATGTTGAATCAAGGGTTGCTAATGTCTCTCAAGATAACCTAAGAAGAATGGATGAACACTTAGATAAATTGTAAAAATTTGTAAGTTCTAAACCCATCAGTGATAATGTGTATCATATGATGAAAAAACATAAGAAAGTTGATTAAAATTGAACAAGCAACTTAGAAATGGTATGTAGGCTTGGTCACATCATGTAACATCACATAATAAATAAATATAAGTATCCTATAAACCCTTTGGTTAACTTCATTGAAGTTCAACCTTGTAAGTGCCTAACCAAAATGTCCCATGGCATTGCTTTCTCACGACATGACATAATCAAACATGCACTTGAGGGTCCTCTTTGCATAGCTAGAAGAATCGATGGAAAGCCTACTAATGGGATATCAATTGATCTCATCTATGTAGATAATGTGATCAATTTCAATCCATGGTTGATACTATCACTTCACCCCATCACTTGGTATTTTTTGAAAAAGACCTTCCCTAAAGATCCTTCCACAAACAAGCATTATATCTCAAGGTTTGTGTATATAAACACAAAATCAAGTGAGTCTTAACAGATGGGGGTGTAGGTCTAAGCATATGTACCCTAAAAATGGTAAATTAGCTAGGGTATTTTGATGATGTGATTAATAAGAACAAGAGTATCACCATAAGGGCTTATGATGATATGGAGAGGAACTCAGAGGGAACAATAAGAGTTCCCATTCAAGCAGAGTTAGAAATAGCAAAAAAAAATTGTCAAGTATTGGATCTTGAGTTTTCATATAACCTTCTCTTGGAATAATCATCGATCCATGTAATGCAAGAGGTCCCTTCAACCTTTCACCAATTCCTAAAATTTCCCCACAATGGTAAGGAAGTTATAGTATACATTGATCCCGAACCCTTCCATTACTGTTCAAACTTGGAGGAAAAGTACAAAAAACTCCTTCAAATATCCAACAATGACATATCATTCCACTCATTTTCCTATGCTGATCTAGCATCACTTACTTCGACCTCAATTCCATTTGCTTCAATTTTGACTCCATCCACATCAATAAATCCTCCAAAATTTGAACTCAAGATCCAAGTGCTTGAAAAGGGTTGTGGCGAATACCATTTCAAACAATCCTTTTGCATTGGGGAGATTCTCTCATCACCAAAATCCTATGAGTGACCAAATGAAATAAAGCATGTTCAAGTTGTGACATATGAAGTCAAACCCATTGTCTTCAAAAACTAGGAAGACGTGAAGAATAAAGTGGTATTTGAAGAGGACCTCTCATCATGGATATATAAAAAAGAACAAGAGGAATAGGAGTAGCTACATCCACTTCCTTTGGATCTCAACAACAAAGGATATCAGATAGCAATAAAGGTGGCCTTGGTCTACACAAAGAAGGCATAAGGGAACCCATAATAATAGTACAACACAAGAAGAACATGGGACTAAGTGATGGTTTGATAGATGTGATTACCCCAAACACTGGAAATGCCTCTGATCAAGCAATAGCTACTTCAACTATTGAAGAGACATTGAATAACTACCATCTTATGGACAACGACCTAACCATCACAAATCTATTTGAAAACTTTTGCATAAATACCATCACCTTCAGACCTACAACTGAGGACTACCATATAGAAACAAACTCCAACAAATGGGAGTGGGAGTCTTGCACCTATAGTGACTACAACCTAGATAGACTTTGGAATGTGGATAACTCTATTATCGTTACCTTTTCGTCACCCACATCCACCATAAGCTTTTTTTATAACAATTCTAACTTACCCTTACATTACCCACAACTGATCAAATGGGATCAACAACATCACACACCTAGTGTGGACTAATTCTAGAAAAAAAAAGCTATTGCAGAGTTCATGGGAATTCAATAGGGTGTCCATCAAGGAGACCACAAAGCCGGTATACCCATATAATTAAACAGGGAACATACTTTGGGGGGAGGTTGCATCCCCAAATTGTAAAATTGAAATGCACAATCCAAAAATAAAAAGGAGATCCACTAGGGGAAACCATAATGTGGCTCTATTGAATCAGGAAAAGAGAAAAATAAAGGATGCATCTGAGGGTGAAAACCTTACTAAGGCACTTGAAGATGGAGGATTCAATCTCCCCATTATAGAGTATCAAGAACACTCAGCAGCTTTGGTTGAAGGGACATAACCTATCAACGTTGGAATAGCAGAGTCACCCAAAATAACATATCATGCAGCTTCATTAGATCTAGAAGAAAAGATCAACTTCATGGAATTCATCAAGGAACATAAAATAAAATTTTCCTCAACATATGCAAATATGTTTGTGTTAGATACAATATTAGTGGTACACCACCTAATGGTATTCCTTGCATCAAATCCAATCAAGCAAAAGCTTTGCAAGATGCACCCACAAATAGCACTGTTAGTCAAGGTGGAACTTAAGAAACCATTGGACATGGGATTTATCAAACCCATAGACTATCTTGAGTGGGTATCCAACCTTGTACCAGTATCGAAACCCATTGGGGGTGGGTAAAAGCACAAAGTTGTGTCACACTTTCGGCCAACAAAATAATTTTGAGTGAAATATTTTCAACCAGAAAAGTTTCAGCCGAATAGGTTTCGACCAAAACCACATGGCCTATATGTGGTACACATAGTTTTCGTCGAATATGTTTCACTTCAATATAAAAAATTTAAAATTTTCCCTTTGTCACTATGAAATTGGCTTATTTTATATGCATGGTTTCAGTAGAAAGAGTTTTGGTTGAAACCCTTTCTACCGAAACTATCTATGTGGCATCCTATTTGACATCCAACTCAGCTTTTTTAGAATTTTCTAAAACTTTTAACTTCAACTAAGTGTTTCTTCGATCAAAATAATTTAAAAAAGAAAAAGAAAATAACTCTTTTGTAGAGCTCAGAGTGGTGAATCCAAATATGTATTTTTTATATATTTTGATTAGTTTTAATATTATTTTTTTTAAATAATGCTAGTAGGTTGTTAAAGCTAAAAAATATGTTGATTGGAAATTAAAAGAAAAATAGTAACACATGTTATAATTTTTTGAAAATGTATATGGTGCACTAGAGGAGAGAATCCTCTTCAAAAGGGTATAATTTATTTTTTGAAAATGATTAAAAAAGTAGACAATAGTTGATGTCAAATGAAACTATCAAATTCTAACTAGTTTGACTTTAGAATGGTATTACAAGAAAATATGCATCAAAATTTTAAAAAAACTTCCATGCACTAGATATTTAAGTTACCCATTTGGAAAAAAAAATAGGGGAAAATGATTTTTTTTTCTATTTTTTTCTTGACATCAAGTGAAGGTCACTTTTTTCTGAAATTTTCAACATTCTGAAATCTACTCTTAAATTGATAAAAAAATAATAATAAAAAAAAAATTTAAAAATGTTGTTGGTTAATTCCTTTATAAAGTGTGACACATGTTTGTGCTTTTACCCAGGCATACGGATCTGCACAGACTTTAGGGATATCAACAAAGAATTCCCTAAGGATGACTTCCCCCTCCCCAACATCAACATCATTGTGGATCTAACTATTGGACATGAAATTTTTTCATTAATAGATGGCTTCTCTAGTTACAATCAAATAAAGATAGTCTCTAAAGATCAACACAAAACAACTTTCACCTATGCTTGGGGAGATTTTTACTGGACTGTCATGCCATTCAACTTGAAGAATATAGGAGCCACATATCAAAGAGAAATTACTACCATTTTCTATGACATGTTGTACATTACCATGGAGGATTATGTAGATGATCTATTGGCTAAATTAGTCACAAGACATGAGCACTTGGCTAACCTAGCTAGGATATTTGATTGACTAGAGGAATACAACTTACGTTTGAATCTAAAGAAATATGTGTTCGATGTAATGTTTGGGAAACTATTGGATTACATTATATCAAGATGAGGTATCGAGGTGGATCTTGCCGAAGTCAAGGATATCTTAGAAATGCCTCCTCCAAGAACATTGAAATGGTTGTGTAGTCTATAAGGTAAGTTTCAGTCTATCAAAAGGTTCATTGCACAACTAGCAAATAAATACCATCTATTCACAAACCCCCTCCATAGAGATGTAGCATTTAAATGGGATGGAAGGTGTGACCAAGCTTTTCAATAGGTAAAGGATTATTTGTTCACTCCTCCAGTATTGATGCCTCCAATTCAAGATAAAGAAATGATTCTATATGTTTCCACAACACCAGTAGCTTTGGGATCTCTATTAGCATATCTTGATGGGCAGAATAAAGAATGAGCAGTATATTACATCATTCATACCCTAGTCAACTATGAGTTGAATTATACACCTATTGAGTGAGCATTCCTATCATTTGTCTTTGTATCATAGAAGCTTAGGCACTACATATTAAATAGACAAATCAAGTTTATATCCAAGATATACCCCTTGAAATATCTCTTGGAAAAGGTAGCTCTTATAGGTAGAATCGCTAAGTGGGTCATGATACTTAGTAAATTCTACATAGAATATTTCGACAAAAAATCCATCAAAGGATGGATATAATAGATCAATTAGCCAAAGCACCAATGAAAGACCATCAACCACTTGTAGTAGAGTTTCCATACGAAAGCATCCTAATGGAAACTCAGTAAACCCATTGGACTATGCACTTTAATGGATCCAATACTCAACATGGCTCAGGGGTTGGTGTCCTATTTTTCACCCCACAAGGATTTCCTTCCCCTATACAAACAATATAGCCAAGTATGAAGCATTGATCATTGTGTTGAGGATGGTCACAGAGTGGAAAATTAAAGAGCTACAAGTCTATGGTGACTCCCAATTAGTCATTAGGAAAGTCAACGATGAATAAAAAATGAAAGATGACAAGCTAATGCCATATAAAAGGATGGTGAATAGTTTCAAACAATACTTTTTCATTTTCATCTTTGAACAAAACCTAAGGGTTAACAATAAAGAAGTTGATTTTATGGCTACTATCAGTTCACTCTTGGACATACCTAAGAACATTCCTAGATACAAATTCCTGGTAGAACTATTTCTTATACCAGCGTTTGACATCCTGAAATATGAACTAGTGTGTGATGTTTTTGGTCCTAACTCACCTTGGTATGAGGACATATTTTCCTATATCCAACACGGAATCATACCACCCCACCTAACATCCAATCAAAAGAAAACCTTTATCTTCCAAACTTCCTAATTTACTCTCCTAGGAGATACCCTATACCACCAAAGCCTCGATCGTACATTACTTTGATGTCTTAATGTAGAAGAAGCGCAAACTTCGTTACAAGAGGTACACAAAGTTATTCATGAATCTGTCTCTAGTGGACCTAAGCTAGTCTAGAAGATACTTTGAACAAGGTACTATAGGTTGTCATTGGATTAAGAAGAAATTCATTTTTTCAAGAGGTTTCATCAATGTCAAAATGGAAATCTTGTACATTCACCTACACAAGAATTGCATCATGTCACTACTCCATGGCTCTTCTCTCAGTGGGACTAGACCTAGTAGGAAAAATATCACAGACCTTTTCCAATAGACACAAATTCATCATCACTACTATAGAGTACTTTATAAAGTGGATAGAGGCTCTTCCTCTAATTTATATCATAGGGAAATTGTGGGGACTGAAAAAGTAATCCTTCTAGTTTTCTTGTCTTGTTTGGGCCCTCCTTGTGATTTTGACTTAATTTTTCCTTGATTTAATGTTGTAATGTGGATAACACATTCACATTAGGTCTTGGGCCCTTGTGAACTAAAAGGATTCAAGTGGCACCTTACTTAAGTGTTGTAACACACTTTCAGAATTTTCTAGGTTTGTCTTTTAGTTGGGCTTTCTTATGCTTTAATTGACCCCATTTTGTATCCACAAGCCTTACTTATGTGTATTTTTTAGAATAATCTTGATAAATATCATTTAAAACATAAAAATACTAAAACCCACCTTAAATGCCTAAGGTGGGACTCATTTGACATTCTGGGTGAATGAGTCCCTTTAGGTGGGATGCATTCACTCAAGATGGTGAATGAGTCCCCTTTAGCTCAAAATTCAAATTTAATTCAAAATTCTAGTAGGTTTTTATTCTCCAAGATCTAAGGTCAACCTGTGATGTTGTAATTTCAGGAATTTTATTGCATAATTGAGTATAAATACAAGCTTCTTCCCTTGATTTTCATACCTAGAAAATATCACAAGCATTCATGCATATAGTTCACAAGAGAATTTGAGCATTCAAGGAATTTCAAGGGCAGGTTATCAAGCAATCAAGAGCATTTTTCAAGTGTCTTCCATCATGTCAAAGATTGTTTGCATCATGTTGTTTTAGAGCTAACAATTGTGGTGTAGGATTTGTAAGCAGTGCATTCAATATCCATCAACATCAAGCTAGAGTTCAATTCTACATCCATTGGAGCCATTACTTACATGTTTGCAACACCTTATTTCTAGGGCTTGGTGAGTTGCAACATCATTATTTGTTCATCCATCATTCTCCTTTCAAATTTTCTTTCATTTCAAGGTTTAATTACCAACAAGGGGTTTGACCAAGGTGAATCCATGTTCACTAACCCCACAACATTTTCCCTCTTCTTGTGTATAATTTGCAGGGCTAGGTTGCAGATTTACCAAGAAGTTAAGATTGGAAAAGTGGTCAAAACAAGCCAAAGTTGTCACAGTCCTAAGAGAAGCTCAGAGAAGATCTACAAGCTAAATTCTACAATTTTGGACCAGGATCTATATCAAGAGTAGAAGAGAAAACTAAGGGCTACAGTTTCCTGTTTTGAATTTCCAAAAATCCAAAGGTGGACTGATTCACCACTATTGGTGAATGAGTCCCACTGCCTAGGCCTAAATAGGAATTTTTCAAATCCAAGTACCCATTTGTTTGAAACCTATTATGGCATAGTCTTCCCAAAACTGGACTAAGTCACCCAGCTTAGCGTATGAGTCCTAGTTGTAATCAATAGTAAATTTTTCAAGATTCCAAAGCTCCATTCCATCTCCAACAAGTTTCTAGGTGCACACTTCTAGTTTCATAACTTTCTATTAGATTTTACTTGCATTCGTAGGTCATTTAGTATTAGTTTTCTTATCACACTGTATTGTCAAACATCTTGCATTTTCTAGTTTTACACTTGGTGGTGAACCCATTTTTTGTCTCCATTCTTCTCCAAGGATATCTTACAATCAGATCTCTCATATCCTTCGTCAGGTTGAGATTTCTAAGGTATTCTTGAATGTGAACATTGTGAAATCGGATCACCCTTCCTTCTCTCCCTTTTATGTAGACAAAGAAATTGAGCATCTATTTCTGGTGTCCACATTTTGGTGAACCCAACTTTTGAACCTTTTTTTTTTTGGAGTGCATTTACATCCTAGATTTAGCTTGCATTAAAATTGCAAATGTTTCATTGCTTTTTGTATTTGTTAATTTTTATTCTAGGGTTTCAAAATTTGCATTAGTGAAAAGTTCACTTATCTTGCATTATTGCACTTAATTTTAGTAAATTTCTACATTTTCTTTTCAGATTTACATCAGAAAATATAAAAAGCATAAAATTCATTTCAAAAATTTTGATTTTTTTTAAAATCAGTACCAAGACTCATTTACCACCTTGGGAGAATCAATTCCTTTGCCCAATTTGCACTGCATTTTTTGGCATTTACTCTTCATTTTATGATTTTATGTTTGTTGTTCCTGCATTTCTATTTTACTTTCTAAAATTTATGTTTCAAGCAATTTATTCTTGTTAGCTTGCATTGCTTTTACATTTACCTTGAATTTAGTAGCCTTTGCATGAGTGTTTGGTGTCCTATTGCTAATACTATAGTGACAAGAAGTTCAAGACTCGTGTCATCCCAAAATAGCACACTCATTGTGGATCTTGGGATATCTAGAGCTTCCACTCCTAGTATTGACACTAGTACAATAGGCATGGATAATACCCTTAGCAAATCTTTGCCTTCAAGTAGCATGCAAGTTGAACCATAGAATGATAATATCCTACAAGAGAAAATAATTCAAATCCATGAGGACTTAGCAAACCTCCAACATCAAGTAAGCCTTGAAAACATTTCAACTACTACAATTCCTACCATAGAAAACATCCATTGCATGCTTGAAAGTGAAGATGGCCTTGAAAAATTATGAAAAACATAGTTGATATGTGTGCAAAACATCTTCCTTCAACCTTTAGTGCTCCTACATCAACAAAAAATATGACAATCCAAGGAGGAACCTAAATTCCTCCTCTCTCAATGATAACCTCAATACCTACCTATACTGTTGGTATTTAAATTTGCATTTAATTGTTAGATATCTGCCATCTCTAACCCTAACATATACCACTCCTCAAGTAACAACAACAATGCAACAAGTTAGTAATGTGATTCCTTCTTTGGGTATTCCTATTAGCATCCCTAGTTCCTATGTGGCAGATTGCATGTTCTATGTTCTACCACATTACCACCTATAAGCATTCCTGTAATGCCCCGCAAGGCAACCCTAGGGAAAGTTGCAATTAACTACTCAAACATACTAATTTTTATTTTTTTTGGTTTAAGTACAAAAACATGCAAGTTCACTACCCATTGCCAACAACCCCTAAGGTTATGAGATTGAGTTTACTTAAACCCAAACAAGAAACATGAATTGAAACCATAACATTTAATTACTTAACAAATTAAATACACATACATTCCATACATGAGAAATTGCATCAAAGCATAAGAGATACCACATGTTATAATTTACAATACGATTACAACTCTCATTCCCCGAATGAGGTAAATCCAATAAGCATGATTACATATTACACAATTCCACCTCGATACAAATGAGGGGTAATAAAATTACAATAATAACTTAAATGAATAAAGCATGAAAAGGAATTGGATCCCACGAGCTCTCCAACTAGTAATCTCATCCACATGAACAAGAAGACGACCCAACAAATTAAGGTGCACAAAAAACCCAACCATGTGATGCCCGAAGGCTCACCCCCTGTGGTAGAAGAAAGTAACCAGGATTCCTAAACAAGACCATCTACCTCTAGACATAGGCTTCACATAACTGAACTGAAATAAATACAATTACAACATCACTTAACACAATGGTTACAATGCTTCTAGAGTTAAATAATCAATTGCATCACTGATACAAACATACTGCTGACTTAAGAGAAGTGTCATCACAATGTCACATGGGATATCCTGGTAAGTCTTCCTAGGTCTCGGCCCACATCTCGGGATATCCTGGAAACCTCTAACGACTCACGACCCCTCATGCAAACCAATGCAAAATCAGTTATCTCTCGTAAAGATGGGATAATGATCTTTCCATTCCAGTCCTTCTCGTCTCATCCCAAGTCTATACAAGCCCTTGTGTCCATGAGTGAGGAAAAATTAATCTTGTTAAGTGTTTGATGCAACCTAAATCTCTAATAAGTTTATTTACGTTATCACTAAATTAACTAACTTACAAAGAGTTACCTTGACACCACTTTGTGTGTTGGCCCTCATTGCAAGCCACTTCTCTAAGACAACACGTGGAATAGCTCCACACCCAAGGGTACACAAGTGCGACCTAAGGAGAATAACTCCCTATCCATGACATAAAGTCCACACATCCTGTTCATGATAACTAGGTATCCAACTGGATCCAACACGACACACTACCCAAGGCAAAACAAAGGTTGACTAACAGCTTATGACAACCCTCAATATCAAAAGAAAACCCAATCTAGAAGACTTACATAACATAAAATTTGATTTTCCCAACATCTCGAAAGAGGGAGATTTCATAACAAAAAGATAAAATAGGAAAATCATTATCCTACTTTAGGATTTCCTAAATCAAAGCAAGGTGATAACATATTGCATGTAATCAAATAAAATAATTCACATTATTTGCCACTACTCAAAAGTAATTAAAATTACAATTACAATATTGAGTAATTTAAAACTAATAATTTAACTCCCTATTTCTCCAATTACCCATAATAATAAAAATCAACTTTTCAAATAAAGTCATTTATTGTAAAGTCCATTTTATTTCAATCTATGATAATAGAATAATCATTTTAAAATTCATATATTTAAATATTTGAATATTTCAACTAATTAAAATAAATCCCCATTATTTAAAATATATTATATATATTATATATATTATATATATTTAAATAATAAAAACATTTATTTAAATTATAATCTATTATATATAATATTTAAATATTATATATAATATATATATTATATATTATATAATATAAAATTAAATTAAATAAAAAAATTAAAATTAAAAAAATTAACAAAAGTGAAATGCTTTTTGTTTGACCCACGGGCCCCAAAGGAGAGGGGACGCAACCACAGGTTGCGCCCAAGCTCCCCTATGGAGGCCAGCACTACCTGTGGCAACACTTCCCCCACACATAATAGTGTGGGGAGCGCTGCCACAACAGCGCCCCTCCACTAGGGCGTGGCTGTGTAGCCATGGCTACAGCCTCCCCCAAACCACACACAAAATTATTTTTTTTATATATTTATTTTCAAAAAACTAAACAAATTTCCTTGCCTATTTTGCACAGAACAAATTTATGTGTAAATTTTTTTCAAAATATTTTTTTTAGAATGTTCAAAACACATTTATAATATATGTTTATATATATATACAGAAAAATGTATAAATATATACCTAAAATTCCCATTTACAGTCAAATTATGCAACTTTTCTACAAAAATTTTTTTAACAATAAAATTAATTTCTCAAACACAATTTCTTGGTTTAAATTTCAAATTTGATAAGAACCATTTCAACTCCAAAATAGAGATTTTCAAATTTCATTTTGTTTCATTCCATTTTCTATTGTTAAAAATGAAAATTTCAGTTGCAAGTTTGATTTTCTACAAACAATCTAAATGTCTTCAAGATTTCAACTAGGTTTTCAAGAATGATTGCAACAAGTTTTCAAATCTAAAAACCAGATTTTCTGAACAATAAAAGAAACAAGAAAAACTTGTTTGAAGCTTGAAGAAGAATCTAATGTTGAGTTGCAATTCCAATTCTTTCAAAAACCTTTTCAAATCTTCACTCCAATCCCAAAATGCATCCTTCAAAAACAAGAAAACCCTCTTTCCTCTTCACAACAAATTTCTTTTCCCCAAGCATGAATAATCCCCAATCCTTTCATTCTTCCCCAAATTAAGTCAATGCCCTCTGAAAATATCCCAGATATTTTCTTTTTTTCAATTATAAATATCTTTCAACACTATAGATATTTTCATGCATTTACAAAATATCTTACTTTTAATAAATTAAAACAAAATTCCTTTTCAAATAAATTTAATTCTTTTAATTTATACATTTACAAGATATTTGCATTTTAATACTATAAAACACAATTTAAATTTCAAATAGGTTTACATCATTTACTTTATGCATTTTCAAAACAATTTTATCTATTTAATTTATTTAATCAATAACTATAATTTAAAACACCATTTAATTTCCAAAATAGATTTAAATCTTTTACTTTATGCACTTTTCAAATACAACATGAACCAATTAATTTATTCACCCCACAAATAAGTTCAATTAATCAATTCAACATGATTAATTTAATTAATCAATAAAATAAATCTAATCCAAGATTTTGATTATTTTATTAATTAAATTAAATTAATTAATAAATTAAATAACATTTCTAACATTATAACAGGATTTATTTAATAAACAACTTAATGCATAGAGCCATTTATTTACCTTTTCCAACTTGTAATTAAATAAGATCAAGAAGATATGAACAACAAAGAAGCAACTTAACCCGACTAAAACCCAATGACACATTATGACTAGGGTGATGACTTGGCACGAAAAACCTAGCTACTATCTCTCAATCGAATATCATTGGCCAATGGACACACTCAAACCTGTGAAACCAGGTGGAGTCAATGTCTCGTACTTGTCAACCTACAAAAAAAGAGTATATCGAACATGCATATACATAGCATAATAAAACACACCGTGAAGAGGAAGTCTCAGAATCATAGTGCGCTCACAAGCGAGTGATGCGATCTCATCCCCTTCACCAATATACTCATCATAGACTGACAATTCCATCATAAAAAAATATCTCATGCAATAACATGTTACAATAACTAATCATCATTACACCAATTAAAACATGTCAAATAAAGCATCAGATAAGATACATCACATCACACCAATAGACTATCGCTCTATAAATAGCGATCAAATAACACACACATGATAAAGTATCTCAATAACCAAAAAAGCACATCAAAGCAAACAAGGACACACTATCCAGCCAAAAAGAAAAACAGAGGGGTATTACAATTCCATTCACCTATCCTACTAATACATAAAATCCCTCACCACTTTCACTTCCATCTCATACCACTTGTAATGATCCTCTCATAACACAACTTTTCCAAACCATTTCATCCATGCAAAAGAAAATCTCCACTATAAACCAAAATTAGAATGGCCCACCCACATATTATGTAAGAAGTAGCCCATTATCCTTGGAGATATTGTGAACACCGATGCCACAAGGAATAGAGGTTCCTAGATTTGAGAAATGTGGAGTGAAGGGAGATCCTTCTAACCACGTTAATTCCTACACCACCTTATGTAGCGACTTTGTTCTTGGGGACGAATTGTTGGCAAAACTCTTTCCTAGGTCCTTAAAAGATACTGCCTTGGAATGGTTTTCTTCTTTACCTAATAATTCAATTTATTCATTCAATGAACTTGTTGATGCATTTGTAAATCATTTCCAAGTGCATATGACTCCCAAGAAAACCTTGGCTAATTTGATGACATGCAAGCAAAATGAGGAAGGATAATTGATTTTATCTCACGCTATCAATCACTTTATTCCCAAATCGATGTCAAGATCCCCGACCCACACCTTCAAAAGATGTTTATAGAAAAATTGCAAACTAAAATTTAGGAAAATCTCACTATGATGAAATTCCCATCCTTCATGCACTTGTGTACTGCCCTTTGTGATTATCAAAATTTAGTTAGTAGTTGAGATACAAGGTCCACTTCTAGCCAAGTTGAGAGATCTCAGCCAGTGAACCAAAATAATTCCCAACCTTTTAGAAAACAAAATAAAGCGTTCTTCCAATTCAACCCCCCTCAAAAAATAGCTCAAAATGTCAATAACCAAATATTTTTTGTCAAAACCATGGTCCCCTTTAGTTATGAAGATCTGAAAAGACAATTCACGCCTTTACCTGACACCCTTCACAACACAATGTCCCAACTTCTACAACAACAAATGATTACCTTACCTCCTATCAAAACACTTGACCCTAATATTCCTTTACCCCCAATCTTTAAATCAAATGCCTATTGCCACTATCATCGACAAAATGGACATAACATAGAACATTGCAAGCATCTTAAGGGTATGTGCAGGATCATCATGGAAAAAATAGGCCCTTAAGTGGCAAAAAATTCAGAAAAATTAGAGTTAGGCAACTTGACGTAAAAATTTGAATAAGTTATCTATATTATTTCAAAAACATGTAAGAATAGAATATGTAGCAAATTGAATGTAGTTTCTAAACTACTAGGTTTGTTTAAATATATATATATATATATATATATATATATATATATATATATATATATATGGTGAAAATTTGAAATTTCAAATTAGTACTTAAATTTCAAAGAAAAAGTAGGTGTTTGTGACCACCTAACCATAATAAAATGATAATATTTTTATAATATTTTAGATATAAGTAGAGGACTCATTTCCCGATGCGATGCATTTTTTGTAATTTTTTTCCAAGTAAATAATTAATTTTAAAATTTTTATTACAACTTTTAAAAAATATAAAAACTTGTATACATTTGACCACCTTAACTTGGTCAAAATTTCATGAAATTCATTTTTTATTTTTCTAATCCTATAGTATGCGAAGCATAGAATGTGGCGCATGTTTTGGATTCAAAAAATGTGATACCATTTGAAAGCTATATATGTTTTTCAATCAACCTATCAATCAAGACTTTAGTCGTAATTCAAATAGAAAATGAATAATAATTACTTATTAAATTCAAAATAAAGCATAATTTATATTGGTGGAAAGTTGAGAATCTTCTTTAAAAACCCTTTTCATTTCATCAATTTTGGGTCAAAAAAAAGTCATCAGCCACATACCCATCATATTGCCACTTTTTGGCCCATCATGATCCTGCACATACCCTTAAACATCTTGTGCAAGACCTCATTGATTCCAACCATTTATCCATTGGAGGTGTTAGTGATCAAGGCAATAATTTTGTTGCCCCTCTAAACCAAAACTTGTAAATTTTCACTAATCTGATGCCCAAACATAATATTTCATTTGTCAAAATCCAATGAAACTACAAAGAGTGATGTGATGAATGTTGATATAGATGATGATCATAATGATCCTATTACAAATCATATCAATGTCAATCTTATGGATGAAATGGTAGGAGTGATAGATGTCATCCCTCATAAAGGCCAACCTAAGAGACCTCTTGATATTGCTTTCTCCTCTAAGGATATAATTAAACACACACCTGATGGTTCTCTCTACATAGCTGGTCATATCTATGACAAGCCCACTATTGGGATATTAATAGATCCTGCTTGTGGAGAGAATGTGATCACTCAAGAGTTCTTATTATTACATGAACTTTATCAAGATGAATATGATAAACCAAAATCATGGATCAAGATGCACAATGGATTTGTGTTCCCTATATAGGATTGATCACCCAAAAATTACAAATAGGACAAAAAACATTAGATGTTATATTCTCCATCATCTCACTCTTGGACCAATTTTATTTGAGGCTAGGCCATCCATGGATTCACTCAATGAAATTTTTCCCTTCGATTGTGCACAAATTCTTAAAGTTTCCATTTGACAACAAAATATTCATTGTTCACCAGAATGGCTTTAACCCCTTATCTTCCAAAGAAAAATTTTCCTTAGAAACCTTTTGGCCTGAGCCCATGGAACCTATCAAGCAACAAGAAGACTTTTTTTTCGTATCTTACCAAAAATTCAAAGCAAAAAAAATAGCCAAACTTTCCCTCTAAAACATGTCCCCCTCTACTTTTGCACCTCCCATCCTTAATGAAACCATGCTTGAACCTAAACAAGAACCAAACAACCAAGACTAATCAAAGATAGAAACCTCACCTACATCATCCAAAAAACCAAGAGAAAATGAAAGAAACTTTGTCATACCTCCTAGAATAAAACAAGTTTACAAAGCACAAGAGAAATTGGATGAACAACCTCCTATGGTTCCTTTTGTTCCTCCCCTTAGGGAAGAAAAGAAACCTATTGTTGATCAACCCACTCCTTCGCAAGTGCAACTTGAAAACAAATCCAGAAGAAATAGAGGTGCTAGAGAGCATAGGCATAGATTTCATGCCCTTGCTTTCAAGATACATTCAAAGAGTTAAGTAAAGAAAATCAAAATACAAACTTTACCAAAGCAATGCATGATGACCCTCCTCCCCAACCAAAACAAAATGACCCAATACAAGAATCACAACAAGAGATGAAATTTTTGATGGACATTATCATTTATCCTCCTATTGAGATTAATTTGGATGACGATGATGAGATCGCTAAAATTGACAAAGAGGTGCATAATGAATTGAACACATTATTTTCCTCTTCGATGAGCTTAAATGAGAAATCTCCTATATAGAGTGATGAACCTGGTACTTCTCTTAGTTCAACACTTTCCTTTGTCCTTTTGGCTAGTTGTCTGCCTTTGGTATACATTGAACATGATTGAGAGGTGGATAACTTGCTCAATGGTTGACTCTCATTTTCCTTACTAGTCTTTTGCATTTTCTTTTTCTTCTTTCTTTTTTTCTCTTGTGTGATTGCATGTGTAATGCGATCCCCCGTGATTTTGTTTGTTATGTTCTCTCTCTTTGTGACATTTCTCTATTTGTACCTTCATTCTTCTCTATGTTGTGCATCACTTTTGCCTTTGTATCTTTATCTTTTGTGTTTTTCTTTTGGGGATGACACAAGGCACTGAGACATTCATGTCTCCTTCATGTTGACCCAAAAGCTTTTACTTTTTCTTTCACCTTTTCTTTTTTATTTTTCTTGTGTTTTCCTTTTGGAGATGACTCAAGGAATTGAGACACCCTATGTCTCTTCCATGTTGACCCAAAAGCCTCTTTCTTTTTCTTTTTTTATGCTCTCTTTGTGTCATTCTTCTAGTTCTGTGTATTTGGGGAATGATGACAGTTCAACACTCTCTAAAAACATTGTAGCAAAGAACATACTGACCCCAAATCCATAGATCCCTTATGTCTTTGGTGCTTGCATTTTGAGGGAAACCCCTTTCTTTTCCTGTTATTTTGCATGGCATAGCTTCACTCGTAAACATATGACTTCGCATAGGGCTTTCCAAGTTGGCTCTCATGTCCTTTTTTTTGTTATAATTTTTCATTTGCTACTTTAAATTAATTTCTCACAACATGGTGTTTAGAAATTCCTTTAAAGTGGGTGCATACATTGGCATTATTTTTTTGCATTTTTCTTTTTTTTTATTCTTAGTGCAGCCTTCTTACTTTATACAATGTGTTTTATCACTTTTTGGATGAAATTGGGTGTAATTTCTTTCATGATCATGATCTATCTTAGCATATTACATTCCTCTTAGTGGCCTGATGCAACACACTACATCCCCTAAGTTGTGAATCTTATATTCTTTGATTGGTCCTCTCTTGGAGACATTAGACACAATGTTCCTTAAGTTAAAGACCTCGCATGAACTAAGCAAGACTCATTTGAACATTCTTTGCATTTTTGAATTTGTTATATGGCCACCTTGCATAACACAGCTTGCATTCCTATGGAGCTATCGTGTTTGTTCGTGAGTTCCAAGAATACAAATTTTTGCTTGTCTCATGAAGCTTGAAATACCTTTTTTCTTTTTGTCACACCTTATTAAATTTATCAAGAGGTATAAATTTGGTGTGGTTGAGTGGAAGCCCATTCTGAGGCATGACTTTCCCCATAGCCACTTGCATGTGTGTGAGTGCATACCAGCCATGAGTGTATGTTTCTCACATTTTAGGCCTTCTCACCTAGTGGACAACCATGAGTTTCATCACCTCAAAGTGAGTATGTGCTTTCTGGAAAAAATGCCTATATCTCATCTACATCGTGTTGGAAAAACAATTGAAGCTTGATAAGAATCTTTCTTTTCCTTTTTCTCTCTTTTGTCTTTGGAATTGTATGTTTGTTCCTTGTTGTTGTTATTGATGTAACATTTTCATTTGTGTTCCATTGTTCTTATGTTTGGTTTGTCATGGGATCCTGATCCTAGGGGCTTGATCACCCCTCTTGATCATTGTTATCCCATCTTGCAAGAATTGGTTCATTGGAACCCCTCATGATGTGTGTTGGTCTAGTTTAGTGTGAGTTCAAAGTAGGTTCATCCTCTCACTAAAGTGGGGTCTAAATGTGGACACCAAAAGAGTAACCCTTCTACTTTTTTGGTCTCATTTTTTCCCTCCTTGTGATTTTGACTTAATTTTCCCTTGATTTAATGTTGTAAAGTGGATAACACATTCACATTAGGTCTTGGGCCCTTGTGAACTAAAAGGATTCAAGTGGTACCTTACTTAAGTGTTGTAACACACTTCACACTTTTCTAGGGTCTTGTTATTGTATTTCACCTAAATAACCTATTTTCATCATTTACCAAGCCTTGTTTCAAAGTGTTGTAAAGTGTTGTAACACACTTTCACATTTTTCTAGGTTTGTCTTTAATAATTGGATTTTCTTATGCTTTAATTGGCCCCATTTTGAATCCATAGGCCTTATGTGTATTTTTTAGAATAATCCCGATGAATATCATTTAAAACATCAAAATTATGAAACCCACCTTAAATGCCTAAGGTGGGGCTCATTTTTCATTGTGAGTGAATGAGTCCCCTTAGGTGCGACCCACTCACCCAGGATGGCGAATGAGTCCCATTTAGCTCAAAATTAAAATTTAATTCAAAATTATGGTGGTATTTTATTCTCCAAGATCTAAGGTTGGCCTATAATGTTCTAATTTTAAGAATGATTGTATAATTGAGTATAAATACAAGCTTCTTCCCTTCATTTTCATACCTAGTAAATTTTACAAGTATTCATGCATATAGTTTACAAGACCATTTGAGCATTTATAAGAGAATTCAAGGAATTTCAAGGGAAGCTTATCAAGCAATCAAGATCATTTTTCAAGTGTCTTCCATCATGTCAAAGATTGTTTGCATCATGTTGTTTTAGAGCTAACAATTGTGGTGTAGGATTTATAAGAATTGCATTTAAGATCTATCAACATCAAGGTAGAGTTCAAGTCTACATCCATTAATTCCATTACTTACATGTTTGTAGCACCTTATTGCTAGATTTTGGTGAGTTGCAACGCCATTATTTATTCATTCATCATTCTCCTTCCATATTTTCTTTCATTTCAAGGTTTAATTACCAACAAGGGGTTTTACCAAGGAAACCCCTATTCACTAACCCCCACAACATTTTTCCCTCTTCTTGTGTGTAATTTACAAGGCTAGGTTGAAAATTTACCAAGAAGTTAAGATTATAAAAGTGGTCAATGAAAGTCAAAGTTTCCCAATTCTTAAGAGAAGCTTGGAGAAGATCTACAGGCTAAATTTTGGAGTTTTGGGCCTGGATTTGTATCTAGATCAGAAGAGAAAACTAAGGGATATAGTTTCCTATTTTGAATTTCTAGATATCCAGAGGTGGACTAATTCACCACTATTGGAAAATGAGTCCCACTACCCAGGCCTAAATAGGAATTTTGCATATCTGAGTACCCATTTGTCTGAAACCTGTTCTGGCACAATCTTCTTGAAACTAGACTAAATCACCCAGTTTGGTGTATGAGTCCCAGTTGGCATCAATAGTAAATTTTCAAGATTATAAAGCTCCATTCCATCTCCAACATGTTTCTAGGTGCACACTTCTAGTTTCATAACTTTTTGTTACATTTTACTTGTATTCTTAGGTCATTTAGTATTAGTTTGCATATCACATTGTGTTTTCAAACATCTTGCATTTTTTAAGTTTATAGTTGGTAGTGAACCCATTTCTTGTCTCCATTCATATCCAAGGATATCTTATGATCATATCTCTCATATCCTTTGTTTGGTTAAGATCTCTAAGGTATTCTTAAATGCGAACATTGTGAAATTGGATCCCCCTTCCTTCTCTCCCTTTTGTGTGGAAAAGGAAGTTGAACATTCATTTCTGGTGTCTACAAAAAAAAATAGCTAAGTTCATTCTTAACTATTTAATCTATCGGTACAGTATCCCATAAACTATTATAATAGATAATTGAACTTCATTTAAGAACCAAGATGTCCACAATATCTACTCAATATTCTATATCCAACACCACTTTTCAACCCCATACTATCCCAAAGGAAACAATCAGACTGAAGCATCCAATAAGACCATCCTAAAAATCTTAAAGAAAACTATTAATGACATTGATCATGATTTGCACTTACAACTAAACCCAGCCTTATGGGCTTATAGAACTAGCATCCACACACCTATAAGTGCAACTCCTTTTTCCTTGGTCTATGAATATGAAGCAATACTGCCAATAGAGGTTGAAATCCCATCCATAAAAGTTTCATTGAAGTATATTGTGAGCAATGAAGAATATTGGGTGTCTAGACTCAATGAGCTTGAACTCCTAAATGAAATATGCTTGAGTGCACTAAACCATCTATAGGTCTATCAATATTGGCTCATGTAAAGCTACAAAAAGAAAATAAAAAATAGGAACTTTAAGGTCGGTGACTTGTTCCTAAAAGTAAATCAAAAGGTCCAGTTGAATCAAGATGGGAAGGTAATTTTGAACCAAACTAGCTAGGTCCCTACATCATTACATCAAGCTACGGCTCTAGAGCATATCACTTTGCTATGCCAAAAGGAGAAACTCTAGCTAAAGCTCTTAATAGTTGTCATCTCAAGAAGTTCTACACCTAAGCACATCAAAATATCCCAAGCAAAAAAAAAATTAAAAATCAAGAAAATAGTAAAGAGAAATAAAATTTCCTTTAATTGAAAACCACTTTGTGGTGCTTCTAGGATAGGTACCATAGTGAAATCTTAGTAAATAGGTTCTACATTTGAATAAGACTTGCATCCTCATCTATCAGCACTATCTATCTACCATCGTATTTTCTCAATCCATCACCATAATAAAACATGCACCCAACCATGGCTCAATAACTAATCAAGTGTTGAACCTTGCTACACCATCTATCCATCATCTATTTTATCCACCTATCCCTAATAAAAAATAATACTATTTCAAACTAGGGGAAACCTCTTGAACCTAGTAGCAGAGTGGATCCTTGTTAATCCCATGACTTGTTGAAAACTATCCAAACAAAATCAAAACCATCTACAAAACCATCAAAATCCAAAAAAAAATCTAAAACACAAAAAAATCCTTAAAACATCATAGGCCATCTTCGAATGAGATGCATTGAGTCAAAACAAGCAAACTACAAGCCCCTATGTGTATAATGTAGGAAAGGCCATCATTGATGAGCACCCGAGGCTCAAGGATAGTCCCCTTAGGTATCCCTTTTGGTCTTTAAAACTTGGTTGAAAAATCAAAAGCATTCAAATATCTTATCAAAATCCAAAAGCATTCATAGAGTCAAAAAATACCAAAAAAATGTCACTTAATACTGTTGAACTACGATGTCTCTATGTTTGTCATGTAGGAAAGGCCATCATTGATGAGTCCCTAAGGTACTAGGTCAGTCCCTTTAGGTCCCCCTAATTGTCTCTAAAACTCTCGAAAACAAAAAAATCAACATCAAATAATTTAGAAAATATCAAGATTCCTATCTACATTGTCACTTATCCACAATAAACTTTCCATTCATAATAAACAAACATTGCCTTTGAAACCTTTGACAAGGCAATCGACAAGCAAGGAAAACATAAAAATCTAAAACTTCCAAGCAAAAGATCACAGAGACTTGATCATCATCAGACTTAAACAATGCCTAGAGTGTTAAACTACCTACCTATCTATGATAATTTGTCATCAACATCTCAATGTATGTCTTAATGGATAAAACATTCATACAATAGACATCACTAATGGTTAACATCCTGAAATATCAAACAACTATAGCAAGTCATACAGCAGCATTGTTTATCTTTCTATGATCTTACCTTTTTTATTTATCTTATTGCCACATTCCCAAGGTCTCTTGAGGATGACTATAAGGATTTGGAGAGGAAGGAATGGGCCATTGATCATTGAATTTCTATCTACTCTGTTTGATGGATATTATTGTAATGTTGCCATGGTGAATACTTGTTTTTTCATATATGAAAGTTATTTTTGGAAATTTCGTGTAGTGGTTGCATATTAGGTATTCCATAACTTTCTGTGTAACTACTCCAAAATGTTTCAAAACTTCTCACCAATACACTCTAACATGGCTTTTGTATGTCTGGTATGAGCAAGAATACTCCTTGATTATAGAGTCAAATTCCATGCAATAGATACAAATCCACCTTGTTCATTAATACCCTAGTGCATCGTGTCTATCTACTATATCAATAAGGATTGCTAAAAAACTAATTGGTCCTCCATGAAATAAAAAAGGTAGTAGTAATGGTGACCTAGAATACATATCATTAATCATCTAAACATTTCTATCTATCTCTAAAAATCATACTAACATATCTTCTAACAAACATCTGCATCCTTCATCAAAATTCATTAGTACCACATGCATCATACATCCACAAACTCATTAGTGCATATCATGTCCATCATATAAATCAAATTTCATACATTTTTATCCATATCATATAAATGCATCAAAAAAATACAAAAATATGAGCATATAATTGTACATCATCTATCATAAACACATAATAATCCATAATCATCCATATGCATCTCATAACACATATATGCCACAACAGAAAATGGTATATATCATATATCATCAAAAATAGGAATTTCATGTACATCATCTAACAATAGGTGTGATATCAAAATATACAAAATATATATATGAGGCCTCACATGGGCCAATGAATGTATATACAAAAACATGTCTACATCAATAACATCAATATTATATCATAAACATTATCCCTGTTGGCCATTTCAAGGTGGGGATCTATGTTGATGGTGGCTATGAATGAGAGACAGGTGAGGCTGAACAGGAGACTAATGTTGTTGTTTGACAGATTGTCCCCTGACTCGACACTTGTAGCAACACTCAACTCTCCAAAACAAGGGAATCTAAGTTCCCTCAATAAAAAATCCTCATAGATATTATGATAATATGTCCCCTCTGACATAATTCAATCCCACTAAGTCTAGTACTGAGCCAAAGAAATAGAGGATGCCAAGGAAATCTCTACTACTAATCTTTGTTGTCTCTTTGTCACCATCTTTTGTCTCATAGAGTCTCTCTTGGCCTTGATCATGTCCCACTCTATGATCAATATAGTAACCTACTCCTCTATAGCCTGTCACCAATCGATCTTAGCATCTCTCTCAATGGATCTAGCATCCCTGTCAACCATAAGTTGTGTTATCTATGCTGCCATATCCCCCTATGGGGGAGATCTTCATACTCCCTACTACAACTATTGATTTTGATCTTGAGGACCTTTTCCATCATGTTGATGGCCATCACCCTACCCATCTTACTTGTCCTGTCCATCCTAAACATGTACCAGTTTCTCATGTGCAATCCCCAATCGCTACCAATCCTATTAGTGCCCAACCACACCTTCTCTCCTAACCCCTAAAAATGGACTTCCACTAGCTCCTACATGGGGCATAGTCAATCTAAAGAGCCTATGATGGGCCCACCATCCATCATACTCCCTCGTAGTCCTGAGATAATCTCCACCCACTACCCAACCCCATCCAAATGGTCTCAAGGCTTTAAAAAATGCAACTACTAGACCCAGAAATCAACATGAGGCCCCCATGTAGTCTCCTCCCATATGGTACATCAAAAAATGGCCATGTAATCATCAATTGGTTGAGTCTAGCACTCATTGAATCATCAAAGAACCCTATCTAGTAAATATGTCTACAAAATGATGTCAACCTGACCAATCAAGAAATGATTCTACCGACAATAGACTAATTGCTCCTATTCATTTGAATAGGTCTTGCAATTTAAGTATGACTTCCATGTGAAGTTTTTCATATCATCGAACACTGCCCTCTAATGGGACAGTCTCCCAAGCTAAGTATAGTGGAGGTATTCATAATACTAATAACCTTAGGGATCATGGGCATCCCTCTCCCGCATAACCTCCAACCAAGTAATAGTTATCCTCTCCCAAGCCCAAAAATGGAGGGCTAGCACCAACTAAAATACTACTACCACCTTTGTATACCACCTCATGCATATATTTGTAAAGGTATGACAGCATGCACTGACCCCAAGCATACATTATCACATGCTCCATCATCTGCTCAATCACTATCCCCTAGCAAATAGTAAACCTCTTATCCCTCCTATCGGGCATCAAAGGTCCAATAATCAATTCTGCTAAAATAATAACCATGGGATCTATGCCATTAGTGTTGGAAGTTAAATCGATCTTAGAGTCAATGACATGCAACTGCTCCACACCAAGTAATCTCTACATCACTATTGTGCCCCTCCTACCATCATAATCAATTAGCTCCCTATGAATTGGGATCCTTAAGATCCTCCAGACATCCTCAAGAGTGACTATGCACTCTCTAGTAGGTAGATGAAACGAAGAGGTTTATGAATGCCACCTCTCCACCAAAGCGGTCATCATAGCCTGATGAGCCTTGATGGCCGACATATAGGCTATATGTCTCAAACTGATAACATCAATAAAATCTCTCTCAAGCTCCTAAAAAGAAGCTAACTCATCCATAAAATTAGGTCTCCACTCTTGCATGAATAAAAAATGTAACGACCTGCAAACATTCAACCCAAAGCATCAAAAATTTGCTATAAAATATAGTTGAAAGCTATAAACTACAACTAAGCTATCCAAATTAGTTAAATTAAGAAATAACACACTTTTTCTAGGTGATAGCTGCCATATTTTGCAAAAGCGGCTATCCATGGCAATAGTAGGACTTTTTAAGGAAATAGTGGCCAAATTTAGATCAAAAGCATCCATGTTCATAAAATTTCTATCACGCATTCAAATTTGTCAAAAGTGGTCATCATTTGCAATGGTAGTTAAATTTTGCAAAAGAAACCATCATTTACAAAAGTGGCTATTTAAAAGATGGGATAGCATCTGTATCATGGCAATAGCGATTTTTTCCCTAAATTACCACTATCACCTAGTCTAAAGTTGTGCATTAATTACACAAGCAAAAATTGAAAAATACAAAAATTAAATATATACATACTATAATCCCTACATTGGCTGGTCATTGGTATTTCATAACTGCCTCCACTTTGTGTGGTACTCCCAAAACTCAAGGCATTGTGAATTTTCATTTGCAGGGGGAAAAAATTTTGCAAAGCAAAGTGTGCAAATGACAGGTAATTTCACCCTAATTTCTATTTTAACCCCCTAAAACCCTAATTTTTACCTTAGATCCCCTTCTAGGTCAATTTTTAGAGCACCTGTGATCATATGGAACCTAAATGTGAGGCCCAAGCCTTAATTTTTTTATATTTACACATTAGAACTACTTTGGAACCTAGTCAAGCGCTTGACCTGAAATATTTTTTTCTTGGCTGACCTCTCGAGGGGGCAACCTAGTGTCTTATACTCCTTTTTCTAACCTCTAAGGCATAGTGGGGCATATTAAATTTTTTAAATCTTGATCTAAACATCAAATTCTTTCAAACAATGCAACTAGTACATTGTGTCAAAGAGGGCAAAATGTAAACAGGTAAAATGACCTAACACATATCACATATCCTAAACTACATTTTTCCATTATCAACATCATTTAACATCATTTGCATCGTTAACCCTATTTTCCTCTATTAATTAAATAATATTGAATTATTTAATTAATTCACTATGTCATCATCTAATTGTGTTCACTTTTCCCATGAGCTCACAAATCGAATGATGAGTATGGAACCTGATGCACTAAAGGATGAATATCTAAAGATCCAACATTTGATTCTATAAGGACTCTTAAGGTATAATCACCATGATTTTTAGAATTTTTATTTGACTTAAATTAATTAAAGATAACTAAGTCTAAAAGCCTCTTGCCTTTAAAGTAAGCCATGCTATGCTAGGAATGGATCCCCATGTTGTTTTAAGAATAATGGGGCATGTTATGAGACCACACAATAGCTAGTAACCAAATAAACAAAATTAAAACATTTACAAAAGCAAAGAATATATCAAACATACATTTATAATCTAATCAAAATAGCATATCTTTATGTTTCTCTTTGTAGACATGTAAAAATGACCTAACACATATCACATATATCCTAAACTACATTTTTCCATTATCGACATCATTTAACATCATTTGCATCATTAACCCTATTTTTCTCTATTAATTAAATAATCTTGAATTATTTAATTAATTCACTATGTCATCATCTAATTTAACCTTATTCCTCCTAATTAATTAAATAAACATGAGTTATTTAATTATGTCACTAACACTACTTATTCATCTAAATTAATTAAATAGTTGTCTTTATTTATTAATTTAAGCCACTTTCCCTTCTCTAAAGTTGAATAATTAAATCAATTATTCAAAATCACTCAACATGGTCAAGAAATAAATATATCTCAAACATTAATTATTAAATTAATTAATACATCCTTGCATATTTTGATTGAATAAATCATAACCATTGATTTCTCAATCTATTTTCTAACTCAACCTAACTTCTTCAATCCCACTAAACACTCAATCTAGTTTCTTCAATCCTCACGAATCATTCACTCTAATCCCATTGATTATTCAATTAAAATCCTTAATTGGCTCAATGAGATGAGTTAACTGATCAATCTATTTCCTCTCAACGGTTCTCAACAATTGATCATGATCTTTCATCATTGAATCTCAATCATTCATCTAAAACTTGAAAAATCTATAGAACAACCTTCATCCTTCTCACAAATGATTGAATAATCTGGAGAATTTGAGGAGAGGTTATGTCAAAATAGCCATTGAAGAACATTTAGCACATTTTCATTTGAAATTACTACTACTACTGCCTTTTGAAAGCTTTCAACAGCATGGAGGTTTCGTATTGATCAAGCAACCCAAGATCTATCATCAATACAAGCACACTCCAACATGGGATGGTAAAATTGTAATGTTTTGAATTCATTTGTGTTTTCATTTATGCTAACATCATTCATTGAATTCATTTCTTTACGAACATGTTCCATGATTAGGTTTGGATTTAACTTTTTTTATTTCATTTGTTTGTTTTCATTACTATATTTCCATATTTCCAATTTCCCCCTTACTCTTAAAATTCAGTACGTAGTAGAGAAGGCACAAATTTTAAGGAACCTAAGTGTGTGCTCTTAGTTCATTCCTTTGTTTGCAAGCGTGAAAAGATAGTGATCATGCATATTAAGCTACATAGTTTGATTTAACCTTTTAAGCCAACCTTTGATTGAGCCTTGTTGTTAATCAAACATCCATAGCCCCCACAAGGTTATCTCTATAATTTCCCCCAAGCATAGCTCTACTGCCAATCAAGCATCCATAGCCCTGGTATAGTTATTTGGATGACCTAAAGAGTTGAATTTTTCTTTTCTTTTTGATATTTCATATTTTTCCTTTTCTTTTCTTTTGATTTTTCTTTGAGAGCTCTTTTATTTTCAACTTGTTAGTATTTACTTGCCTACTATTAGGTAGGGAATTATAATGGTGGCAAAGGAAAACCTTTAGATTTTTCACTTAATATGCACTCTCACTATCCGCCCACTAATTCAAAGATTCTTTTAAAATATTGAAACATATAATTCCTTGTGAAACTTTATGTGAACCATACTAAATACATAATTCTAAAATTAACATGATAATGCATTTCAATAGGATTCTCAATTATATGTTTAATGCATTATTAGATTCTTAAACCTTAAAATATCATTTGATTACATCACCACCAAACCAACCATTTCAAAATTAACTTCAAGTCTACTTTCTTGGCAATGAAAACCTACTAAATTTTTCTTGATGTCTTACCTAGGATTCTACCTTTAAACAATTTAAAAATTTAGCATCTATATGTTACTAGAAATTGGTGGGCTTGTCTTAATCCAAGAAAAGAATCATGACATTTTTTTTTTAAATGTCAACCTGAATTTGCACCTACCTTGAGTTCTTCCCTAAATAATTTTGTACCATTTATTTTGGGAAAGAATGCCATTAATTGTTGATTGACAACATTTACACAATTATCTCACTTCAAGATGTAAATATAACAATTGTCTCACCTTCTTATTTGTTTTACTAACTAAACACGTGCATTTGAGATGTATTGTGATTATTTTTTTGACAATATTATTTTCAAGTTTAAAGATCTTAATCATTCCAATACATTTCTTGAAAAAAAATATTTCTCACATGAACATCTTTCCTTAATCAATAGGAAGCGTTTATTTTTAAATTACGAAAAATGCTTAATAAAAATTCTAAACATTAAAATTAGGCATTATGACACATTGTAAGCCTATAATTTTAGATTTTGTGATATTTATATCATTAAATTCTTCTACAATTGGTTCGTGTTTCACTATAATGTTGTGTAAAACTAGAGCTTCTATAAATCAACACTTTGTAGCTCAAGGAAATTCATCATAATCTTGATTGTAATTCAATTACACTCTAGCATGGACACTACAATTTTTTTGAAAAGTCCTATATGCCAATCAACCTTTATAGGGAGCATTGCTAGCCAAAGGCTTTGAAATATTTTTAATCTTTGAACTCAAATGACCCAAATAGCTCTTAGGATGGTTCTAGGCTATGATTTTGTACATCATGGTGAGCAATATCATGTGAATTTTGATGTATCTTCTTGGTTTGTGACCCCAATTTTGGATATTGGAGTGCCACAAGCTGAGGTGTTGGCAATTGCTATGCTTTTGGTAAATGTAGACTACCTAGGAGGATTGGCTAATGTTTTGGCTATAGTAAATCTTGGAGTAGCAATCACTATTCCTAGGGATATACCTCACTTTCTTAATGAATGTGCAATTGTACCTTGGCTTCCTTTTGTATGGAATTTTCATAGTGTAACTTTAGTAGAGCATCAACAACTAGTTGTCATTGGCTATGATTTCCTCTAAAATGAAGCTAATAAAATAGACTAAGGTCACTTTTAAGACAATCAAATTTTGTAAAATTTTGGAATACGTGTATATATTACTCCCTTTTTGATAATATATATACTCTATTTTTACAATTTAGTGAATGATTTTGGGAAAAGGTTAATAGGTATATTTAGGAATCAAATTTTGATTAATGCAATGAATGAATTTTGAATTTATGAGCATCCAAATTGGATTTGAGATGTCTAGGAATCAAAAAAAATTCACCTTTACCTAAAAACCTAATCTAACCTTAAGGAAATGTGCGTATATATGAACAAACGTAATTTTACCTTAAGAAGCATCTTTGTAATGTCAACGGTTCTCAATTTGGAAATATATATATATGTATATATATATATACGCATTAACTAAAGTACTATGATGTGTGTTTTGATGGTTCTTGAATTTGGAATTTTCATGTTTTACCCTTTCAAAATTGGCATCATAATTTCCATTTATTTCATTAAGATGAAAAAATACAACTTGAATATTTTCTTCTTTTAGTTTGAATTTGTTGAAGTAATATACTTTGTTGCACCATGGTCCAATATTGTGTAAACTTGGAATGTGTTCTTATTTTGATGCTTTCTTGTACATGATTGCAACATCTTGCATCTCTCTATTTTGAGTAATCAACAAATCTTCATTGTTCATGTAATTTTGCATAATATCCATTAGTAATAGATCAACAACTATAACCTTTTAACCTTTTCCAGTTGTAATTTGGTGAAATGGGTATCATCAAGTGAAAAATTTAGAAATATTTTTATTCAAACTGTAACAAAAAGTTATTCAAATATAAATATTTTTTATTTGAATTATCTTTTGTATGTTCTCCTTACACTTGAAAATTTTCAAATTTAGGGAATTTTAGGGATTCTAGAATATAATCATTGACTCAATAGCATTTACTAATCCCTCATCTCTCACATCTAACATGTAAGAAGAACCAACTACAAATATTCTCGTTAGATACAAGAGAAGAAACATCCTTGACCTTAAAAGTTCATTCTTTGAACCCTTTTTCATGATTACAAAATCAAGAAGTAATAAAAGAACATATTTTTGTTCTTTTTTAAGCCTTGTGATATGATTCCATGACATTTTTATGAAATCAAGAAAACTTAATTCCATGTCACAACAGTCAAATAATTGATTACCAATTACAACAAAATTTGTCATAATCCCTTCTAATTTTTTGACTTTGTTTTTCTTAAGCACAAATTTTAATGTATTTTTAAATTCATCACATTTAAATACTTTAGTTCAAGAAATAAAATTTATTAGGAATAGATCCATCCTAACCAAAAAAATTATACAATTGATTTCATCATGATCTAAATTTTTATGGATTCTGCATCTATTTGCCAATTCAAATTTGTAAATTTTCAAGAAAAATATTTCTATTAAAAATATTTTGAATAGATGAGACATACATATCAACTAGGTATCTATCACGTGGCTTAATGTGTCTTAAGTCCTCATGATCATCTAAGCTTCAAAACTCATGGTACCTTTTCTTTTATTTTTCTTTTTTTTAAATCAGATCCATTATATATGAGTAAACATTTGAACACATTATTTCGGCTTTAACCTATAGTAAGAATTTTTGAATTTCTTCATTTGACACCCTTTCATTGAGAACATCAATCGGGCCCTCCTAGCATCACTTCTATTGATGAAGGTGTTACACACATATCAACATGTAGATATATGAAATAAATAATATAATCTATCTATCTTGAAAGTCACTAGATTCGATTAAGAATTAGCTATCCCAAGGCTTGAGAATGTGAAATCATGACTCGCTAGGTTTTCTCAAGGTTTGTCATTTAGTTATTGTTTTCACATGGGGGTCTATTCATACTTAGAGTATTCTCCTATTACTAGCAAGTGATGTTACTAATTCTAGAAAATCATGCATTCATCACTTTCAACAAATATTTAACACTAAATTTATCCAAAATAAAGTGCAAAATATTTAGGGTTAAGAGAAAAGAGATCTAGGAAATCTAAATTTCTTTAGATATTACCCACACACATATTGAAATATAATTAAACCAAAGTTTAAACCATATTTACTTCACCAAATTGCTTCATAGCTACATGAAAAATAGTGCTAGAGTTTAGAAAATTGAATCATTCACCAATGAGATGGCTTCAAAATGCACCCAAAGATGGCATACTAAATTGATTATTTCACTAGGCATGAAAATTTTACAATCATGCAAAATTATTTGATTAGGAATGGTCTTGATTTCTTCAATGTTGTAAACCTTTAGATTATGTACAAGTCTTTATTGAAATGAACAAAAAACATGAAATAGAAAGTAAATTGGTGATATTCCAACTTAATCTCTATCATCTCAATAATTTATGATTCTCAAAACTAGAAAACTTGTTTCCTTTTATAGAACAAGACAAAGGCTTATTATGAAATTCACACATGACAAGAAAGAAAACAAGTGAATCATCATATGACATGTGGCCTAAAAATATCTTTTACACATAGGGTGTCAGTAGATACTTTCAGAAGAATTGATCAAATTTATTTCTCATTGATTTTGTCATTGTTGATGATTCCTTAACTCTTCAAAACTCTAGATAACATTCATATATCTTTATGGTTGACAATGTATCAATGGCCAAACCTTTGATTCGGCTTCTCCACCCACACTATGCAAACTCTACTCTTTCAATTTTTTATCCTTCATCTCTCTTGCCTTTAAACTTTAAAAAAATGATCTACTTCCAGTAGACCTCAAAATTCCCACAACTTGATGTAAGTGTTCTTGCATTGGAAAAAATAGTCATTACCAAATCTTTATCTTCCATATGTTTTCAATATCCATAATTTTTTGTCTCTTACTAGATCTTCATTCTATACCAACACATCATCATAGGAAAGATTAACTCACATTTATTCACATGTGCCAATCTACTAATTTCATCATCATGAAACTCTATTCACAACATATGAATGAAAAACATCATTAATCAAATAGTTTTCACCCTTAAAATTTACTTTTCCTAGTTAATTTATTCCTCAACAACCCTTAAATTTACTTAAATGCATGAAGTTTTTTGGAACTTTTAACTACAACCCTTAAATTTACTTAAACGCATGAAGTTTTTTGGAACTTTTAACTATTACCAGAATTTCAGCAATTTTTTGTAAGTGCAAGATTCATAAAAACCTCCAATATGTAGTTCTACAACAAGACAATTACCCAATAACATTAGCTTTATTATATTCTCCATTTAAAGCTATTGAATATTCCATCATTAGTCTTAATTAATATTTTCATTTGTAGGTAAAAATTTTCTTGTTAAACCAAAAATTGGAATGAGAAATTGAATATCTTGTTTCCAATTCAATCAACCTTGAAATCTCCAATTCAAATCATTATTTCCAATTTAACAAATTTTGAGTCTACCTTATGACCAAGAAACTGCTTGGTGAAGCACACCTTGTAGGTAGTTCTACTCATTTTTTTCCATGACCTCACAAGCTTGATGATGAGCATGGAACTTGATGCACTAATGTAAAAAGGATCCAAAGATACAGCATTTGATTTGTAAGACCTTACTTCCCCAAAAATCATGAATTTTCACTTTAACCTCTTTAAAACACTCTTAAGGTATAACCACCATGATTTTTAGACTTACTCTTTGACTTAATTCATTAAAGATACCTAAGTCCAAGAGCCTCTTGCCTTATGAGAAAGTAGGTCATGTTATGCTAGGAATTGGTCCCCATGTTTCTTTAAGCATAATGTGGCATGTTGTGAAACCACACAACAATGATGAATCATCTTTCAACACACATTAGTTTTCTTGGAATAGTGTCTAGAAAATAATCCAAAGGGGAAAGGAGCATGATCCCACCATTTATCATTTAGGATCAATGCTAACTTTTTGGGCTTTATATATACTTGGATTTCCTCCATACACTCTGAAGATTGTTGATAATCATAGTGCTTAATGCATCTCTCACCTTCAGAAATCACCTTAAGATGACTGTGTGTGATGTAAATTGAGTTTTGATAACCCATCATGGTGTAAAAAAAATAAAATATTAAAAGGTAGATGACATGTCACATATCAACAATTAAAAAGTTAAAAGAATATAAATAAAATTTAATTTTAAATTACCTTCAACAACTCCAAGTTGGAATCACAACATCTTAGCTCTGCTTTGCTCTGAAACTTTCCCACCTAAGATTTTTTTGAATTCCCTATTTTTTCTCTAACTTGACTGCTTGATTGGCCAGTTGGGAGGGGGGGTAAGTAAGGATCCCCATTATAGGAACATTTCCCCTTTATATGGCATTGTGTCTACCTTTGTTGCTTCCAAAAATTTTGTTTCCCATGTTGGTTCTCCTTCTCGTACCTCTTCCCCTTCTCCTAAGGGAAGGAAAATTGGTACTTCTAGCAAGTTTCCTATGTCCCCATCCTTTGGTTTGAAATATTTCTTCTTTGAAGAAGAACTGACTTCTTTTTTGGATAAACTAGTGGGTGTCTGCTCACCAGCTATGGGAATACTGAACATGGAGTCTAGTTCCTACTTAGTTATTGGTAGGGAAATTGATGTTCTTGAAGTATTGATGATTAAGGTTATGGATGGCCTAAAGCTATCATTAGTTGGAAAACTCTTAGCATACCATCCAAATATCGAATAGGTAAGATTCTAGGATACTTCTGTTTGGAACTTAAAATGAAGTGTCTCTATTAGTGCAATCCCCAAATGTATCTTGCTTTTCTCCTTTGTTGTTTATGAGGATATGTTAAAGGTTTTAACAGGAGGTCCATAGGCTTTTGATGTTGGCTTCAAGAACTTCCTCTCATTATGTAAATGGAAACCAGGTTTTGACCCTTCTACTGACTTAGGTGCTCTGACCCATACATGGGTATGCCTTCCTAGGCTACCCCTTGAGTTTTGGGAGCTGGGCATCTTAAAAGGGATTGCCAAATATTTTGGAAGCCTCCTGGATATTGACAAGATAAACCAAGAGAAGACTCATTTAGATTATGCTCAGATGTGTGTTAATGTAATTGTTAACATTGTTCTTCCCACCTTAGTGCTCCTTAATTCAAAGTTTGGAAACTGGTCCCAATCCCTTGAGTACAAAAATGAAAGATAATTCTACCAATCATATAAGAAATTTGGCCACCTTATTGACTCATGTAATAAGAGGCCTCAAGATGTGTTTATTGGTGACAACCAATCCTTAATTGAACCAGAGATCAAGGATTCCAAGGTTGATACTGAAGTTCTCCTTAATAAGGATGATAATTTTTAGGGGGTGTTGTAGTCCTAAAAATTCATCCCCCTCTGAATAATGATATTTCCATGGATTGGGACACTGCTTTTCAAGACACTCATGTTGTTTCTCTAGTCACGGGATGTAAGGAAATTGAGAAAATTTTAGGAGCGAAGAAAGGTATCAAGCTAAGGAAGTTGAGGAGATTCTAGATGAAAAATCTAATGTGGAGTTGGAAATGAGTCAGAGGGTAGCCAAAGTTTTGGCTCCTAATAAGGTAGATTTTGGTGTGAATGCGGTGGAAGGGAATGAGGAAGGGGAAATTGTGTCACATTCCCCTAAAGATCCTTTCGTCCCCTCTCATTCCCTATGAGACATTTCCTTTTTGTCTTAGAAGGAAGGTGGGAATCTAAATGACTCACTAGCTATCTTAGGTTTTCCACCTCATCCTAGAGACAAAGAGGATGAAGAAGACTGGACACAAACTACAAGCAAGTCAAAAAATAAAAATAAACTGAATGTAGCAGGAGGAAATAAGGTTGGAAGACCTTCTCAAAAGGAATCTAGAAATAAAGACATGTTGTGTGATGTGGCTTCAGGTAGAAAAAAAATTTGGACTCTATCATGCGTTCAAAGTGTAAAAAGAAGTGATGTTGGTTGTTCTCATAATAGCTTACTAGTGCTTCTATCACAGTCTTGTTTTGAATATATGAAGATTCTCTCATAGAATATTAGGGGCCTTAATAGCCCTTATAAAAAAAATTGGTCAAAACATGTATTTTGGATAACAAAGTGGATGTCCTACTCATTCAAGAAACTAAAATAAAGAAAGATACTTTCAACAAGGTTGTTTTGAAATTTTTTCCTAGTGTGAATTATTTTTTGAGTGATGTTGAAGGAGCTTCGAGGGGAATAGTTACTTTGTGAAATCCCTTGAAATTTAAATGTTCTTTGGGATATGTTGAAAAGAACTATCTAATGGTGTCCATAGAAGATTTGTATTATTTAGAAAAATGGAATTTGATCAATATTTATGCTCCCAATTTTACTAGGGATAGACTGTAGTTATGGTATTTTTTGAATGATGCCATAATGAGTAGAAAGGTAGATTATTAGATGTTGGGTGGTGACTTCAACTCACTGCTTTCACCTTCAGAGAAGTTGGGGGGACTGGATGACTACTCTTAAAGTATGATGGACTTAGCTAGCTTTTTTAATTCTATTGGGATTTTTGATGTTCCTATTCTAGGCTTCAAATTCACTTGGTCCAACAGGAGGCTTGGTAATCAGGTGATTCAAGTGAAGTTGGATAGGTTCCTTGTCTCTTCTAATTGGAATATTTCTCAGCACATTTCCCTCTCATCCCTCCCAAGATCTGGTTATGACCATAATGCCATCTTGCTAAAGATAAAGGTTGATCCTATTAAAGGCCCTTTCCCTTTTAGATTTGAATTAATGTGGACTCTCAACCCTGACTTTGTTGCCCTTATTGAGAATTGGTAGTCTGCACCCATGGATGGCACCCCCATGTTTCACTTGGTAGAAAATTTGAGAAGAATCAAGCAAAGAGTAAAAGGATGTAACAAATTAACTTTTGGTAACATCTTTGATACCAAAAAATCCATGGGAGATAGCTTAAAGGAAGTGCGAGATAAAATGGAGGCTGGTCTAGTGGACAAAGATATTTGAATGCAAGAGTGTAACCTAAGATCTAAATGGTTTAAGGTCAACAAACAAGAGGAGATTTTTTGGAAACAAAAATCTTGAGTTCAATGGCTATCTGAGGGAGATCGAAATACCAAATTCTTCCACTAGTCCACTATGAAACATAGAAGCAGAAAGGATAAGACAACTTAAGAAAGAGGATCATACAATGGTGACTATTGAAAGATAAATAGTTGATGAGTCATGAACTTAGACTACTCATCCTTCCAAATTGAACCAGGGGATGCTAATTAGGTATTTGATGATATCCTTCACGTGATTCTTTTTTATGAGTGTTTTTTCATTTCTCAACATAGACAAAGCACAAGTGCAATGCCTCTCTTGAAAGGTAATTTTTGCAACTAAGTTTTAGAAATCACCTCAAGGTCTATCGAGTGTCAGATCATGACAATGCTTGGAATAGTTCAATGGTTGATGTGGTTTTTTGGTAATCACAAGGAGGCCTTTATGTTCTATTAAGCATGGAGGGAATTGAGTCTACAAATGAAGTTTTAGAAATTCTAGAAATGAGTGAACAGTTGATACAAGTTCAAAACAAAAAGCTAAAAATCCATCTTTTCCATTATATTTGGCTTTAAAATGACACTAGAACTTTGTTTTCACTTCATATTTTAAAGAAAATGCAAAAGGGAAAAAGGGTTAGAAGTTTCCTAGACCTACAACTAATGATGAATAGTAACAATGGAGGATGCTACAGTGGACAAACTTCCTAAAATTGAGTTCCACTTAACCAAGGACAACACACAGTCTCATGAAACTTGTGCAATCTTCAAAGGGTCATTGTGGATTTTTAGATTGTTCATTCACCATTAAAGCATAAATAACAATTGAACTTAAGTGCAGCAATAGAAAGGAGCTCAAAATAACTTTACATAGAATTTTATCACCAATAAACAACAAAATTATGAGATAGGAAGATATCAAACACCATAGCATACTTCACCATTAAGCACAACATGAACTAATAATTGAAAGTAACTTAAAACTTGAACAACAAAGCTAAAATCTACTACTTGGATATAGAATCATACACACATGAGAGAAATACACAAGAAACCATCAAAACAATGCTTTTCTCATATATTTTGCAGCAACATGTCTTTAAACCAACTCATCTCTCCCTTTGAGAATGAGAGGATGCCTCTATTTATAATTTTCTAAAAGTGAAATGAATGGAAAAGATTCATTTTCACTTAGGGTTTCACCTACCCCCAAATATATTACACAATATAAAATAGACTTTTGTCTTTTCCCTATTTCATCCTCTAGTCTATTTTTTCTTGTAGCTAATTTTGTCTTTTAGTTCCCTTTCCATTCTTTATAACTATTTCAGTAAGTATTTTTAATTTATGATAGGCTTTCTAGCCTCCTTCTACATCATTGCATACTCTACAAATTTTTTGATCATGGCTATGAGTTTCTTCTCTTCAGATAGCTCAGACTTGATGATTTGGAAGGTTGTCTTCTTAAATCTTCTATTGATTTCCTCCCAATGTTTGGTGCACTTGGGCATAGCCTTGATAACCTATTCTAACTAAGCAAAATCCCTTGTAGCAAAGTCCATAAAATCTAGTGACAATGTATCTCTAGTCCCTTGTTCCATCTTTCTTGTGAAATAATGGATTTATTTTCTTCGGATCTAACTCTAAAGCGGGCATTTCATAGTCCATCATCATTTTCAAATAATCCCTACTATATGTTTGATGCTCCATGACCCATTCTTGATCAAGCTCTAGTTCATTTAAGGACTTCTCTAGAATCTCTTTCCTGTAATCAAGATTCATTTTCCATGTTTCAACCAACCAATGATCTTCTTTCAGCAACTTGAGTTCCTTCTCCCATGATTCCTGGGAGAGCTTAAGGATGCTCTCCAACTTCGGATAAGTGATTTGATATAACTCAAGGAACTCCTTGCAAGTATTTATCATGTCCTCCACCTATTTCTATAAATGCTGGAATTTATTGAACATCCTGGCAGCATGGTGGATGCCCATGTCACCATTGTATAACACCCTGTAGAACCAATCTATAGTGTACTTGGTCTAATTCTTCATTTTTTCCATCTTGTTTATTTCTTCCTTGGAGAGTAGGGCAGGTGTCAATGATTCTATAGGGGCCTCTTCTTCTGTGGACATCCATTATTGGATATAAGTAGTGAGATCTACCACATGTCCCTTCAACTCCTCCTTAGTGGATTGATCTTTATTCATTTGTTGTATCATGGTAGACACTGACCCTTGAAGATCATCCATCTTCTGCTCACGAGTACCTGAACCTAGATTAATGGTGGATATAGGGTAATCCTAGCCTTGGATGGTGCTCACATTTTTTCCTACTACTGGAATGGCAATTTGTAGCATCTTGGGTCTAGAGGCATCAACCGTGATGTGGGATTGGATTTTAGGCTACTTCTCCTTTCGAGTCCTTTTTTGTACCTTGGCCAGTATTGCCTCTAGTCAGGCTTTAGGGTCAACAACCATAGGATCCTTCTTCTTTAGCTGTTGTTCTAGCCACACAGGGACCTCTATTTTATTTTTTGGTGATTCATTATCACCTTCCTCTTCATTTTCCTTTTGAGGCTAATAGGATCCTCCTCATCATTCTTTTACTCCTCATCTAGCTCCTATTCTAGTGTAGTTCTTCCTATATAAGACTTGGTGGAAGCTACATTTTCTTCAATGATATTTTCCTCTTGTGGCACCCTCTCTTTATCCTCTTCATGTTCAATTTCATCATTTCACTCGGGCTCAGTGTTCTTTTCTTTTATCTCCTCTTCTTCTTTATCCTTTTATTCCTTCCTTTCTGGAGGAACTTCTTGTATCAAGCCCTCAACTTGGCCAATTCGTGGTGGTTCCTCAATTATTTCTACATCCGAATCTATGTCTATCTTCCCTTCTTTAGAGCAGTGCTCCTCTGGGCGTGTCTCTTCTTTTATCTCTTGATCCATTGTCTCTATTACATAGTGCTCATCAAGACCCTTAGCATCTTCTTCAAAAGTTTGTGGCCCTTCCTCATTAGAAGCCACCTTGTCCAAGTTTATACTTAATCCACCCTCTAGATGTTCAAAATAATCATCTTTATCATAATCCTTGGGCTCCTTAGCTATGTCCCTCACAGCCTCTTTATATTGCTTTGGGTTAAGTCTTTCCATTTCTTTCGAGATTTGCATTTTTGCCTCCATTTTTGGTGGCTAGGTAGGTGGTGGGGGAAGGGGCAAGGCAATAAAAATCCAAGTCATTAGCACTTGGATCTTGGGGTCAAGGATTACCCTAGAGAGCTCAATGGGAATGTTTTGCATATATGCTACAAAAGCTTGCAACAAGATGGGTGGTGTCACAAATGTAGACAGCATGGATGGCAATAGAGTAGCAAAAGTAGGTAAGGGAGGAAAGACCAAGGAGGATGATAGTGGAGAGGTGGTCATAGAGGAAGAGTCTAATACCATTATTATAGAAGTTAGTGAGGTGGAGGTGGTGGACTGAGATATCCATGGCAAGCGGAGACTAGATGAGAAAATATTTAGAGGTGGTAGGTGGTGGAGTGGTGATGACAGCAGCAGTAGTAGAAATGGAAGTGGTAGTTAGTGAACAATACTGCTTAGTTTCATCCTCTTCTTCTTGGGAGTGTTCCTCTTCCTGAATGGTTGGAATTTCAAGAGCAAATTACCCTGTCTTTTTTTCCCTTTTTGATGGTTGGCCTTCAATTTCCTTCTTGGAATACACCTTTTTTAGGCTTGTGTTCAAGTGCATCCTTCCTTTTCTTGGAACTAGTGATGGGTGGGAATTTGGGAGCTTTTCCCAATGAACCTACGATGGCGTCGATGTCTATTTTTCTCCTAATTTCTTCCTTGAGTTCCCCATATGTAAGATCTGCACCCTATTCTTTTAGCTGGGAAATTTGTGCTTCCACCCATTGTTTGGTTCTATGTTCAATGGGTCATGTGAGAATGTCAAGGTCGATGACCTCTTCCTCATTCCAATCAATTATTGGAAAGGGTTTATTAGCTAAGGCAATGTACCTTTTGTCCAAAACATTATCGATTGTCTTTGACAATTTGATCAAGCACTGGAAACACATTGACAAATTTCACAAATTGAGAGGTCATCCTCATGTAGCACCACATCTGGACCTCTTTTTCATCTCCACAATTTTCCCAAAAGTCTCTGACGTGGGGTCGGTGGGAATATTTTCTTCCAACTTGTTTCCTCAGCTTTCCATGAGGATCCACTCTTCCCCTATTAGTATGTAGGTCCAAGTGGTACTCTACCAATTCCTTTTCTAAGTATTCATCACATTGGGTAGTGGTGTAAACTACATTCCTTTCCCGAACATAAGGGGATATCGAATGCCAGCTCAATGTTTGTTGCTCAATAAGGTATGGGAATTATGCAACTATCGAGAAACCTCTAATAGAAAAATCTGGTCATTAGGGTAGTGTAGTAACTGGTAGGGTTTTCTCAAGAACCCCTTTGCCCATATGTAGGTGAATTTTGGGAACAAAATAAATAGATACAAAAAACCTTTTATAAAATATTTGGTGTTATGGGTTACTCTTCTTTCAAAATCTCCTCCCATGAGTCTAATTATATGCCCGATGAAGGCATCATTCACTCTTCTATATTCCCTTTTGAAATTTCTATACTAGAATTGGGTATAGCAGTCATAAACTTTGAGTTCCCCCCTCTTGGTCCCCAATGTTCTTGCACGAAAGAGTCCTTTGTATAGGAATTTCACTATGAGGAGATAGACCAGATATGAGGTCATGTAGAATTAGGAGGTCTTCTTTATGGCCATAAGTTGATTATGAAAATCGCCACTTATCATTTTGGCCTAGTGGAAGCTAGTGGTACCATAGAGGATCTCCTCCAAAAAGTAGAACATCCACTCTTCAAAGAATGTAGCAGCCATAAAGCACATCACTCTAATCAGGAGAGTGAATAGATCATGATATTCTTCAAATGAATCACTCCTATATAAATTTTGAGGAACTTTGTTGGCACTCTCACTCTTGTCCTTTAACCAATTTTGATTGATCATTTTTTTGCATCCTAGGGGATCTTGTTACCAAACCTTCTGAGTGAAATCCTTTTCTACCTCCTCCATCTTTTTAAAGGTTGGAATGTTGAATGTCTTTCCAATAGACTTAGTAGATAAATCTACTAATACCCTCCCATCTTTGGAAATTATCTTCATTTTATTAGAGTGGTAGCACTCCCAATAGGCCATGACCAATTCTAGAGAAATTAGTGTAGGAGGGAAGCCATTTCCCTTTGCAAGGCCACTTCCCTTTATCTTTTGATCATCCTTTGTGGTGGGGTTGACCATGACACTTTGCTTGAATTCATTTATGTTAACATGCCCTAGGTCTGTATTTGAGACTGTGTCCTAGTTGGAAGTGAGCTTGGAGGTGCACTCCACCCCGTGAAACTAATACTCCATTTATTCATTTTCTTCTTTTCCCCTAGGTGTTCTTGTAGGCTTCTTTCCCTTGTTGAATTTTCCTACGGGATTCCTTGATGATCCCTCAATAGGTTCCATAAATCTTGCACACATGGAGTGTAGTAAGTGCATTCACATATCAATAGGGAAAATGTCAGTCAAATCCTACAAATCCATGGTTAGATACATTCATATATCTTTAAAATATCATAAGATTCATCATAGTTCACCTTTTGGAGCTCATTTGGGTGATTTGTGTCAATGCAGATCTGGGGGTGAGGCTTCCCCTATGAGGAAGCCATTAGAATGAAAGTTGTTAAAGAAAAATGTTGAAGTCACGAAGTCTTGCAGATAGCCACTCACATGGGAGTCTCTGCATTACAAGTTTGATGGGAAAATTCCCTGTGAAGTCACTAGGTATGTGTGAAAATAGGCTATGAGGAACTTCGGTTGTTTTCCTTCATCACATTGGTCCTTTCTAGGTTATGTAAGTGAGAGTGATATGGGCACCGTTGATGGTAAGGACATTAGTGCTTTACCATTAAGTTTGACATTTAGTGAACAGAAACCCGCCTACGGAGATCCGCATGGCGTAGCCCAAAATTTTATTTTCCTTCATGAGTTTTTTCTTTTTTTACTTTCTATGTTGGCGACTATGGACTACGAAGTCAAGAAGTGTGGGATCTAGATGGAGGAAAGTTGTTAGTTTCATGCCACTAAAGAACAACCATATGAGGACAGTGGGCTGCATAGGTGAGCCTGCAAAGACTACTCAAACTAAGGTTTTGTATTGGAAAACTTTAGAGTTTACAAGAGAGGTAATACTTCCTGTGGAGCCCACATGGTAGAAGGACGTGGCTGCTCGACTGTTAGATAGAAGAATTGGGGTGATGATGTCCCATGAACAGATGCCTATAAGATCGGATCCACAAGGGTCTTTTGTGTTAAATCTTTGTGTTAGAAATCTTGAGATTTCATTTCAAGGAAGCATAACATACAGGAATCGCAATGTGAAGGGACACTAATCTTTTGCTGCTAACCAAAGGAATCAAGGTGACCACCTCAAGTAGATGGTGGTTTGTGTATCTTGGCCTACAAAGGATTTTGGACTTATAATTTTGACAATTTATTTGAAGTTTTAACTTGAGGAAATATTGACTATGGCACCCGCATGATGAAAAAACATCACAGTTTTTTCATTTGGGAAATGGAAATGATGTGGGAGTAGTCCATAGATAGAGTCCTACATGGGAACCTCCACAAAGTGGTACTAATTTAGCCATTTTAATTTTTAGCATTTTCAAGCATGGATAAAAGCAAAGACAACAGGGTTAATAGGGCAAGCTGCACCAGTGCTTCCATTGTTTAAGGAATGACAAGGGTGGAACGATATTCTACGTGAGTGAAGGTGCAAGATTTTATCATGCTCTGAGGGGTTTCAAAATGTTGGGAAGATCACTAGTGCAAGGCTAACAATTGCAGAGGTTTTGATGGCACTGCTCAGATAAATCAGGGTTCAACCCTTGAAGATTACAAACAATCACAAAACCCTAATAGAAAAATTATTTTAACAGATTAAAACACACAAGAAAGGAAAAACTATGTGGGCTCATACCTTTAAATTGTGTGTTGAAAACCGAAGTGAATCTAGCTCAAATCCATTGTAGAATCCTGCACGGGTGGGAACTCTGTTTTCTCCTTTAAAATTCAAAAAATGTAGGGTGAAAATGACAACTAGGGAGACTCTATTTATAGGTGAATCACCATTAATGGTGAGCATTAATTACTAGTATGGCAGGCCTTAGGTAGGTGAATATTGTAGATTCCCATGCTAGCGTGGGTGCTTGGTCAAGACTCAAATGGAGAAACAAGATGTGGAGCCTACCATGTAGGTGGATGTGAGGAGTCAACCACTACTTAGTGGTGAAGCGAGAACAATGAACTACAGAAGGAGACCCACAAATGCGGGCCCACCTAGCCTAATGGACATGGCAGAAAAAGGTAAGAGGAAACCCACAACCTGAATCCCACAAAGGAAAAAGACTTAGTGAATTTTGTATAGGTGACCTTGGTCAAGGGTAATTTGATGACTTTAATGCATGTGACCAATTTAAGCTTAGAAATAGGGGCACGCAAAATGAGACAAGAGAAAAAATAACTCGATGAGAGCAAAACAAAACAAAATAGAAAGGGGGTCCTCGATCCCAATGGGACATGTGTGTTGTAGGCACAACAAATGGTGACTCTATTAGGGAGAACACTCTCAAGCATTCTAATGGTAAGGATTCATTCAAAACCTAGAATCTCTAGTTTTGTAGACCAGAAGGGTATGTACAGGATCATGATGGGCCAAAAAGTGGCGATATGATGGGTATGTGTAGGGTATGTGGCTGACGAATTTTTTTACCAAAAATTGATGAAACGAAAAGGGTTTTTAAAGAAGATTCTCAGCTTTCCACCAATATAAATTATGCTTTACCTTGAATTTAATAAATAATTATTATTCATTTTCTATTTGAATTACGACTAAAGTTGTGATTGATAGGTTGATTGGAAAACTTCTATAGCTTTCAAATGGTATCACATTTTTTGAATTTGAAACATGCACCACATTCTATGCTTTTCATACTATAGGATTAAAAAAAATGAATTTCATGAAGTTTTGACCAAATTAAGAAGGTTAGAGATATGAGTTTTTATATTTTTTAAAATTTGTAATAAAAAATTCATAATTAATTATTTAATTGGAAAAAAATTACACAAAAATATGCATCACATTGAGACATGAGTCCTCTACTTATATCTAAAATCTTATAAAAAATTATTATCATTTTATTGTGGTTAGGGTGGTCAAACATACACCTACTTCTTATTTTTTCCCTGAAATTTAAGTACTCTGCATTGAAATTTCAAATTTTTACAAATAGATTTTTTTTTTAAATAAACCTAGTAGTTTAGAAACTACATTCAATTTTCTATAGATTCTATTCTTACATATTTTTGAAATAATATAGATAACTTATTCAAATTTTTACGTCAAATTGCCTAACTCTAATTTTTCTAAATTTTTTGCCACTTAAGGGCCTATTTTTTCTATGATGATCCTACACATACCTAGAAGCCAGTTTCTTCAAACAAACTAAAGACTCAAAGGAGGAAAAAATCCTTGGTTGAATCAAATCACAAAATATCTCAAAAGTATGTGCAGTGAGTTTATTCCCCTCCTTCAAAGACGAAAGAGGACAGTAATTAATCGGCCAAAACAAGCTACGTAGGTAATCTAACCGCAAAAGTAACCTGGACATTGCTCTGCTTCCAATTAGACATCTATAGCCCAAATGGAGTTGTCACTGTGATCCCCACGAACATTGCTCTATTTCCATTCGGGCATCCATAGCCTTGATAGAGTTGCTTGCATACCCACATAGTTGCCTTTTTTCAATATTTTCTCTTTTCTCTTTCTTTTATTTTCATATTTTCTTTTTGATACTCTTTTGCTCAACTGCATAAGCACTGACGCTCATAGTGGGTTTGGAGATCACAGTAGTCACTAGAGTAGACTTAATATTTTTCACTTGTCGAAGCCTCATGATGACTATCATATAGCTCATTGATATTATTTAAGGTGAATATCATGTGTAATATAAGATAGATGTGAAGGGATTAAAATAAGGGTTATGTCCCAAGTCAAGTTGGAGTTCAAGTAAGGAAACCCACTTCACGGTGGAGAACAGAAACTCATGGTAACTGATAAAGACTTATCCAAAGAATATAAGGAGTGTGTAGGAAAGCATGCCTTCTATCAAGGCCAAGCATAGTGATTGCATCAAGATTGAACAACACCCCCAAAAAAAGGAAGCCATGAAATCAAGTGAAAGTGAAGCAAAAGTAAAAAAAAGGTGCAACCCTACTCTAACTATATGCAACTATATACAAAGGAGTGAGATTGGATAGCTCAAGCAAGGAAATAATGCTTGAGGTATTGCCCATTGGCATGCAACAAGACATCCTCTCTAGTGAGGATCTTAAGGAAAAAGGTATTATCTCCTAAGATCTTGGAAATCTGAAAGGGGCCAAGCCAGAGCTTGTTGAATTTTTCATGTCCCCCTTTCTTGTCATGAGCCTTGTCTAAACATAGTACCAAATCTACAATCTTAAATTCTTTAATTTTGGCTCTACGATTAAACCATCTCTTGATGACACCCTGATGTTTGGAAAAAAAATTATTGCTTAAGTGCAGACTTCTTTCAAATAGAGCATCTCGACTAAGCAAGCATCATTATGTTCTTCCTCGTCATAGTAGGTATTGAAAAATTGAAGTGTGGGAATCTTGAGGCAAACTGGGAAAACTTGATCTAGGCCATAGATGAGGCGAAACAGGGAGTTTCCTAAAGTAGCTTTATGACACGTGCGATCTTCCCATAGAGCAAAACACAGCTGGGTATGGAAGTCTTTTGGGTTCTTGTCAAGTAGTTTTCATATGACATTCAACCATTTTTGGTTTGTGGACTTGGCTAACCCATTCCCTTGGAGATAATAATTGGATGAAAACTTAAGTGCAATCCCATAATCAAACACTGGTGTAGGAGCACCTAATGGTGTTGTTATGCTTTCAATAAGCATTTTGTAAAATTTCAATTGTCATTAAGGAAGACATGTAAAATGGCCATGTAAGGGCCCATTCAAATGTAGTTAAGTTTTTAATAGGTCTCTAGGAGGTCAAAATTGGGAAAAGTTGTTATTTGTTGCCAAATGCAAAAAGATGTAAAAATGCAAAAAAGTGCACAAAATTAAGAAGTTGAAGAGTCAGTTGGGTAAAGGAAAGGTTTTTTCGATTGGAGATGAAGAATAATTTTCTATAACTATTGCAAACATCTCTATAAAGCATGGAAAATATGAGAAAAAGGCATACATGTATCTTGTAACCAATTTTGTAATAAAGTGTACCCTATTTTTCTAAAACAATGTTTCCTTTGTGATTTTTCAATATTTTTGGGTCTGTACCGCATCATCAATATTTTTTCTCTATTTTTTTGAATTGATTAAGGTTGAGGCTCTTCAAATAAATTGGTTTTGAGAAGTTTCAATTGAATCTAAATTCGTCTTGCAGACTTCTTTCTTATAACAGTTTGTAACCCTTAAAGAGGGGTTTGAGAGTCATATAAGTTTTGTGCCACCATTCCACCGATGGAGGTTAGTTAGATTGGTGGAATGGGATGTTATAGGTTTCTTTTTAGTTTGTGTGTGTAGAGGTGTAGGGGAAGCCAAGGTGCAAGTTTTTGGTGTTGTCTTCAATAGAAATTTTGAGTTTTTCCCTTGAAATTTGATGGTTACAAGCATGGTTATGGTGAAATAGCATGTGTAAAGGCTTGGTGATGGTAGATTAAGCTTGGTAAGTCATATTCTAATATTTTTGGAGTGGTGGTATGGTTTCATGAGGTTTGCAACACTCCTTTTCAATAAACCCTCACCTATTTAAGCATTGATGAGCCTACAATCAAGGGTTTTGTTGTTTGGTACTTTATTGGGCCTTTCATTCCCTAATAGTTGTTGAATCTGAAGTTTTGTGACCTAATCTAAGAATTTTCATGGTTACTTGGTGTTTTGATGGTGATTTAAGAACACTTGTTTTGTATTTTTGGCCTAATTGGGGCTTATTGGTTGCAGTATAGTCAAGTATTCAGATGTACTTTCCAAAACAATGGTATTTGAGTTTGTGATATGTTAAAGTTGGAAATAATGGGTTCTTGAAAAAATAAATAGTTTGTGGAGATTCAATTTGGTTTGGCTGGTGTACCCATTTTAGCCATGTTGTACTATAGTTAGAGTGTGAGTTTTGAATGCAAGAAATTATGAATCTGATAATATAAAGTTGTGAGGCAGAGTATTTGGTTTGTTTCTATCAAGATAAATATGGTTAGAGGTGTTTCAAGGCTTGGTAAGAGTTTGGAAGTAAGAATTAGTGATTGGTTATCTTTTTTCCTTGTTTGGAATGTTGAATTGGTGTTTTAGTGTCTTGTAGCCATGTGGGAATAGGTGAAAATGAAGTGAACTTGGTGAATGATTAGTGGATCTTCTCATGGTTTTTGTTTAGGGTTAGAAGTACCCTTGATGGTTTGTTGATTTTGGTAGAAGGCTTTTCATCTTCCCCATCAAAAGAAACTAACTCAAACTACCTCATGACTGTTAGACTTCCACATTTGTCATCTTTTTTGCATTTTGACAAAAAATGACAACTTTTCCAAATTTTGATCTCCTAGAGACCTATTAAAGACTTAATTACATTTGAGTGGGCCCTCACATGGCCATTTTACATGTCTTAATGGCAATTCAAATTTTACAAAATTCTTATTGAAAGCATAACAACACCATTAGGTGCTCCTACACCAAACACCCAACCAGCAAACTTAAGGGAAGCAAATGCAGGACCATTATCACAAACCAATGCAAACAGGAAACCAAAATGATTTATAATAAAGCTTTCTAGAAAATTAGTAACTACTTCAGTTGTACATTGCCTACAAGAAATTGCTTTAGTCCATCTATTGCAATAATTAGAAGTGGCCAAAATATACATGTGGCCTGTAGAGGATGGTGGGTTGATGGGACCAATAAAATCGAGTCCCCACTGAGTGAAGGGTCTTACCTCAATAACTAGCTGCAACAGGATAGTAGCGTACCTTTCCTTGGTGACGTGACAAGATCTAACATGAGTGTATGCATCTTTGAACAACATCAGTTACCAATAGTACCCACCCCATAGGATCTGATGAGCTATTGAAGGGCTAGACCCATGTCCCATTCTGAACTTATCATGTGTTTCTTCCAAAACTTCGGTTACTACTTCCTTTCCCAAGAATTTGAGATAAAATCCCTCATGGTTTTTCTTGTATAATATAGCTCCTTGTAGCATGTAGCTATTTCTTTTCAACCTTAAAGCACGTTTTTTGACTCCTTGCAGTTGGGATGGACACTTGTTGTTCATCAAGTAGTAGATGATGTCATCATACCTTTCATCTGGGGAAACGACTTCTAGATGATATTGCTACATTGTAATATCTAGTCCTATTCGTGTGAGTGAGGGCTTTCCCCTAGACCAACTTCATAGGATGAATCTCCATGTTATATTCCTACAGCAACGTGATCCATTTTGATATTCTTTCTCTTAGTTCATTTTGTATCAATAGGTTCTTAATAGCTGGGTCTGGAACAATGGCAAACACTTTGTTCCTTAAGATGTAGTGTCTGAATTTCTTAACTCCATGAACTAAAGTATATGCTTTCTTCTCAACATTATGGTATCACAATTCAACATCTTTTAAAGGAGCACTCATAAAGGCAATAGGGTGCTTGTTCCCTTCATCATCTTTCTGCATTAGCATGCTAGTGCATGAGTGATCTAAAGCAAAGGAATAGATGTAGAAAGGCTTCAAGTAGTTTGGGTTGATCAACACTAGAGCATTTGCAATAGCCCTTTTAATTTCTTCAAAATCCTATTTGGCTTCCTGTGTCCATTCTATTTTGGCATCTTCCTTGAGCATGGCATTCAATGGTTTAACTATTTCTACGAAGCCCATGATGAACTTCCTGATGAAATTTACCTTCCCAAAGTTCAATTTTCAATATATCTTATATGCACTTCAGATCTATGGAGATTCCCTTCTCTGAGATCACATGCCCTAACAACTTTCATTCAGTCACCTCGAAGATGCATTTCTTAAGGCTTAGTGAGATGTTGAACTCTTTGTATGTTTGGAATACTTTGCACAAGTAAAAGACATGGTCTCCTCTTTCCTTCAAGAAATTTGTAAGGTTGTCCATGTATATGATGATGCACTTGATAATGAGATCCTTGAAGGCTACGTCCATGGCATGCTAGAATTTCGCACCTACATTGATCAATTTGAAAGGCATCCTTCTATATGTAAACATTCCCCACTTTTTGGTGATTTTTTTTTTGTGTATATCCTCATATTGCACCATCACTTGGTTGTATCTGGAGTATCCATCAAGAAAGGACATCATTTGTGAGCCGTTTACAATTTTTAGTACCTCATCCAATGAGGGCACCAAATAATTATCCTTTTTAGAAACTCTGTTTAGGTTCCATAAATCCATGCACAATCTAATTTCCCCATTTTTCTTTCTAACGGGGACCAAGTTGGCAACTGATTGAAGTGCCTAACAAGAAAGATGATTCTATCTTAGAGCAACTTTTTCACTTCCTTGAAAATGATGGGTTCCACAGTGCATTAATAGAGCATTGGCATTGTTGAAAGGGTCTCATGTGTGGCTTAAGGGGAATAGTATGAGTAATAATTGAATTATTATAATTTTTAAGGTCCTCATACCCCCAAGCAATCACATCATGGAAGGTGTGCAAAGAATTAATAATTTATTTCCTTTCCTCTGAGGTACACACTTTGCCAATAAAAACATTTTTAACCTCCTCTGCAACACCCATGTTGTGAGAATCACATTGATTATCTATTGACTCCTTAGTTTGTTGATTTTGATCTTTGATGGGATCCAAATCAAATATCCTCTCCAACTCGACCATTCCTCATGGTATGGTATTGGTTTTTAATTTTATTACTCCCTCTATATCGAGCTCAATTTCTCCTGATTCCACTTCATCAATGCTTTGGGAAGCAAATACATTTGAGTTGGTGATAAATTCAAGGATATTCTTATCGTTATTAAGCATTGGAAGTGAGTGACATTGTCAAGCACTGATGGGGTAGAAGTGAGCTCAGCAGTGATTTTTTTAGACCAATCAATGATAAGGGTTGAAGGGTACTAGTTGTCTGGGTCAAGGCATCAATGGTTTGATTTTTGCTACTAGGAATGAGCTAAATATCAAATGCATCTAGCCCTTATATGAGATCTCATACCCTATGCCTATAGTTTTCTATCCTTCTATCATGGCATGAGTATAACTTCCTAACTTGTTTGATGACTAATTCAGAGTCCCCAAAAACTTGGAGCATTTTGACTTTCTTTCTCAGTGCCATTAGTAACCCATGAACTAATGCTTTGTATTCCACTACATTATTTATACAATAGAATTGTAGTTTATGGGAAGAAAAATACATCTTAGCCATAGGAATGATGAGCTTGAAGCTTGCTCCCACTCCTTGCTTGGATTTGGATCCATTGAAACGTAGTGTCCAAAACTTGGAGGGACTCTTGCCTTTGAAGCTGATGGAGCAAACATCTTCTCTTGGTTGCACTTTTTCCTTTGTACCTCTAGGTGGTTCTTGCACTCGGGTTGGCCTTGATCTTGTTGTTCTTCCATATTCTCTCCTAGAGCGATCTACCCTTTGATATTCTCTACTTCCATTTTTCATAGGCAACTTTCAAATTTAGAATGAGCCACATTGCACACCCTACACTAGCTAAGTAGCAACAACTCTTCAAAATCCATCCAAGCCCCTAAACTGATTTCCCTGATCACTGGCTCATTGTTGAATGTGTCAAAAGAAACTCTCTTTGCAAGTACCTCTTGAGCTATTTTTGATGAGACAGTCTCATTTAATGACCTAAAGAAGGAATTTTTGATAGTGGGCACCCGTAATAATTCAAAGCCTGATAGACTCACTTTGACTTTCTTTAGTTCATCTACTACATGTTCCCCCATTTATTTGACCTCTGCCTCAGAAAAAGGGTGTTGGGAACCATTGGTGGATTGGATTTGAGTTGGGTTTAGTTTCCTATTCCTATCAAATTATTGGGTAGGCACTTTGGGATAGGTCAGATTATTACTAGCCTTAGGATCAGGCAGGGGTCAAAAATTATTAGGAGGGGTGGAGGTTGTGAAAGTACCACCAGCTTGTCTATTTCATAAATTATACAGGATCGCTCTTTGGTGGAACATATGCACCTCATCTTCACATGGATCTTCCTTATCTACAAGAGCATTATCTACTAAATCAAAGAGTTGGGATAAAGAGCTCTTGTTACTTACCTCTTTCACTTCTCCTTCCTTGGTTGTGGCCTCCTCGAGTGAGTTTCTTTCACTTTGTGAGAAAGGAGCTTGGTTGACCTCCAGCACCAAGGAATTGTATGGCTCAGATGGAACAAGGTCTCTATAGCATGATCCATCAAAAGCATTTTGGACCTCCACTTGAAAAATTTCTGAGATAGTTTGGAACTCTAGACAGTCCAACTCAGAATGCCTATTCGTCTTATGAATTCAGCACCATCTAGAAAGGGCAACCTCAACCAAATAAACTTCATTTGTGGACTTCTCAGCACTACCTAGTTGGTCAAGAGGTGTGGGGATGCCTATGTTGTTTAGCCTAGTATTACACATCATGTTTTTCCTTTTTGAAAGTTTTCTTTCAAAGTTCTACCTTGAATTTTGGCCTCTTTCATAATTCTGGCTCAAGGATGTACCAGCGTCATGATTGTCTCATTGGAAGTTGGCTTGAATGCTTCTTAGAGAAGCTTGCAGTTGGTTTTTTTGGTTCCTCAGATGAGTCATCTCGATGGGCAGCTTCTTCACTAGTTCATTCAACTCATCAATTTGATCCTTATCCATATTTCCTTGAGGAGGCACCAAATTTTGAAGGAAAACAAGTTGTGCCAAAGGTTGGTTTTGCTGGGAAGCTAAGAATTCTGAATTCTATAGGCACATAGGCACTTGAACTTGTTGGTAATAGGCATTTTTTGCAGCCTAGGCTACAAGTAATGACGCATGGATGACACTTGATTTAGTGGTTGTCTTGGGTGTGGCACTATCAGCAGCTAAGGAACTTGGTTCAGCATAGGTGTCTGATGAGCCAAGGCATGAGTGAGCCCTTGGATTTGAATTGGGTTGGTAGCTGACCCTAATGAGGTAAATGGACCCACAATGTGATGTCCTAAATTTTTGCTAGATTTCATTTCCTATGCATATGCATCCACCAATCTTGTAGGTGGTTGATGCATCCTTTTGACCAATGTGAGTGTGAGATTATCCAAGGAAACATAGTATACCATCCTAGCTGATGCATTGTCAAGTACGTAGGGAGGTTACAACTTCATATAAGCCCTGTGAAATCATTCATTGAATGAGTCGATCGGTTAATTAACTTCCTCCTTACTAACATAAATTGCTAGTATAGCTTTGTGGGGCTGATAGCAACCTTGAATTTCTACAAAAAGGTGTTTTTCATTTGTTTCCAAGAAGTGACAATCCAACTGGTAGATGGATGTACCAATAGAAATCTTCATCTCCTAATGAGTAAGGGAAGATCCTACAATCCATGTCTTCGTGCTTGATCTACATATCCTTCAATGTTGTTTGGAAGATCTTCATTTTCTTCTATTCTTCTTTGTGGATCACGTGGATGGAACTTGGTACAAAATCCTTCCAGATTCTTTGGCATGTCATGGTAATCATTGAAGGACAAGGGGGATGGGTTATTTCCCAACCAAGCCATTATGGGAAGTGGAAGTTGTAATTGTTGTGCTACAGTGACTTGGGGTTGAAGGGGGACAACAGCTGGGGCAGAGCCCTATGAATGATATGTGGGGATGAAGATAGCACCTTGGATGTGGGAAGTGAGTGGTGAAAATGTTGTTTGGAGTGAAGGAGGAGATGGAGATGGAAGTCAAGTGGGTGGGGCTGAAGCTAATGTTTCCCCTTTCTTGGCTCTCCTAGCCTTAGTAGGGGTCATTAGCTCTTGGAATTCTCCCTTTTCTAGTGCAGAATTGAGTACTCTATGAAACCTTTGAGGGGAGAATGACCCAATTTGATCTAGCTTAGATTTTCCCTCCTTCTAGTGCTATTTTTGTTGATGGGTGTTTTCGCATTTTCCAACACACACTACAACAAATCCCTATGATTAGCTCCCTTTTTTGCTCCATTTTTTGCTTCCACCCACTGTTTTAATGTATTTTTCTCCAATTTTTTGAAAAATTCAATGCTATTTATTAGGATGGTGTTATTTTTGGCATTTTTTGTGTTGATCAGAGCAAGTGTTAAATTAGGCACAAATTAGTGCTTAAATTAGTGCTCTATTTAATGCCTACTTTAGAACTTGATTTAGTGCCTAATTGTTCTAATCTAGCAAGGATTAAGGGTTAAGGGATTAGGGGTTAGGGTTTAAGGGATTAAGGGTCAAAAGATAATGGATTTGGAGATTAGGGGTTAGGTAGTTTAATGGTTAATGGCTTAGGTATTATGTCTGATATTATGTAATCTCTATATAAACTTGATAAAAAAATAATAAAGGTATGAGTGGAAGGGTGTACCAAAACTAGGCCAGTGTAACTTTTGAGAATATGAATGAAATAGAACATCTCATTATCAAATAGTCTCCATGACTTTGTTATCATTCTATATTTTTCTTGTGTTTTCCATACTTATTTCTTCTTATATTTGAATGAATATCAGTTATCGAGCCTCAATACTATGCTTATGTGAATGAATATGTTGATATAGTAAAGCATTTACCGTGGATGTTTTCAGTTACATGTTCAAAATTATGTTCAACATAAAAATGGAAACTATTTAAAAATAATAAATTTAACAAAGTTGCTTATTTAAATAATTGTGAGTTATGTGCATTAATATTTAATTAAATTTTGTGTCTTCACGAACATATGTTGATACAAAATTTGAATGGAAGAAGCATGCAAGTAATCCTATTTTTTTCTGCCAATAATTCATACCAAATATTGAAAAATTTAAGGATATTGCAATAGGTAATTTGTAATGACACAAATAATATTACTAAATAACTTCAAATTTTAGGCCATAAGAATCATCCTTATTTAAACATGGATTGCAAATAATTCTAAAAATTTAGAAGTCTTGGTCATTAACATTACTGTCTGCTACAATGTTATCCAGTGTACCATTGTCAATGTTCATATGTTCTTTCAAGTATTTAATATTATCATCATCCTCATCTTGACCCGCATCATCTTCATCATCATTGAAATTTCACTGTAGACCATCTATATTGTTACCAGATGTATTTGGGTCATTATTTTCTATACCATCCATATTGTTGTCTTTCATAACATCATCTAACTCTGGATTGTTGTCTTCTTGTGCCTGAACATAACCATCTTCAACATCATCATGGATGTCAATTTCTTCGATGTTCTCTAATCCCTCTCTCTCGTTTTGTTGGCCAAGATTTTTTTGCTCAATATCCACTAATGCATCGTCAAATACATGCCTTAATCTTGGATCATAATGTCTAAAAAATATCCATTTTGGGTCCAAAATATCTTCATAGAAAATAACCTGCACATGAACGACATACATATATTAGACATATGTTACAACAATTTTATTGATTAATAAATGCATGTATATATTCACAATAAACTATGAATTAATTGATTAATTATCACTACCGCTTCTTGTTTGAGTTAAAGGAATACCTACTCACAATAAATTGGTAGAACATAAGGCCCCTTATCCTCCAATAGGAACCATGAGGAATCTATAGAAAATAATCCACTATGGGTATCATGTCTTCATGTCCTCTCAAATGCTTTATACCATCTACACTTAAAATTACAATATTTCAAAGAGTGGTAATCCAACTCAATAATTTCTTGTATTTTCCCAACATATTGTAGATTCCCTTCAATTATATTCTTATCTTTTGAGCTTGATCAATTGCATTGCTTGAAGTCAACCATGATGACACAATCAAAGGATCATCTCTTTACATCTACACTTTCTACACAATAATGTCGACCATATGCCCACATTGCTGGATATTTCCTCGCCTATGAAAGACCATTTATTTCTGTGAAAAAAATATAATGAAGAATATTAAAATAGTTAATAGTGTCAAAACTACAAGGAAACAACATTTTGTAAAATTCCAACTGTACCTTTCTTGGGTATGTGCAAAATTGAATCATAGAAAAAATAGGCCCTTAAGTGGCAAAAAATTTAGAAAAATCAAATTTAGGCAACTTGACGTAAAGATTTGAATAAGTTATCTATATTATTTCAAAAATATGTACTAATAGAATTTGTAGCAAATTTAATGTAGTTTCTAAACTACTAGGTTTGTTTAAAAAAAAATCTATTTAGTGAAAAATTGAAATTTCAATGCAATAGTGCTTAAATTTCAGGGAAAAAATAAGAAGTAGACCGTGTCTTTCTGACCACCCTAACCACAATAAAATGATAATATTTTTTATAATATTTTAGATATGAGTAGAGGACTCATGTCCCGATGTGAGGCATATTTTTTTGTAATTTTTTTCTAAGTAAATAATTAATTATGAATTTTTATAACAACTTTAAAAAATATATAAAATCTTATATGTCTGGCCACCTTAACTTGGTCAAAACTTCATGAAATTCAATTTTTTTTAAAATCCTATAGAATTCAAAGCATAGAATATGACGCATGTTTTGAATTCAAAAATTTGATACTATTTAAAAGCTATAGATTTTTCAATCAACCTATCAATCAAGACTTTAGTCATAATTCAAATAGAAAATGAATAATAATTATTTATGAAATTCAAAGTAAAGAATAATTTATATTGGTGGAAAGTTGGGAATCTCGTTTAAAACCTTTTTTGTTTCATCAATTTTGGGTAAAAAAAAAAGTCGTCAGCCACATACCTAGCATATCACCACTTTTTGGCCCATCATGATCCTGCACATACCCTCTTTCACATCCTCTAGACATGTTGATTTCATCTTATGTTATGTTTGAATCTATACCTACATCTTCTATTTGATTTTGAATTTTTTTAGTAACCCATTCTAATGTGCAATCTTTTCCCCATTCCCCAAGAATATTAGTGGGAAGTGGAGTATTCCTTGGGTTCAATCTCTTGAACTGTCTCCTTGCTTCTAACACTTCTGTCTTTTTATCATATAGATCAATCCATTTGTTCAAAAATTCCATGTGGTACATAATGAACTTGTTGAGTATAGCACTTTCATCTACACCTATTACATGTCAACATGTTTATTTCAAACTCCAATGTCATGCTATTAATTTGACAAATAAATTACAAAGTAAATTAATGATTGCAAGAAAAAAAACCACACTAATCATGAATTTACTTACTTATTTCTACTTGAACACCATTAGATTGTGGTTTTTCTCCATCAATAATATTTGATGCTCATTCTTCATCCTAGAAGTGTGGCCCATCTTCAAAATCCTTACCAAGGAATTCACATAGGAAGAAAAATGCTTCATTCAATACATACCCTTCAGCCATGCAACCCTCTAGATGTGCCTTTTTTCAGACATATATTTTTAGGGTTTTCATATACCTCTCAAATAAAAACATCCACCTCATTGATACGACACCTTCCAATTCAATTCCATCAACTAGGTGTATAAGTAAATGGTCTTGTAGGTCCATGAAACTTGTAGGGAGCTCCTTCTCAAATACACATACAATTTATGCAATTTCCTTCTTCCATTTTTGCACTTCAAATTCATGGATCTCCTTGGAGGCCACCCACCTAATATAAGAATAGTAAATTAGTATGAACCTTTAGTCAACAATTAAAATCCAATATAATATCTCTATGTCTTTCACACATGAACATTTCATATAACCGCATACCTTGTAAATGCTGAAAATTGACTTATGGCATTCCTTAAGTCAACTATAAGATAGGAATCCCCTCTAATTTCTAATGGCATAATATGCTATCAAACACATTTATGAAAAGGTAATTAGTAATTTTTTCTCACACAACAAAATATCAAAATATATTTAGTACTTAATCAATGTTACCAGTAAATGTTAAATGATGATATATAATACCTTCATAAAATTATGAAAATCATGTGTTTTAAATCCTATGATATGTCCATCAACTATAAAATCTTTAACCAATGATGACCAATAGCTAGTAGGTGTCCTTATTGAATGGATGACATTTTCTAGTTAGTCTATCTCTTTTTTTTTCCAAAATCCACAGAGCTTATGCATATGTTTCATTTTCCCTGTTTGGCCACAAATGTTTTCTATCAATTTTGGTATGCGAAAGAGCAATATCTCTCCTCAAAAACAAGGTGTCCTTCTCTTTGCCTGATATATATTTGAAATATAGAATCTGGGAAATTTTTGAAGATGTGCATAAGATCTAATAGGTGAGATATTAATAGATCCTTCCAATAAGGGAGCCCATAAAATATGGATTTCCTTTTCATTCCTTCTAGCATATTAACTACAACTTGTTCTAGTTCTTCAATTGAATCACCCCAATCAAAAAAATCCTCCCAAGCTTTCAATTCAACATCTTCATACTTCTTAAGCCAATCACCTAGACCCATAATCATAGGAGGGCCTCTATTTTCAACTTTCCCATCAAATGGATTCTTCAAGAAATTTCTAAACTTATGATCTAGTGGTAGAAAAACCCCATTTTTTGCATAAATAAATTTATGTAGATCTTTAGAATACTACCCTTGAAATTTTTCTGCACATCTTGGAATGAAAATATCCCCTTTGTTTCAAGCCATACAATTCAATAAGTAATGTCAATAACATAAAAAAAATAGTATAAAAATAAGTATGAAAGTTGGGATGAAAATAAATTATGAGTGTAAATATGTAAATATTTTATCTTACCAGAACAAACACTAAGTACTAGGAAATCATGAATAGTCCAACATAGCACACCATACAATATGAAGGACCTATTTGATGGATTATGTGATATGCCATACATTCTTATTCCTTTCCATAACAGTTGCATCTCATCAATAAAAGGCGTAAGATAAACATCCATTTTTTTAACTTGAAGTTTTCCTAGAACAATGAGAGTTGGCAAAAGGTCCTCCTTTCTAACACTCATCCATGGGGGAATATTGTATACTATCAATCTGATTGGCCAAACACTATAATTTGAGCTCAGGAAAGAGAATGGGCACACTCCATAAAATTGCAAGACCAAACTTGATACTACGAGGTTCATCTTTGAATTTTCTTGGCCATTTTTCCTCTATGTTTCATTGCTTTGGATTCAGCCAGAATTCACATGAATCCATCTTTACTCCTATCCTTTGCATGCAATTCCATCAATTGTGCAAGTGACTTGCAACGAAGCATTCGTTGAAGTCTACATATAATTGGCATGTGATGTAAAACCTTCTTTCGAACTGTAGAACCTTGTACATTTGTACAATATCTCTTCTCTTTGCATACAGGGCATTCTACCTTATTTTGATATTCATCTTTGTATAAAATGCAATTAGTTTTACATGAATGAATTTTCTTATATTCAATCAACATTATTTTGGTTGTAATTACCCCTACTATGACCATTACTATCAACCATATGATCATTATTGTCATCATTGTTTCCATCCCCAAAGAAACTTGTAAGCATTTCATTCAGTCCTTCTTCATGAACTGCATTTTCACTATCATGATTATCATCATTAAGGCTAGGTGGCATGTCATCAGTGTATGCAGATCTCATGAACTCTTCAAATTTCTCAGCTGGTAGTATTCTCTTCAATGTTGCTCTTTTTTCCCTATTATTGTTTAAAGGATGGTTTTGATCATCCTACCCAAATCTTAATAACCCAGTTGGATCTTGGATATTAGTATGTGTTTCATCAACATCTTCTACCTATCAACAAACACAAGCATTATTTAATGTTTGGAAACAATTGGATAAATTATAAATGTGTCAATTTCAAAGAAATATAATCAAATATGGCTTAAAAAATAAAAATATGAATTGTATGAACATATTACATCAATTGAATAATGGAATGTATTATTTTATAGACTACCCTTTTTATAAAATAATTTAAATCAAACACAATTTTGAAAACATAATTTATAAAACATCAGTCCACACTCATTTATTATTCTTTGGTTTTATGCCCTTACGAACATCCTTAGGGAGACCTTGTTCTTCCTTTTTCTTTCACACAGGAGTGCATTTTAAGAAGGGGTAATTAATCAATAACTCATCCCCAATGGTAAGGTCCATAATAGCCTCAACCATTATTAATCTACCAACCTCTCTTTCCATATCTCTATCTTTATCATTTATAACCTCAACAAATTGACAATTTAGTCTTACAGTAGGGTCCCTTCCTTTACTACTATTTATAAATCCTACAGTATTTTTGTGTGTGTATGCACGTCCATATATATACATAAGATGAACTCTATTCATTTCTTTCCACTTTCCAATTTGAGATGATGTGTATACATATTTGAATTTAGATCATATGTTGACATGCTAGGCTTACATTTTGCTAGCCTTCTCCATTCACCAATGTAATATGATGGACCATAATATGGCATTAATCTCTTAGTGGTTTGTTCTGAATTGTTTCTATGTTTACATCCCACATGTACATTTTGGACAATAAAGAGACCTAGATTCACTCCATGATTAATGGAGGGTCATATCATGTAGTTGTGTCCCCAAAATTGAAACACCCCATACACTCTAGGTAGTTGTTGATCACTAGGCCAAGCACAATATAGTTGACAATCAAATGTGTCTTTGTAAATTGATCTCAAATGAAAGGGAAATTCATCATCTCCATCACATTCATTCTCATAGGGTATGTAGTCCACCTTCCCCTTGTCTTTAAGAAAATTATGCATCTTTAAACTGGTTCTTGTTATGTTACTTGTTTTCATCAATTCCTCATCTTCCGAGCTGGTATATTGGCACATATTTTTGTTAAATGTATCATTTGATAAATGATCATTTCCCTCTAGGCTAGAATTTGTTGATCCATGAAACTTTAAACCAAGAACTTTATCTTGCAAGTATCCATTAAGAAAAAAAAAAAGTTATTTAAATACTATAAAACAATGTTTAAATGAAGTATACATGTTATTTATATCAAATTGGAAAATTCTTTACCACAATTCCTATTGGATTTGAATTGATTTTAGGAGGCATACTACTAACTGGAAGCTCATCATATATGTAATGTCCTTGTAAAATTGCTCGTTTGAATTGTTTCTTTCCAGGACATATAGAACATCCACAAACAACAATTTTCTCAAAGTATTCATCCCATGTACTATAGTCCTGACCAACCTCTTGTTCAATGCAATCATTTGTAGTGTCTACAATATCCATTGTCATATCCTCTTCCACCCATTGTCCTCTATGCGATTTAACAATTTTAGGTCCATGTTCATATACATATCTTGTTCTTTTGCTAGTTGAATGCTCAGGATTTGCATTTTCTCCAATCTCCATCTAAAATAATCAACAACATGCATTAATTTATGTCAAGATTGGATAATACATTACAAATTTCAATAATACAGTGAAAAAAGATGGGCATATCACAAAATGCTATTAGATCATTCTTTCCTAAGTTAAGTCAAAATTTGAGTACTTGATGTCCCGCTTCATCCATTGTGTCCTCATTTGATATGACAAAATCTATTGTCATGCCCTCATTTGGCCCCTATAATACAAAACATAGTAAATAATGTTTAGTACACCAATTTTATATCATTTCAACGAATATGCTATCCAACACAAAACCTCACTTTATCCATATATTTGACATATTGATATCATTTTTTGGCCATCCTAATTTTTGAACTTTTCTCTTGATCATAGAATCACATTTAATCACCATTCTTGTGCATTTTCAACCAATAAGTTTGACCTCAAAGGCCTCATGGACAAAATAATGACTTTATCTCCTCTATGTTGTAGCATTTTTGAATTCATAAACACTTTCCTCCTTTGGTTGATGTTGCTTTCTCTTCTTACCTCTATCGTATCTACAAATTATGTTGTCATATCTATTTCCACCCACTTTCCTCTTTGTGATTGAGTAGTTCTATGACATCCACGTCCTCTCTCCATGGCCTCCTCTAGATCCTAGAATACACAACAATGACAATAGTCACATAACAGTTGTGCACCAAGAGAATATTGTTGAAATAGTCTTGTAAATACACTCGCTTTTCATTAGACTAACTATGAAAAACAAAATAGGACATTGCAACATTTTCCTCTTCACAAAAATTTTACATGCAGAATCTTGACAACTAGAGCTCAAATATTATGATTACAAGATGACTACAAATTCACATCAAAAAGAAATTTATTTACAATTTGACTACAAATAAAACCTATTACTAATAATTTTAGTTGAACATCCCTTCCATGGTCCCTTGTTATCCTAGATGAAAGAAAACCTATTACTAATAATTTTAGTTGGTTCTCTACCTTACACTTCTTCCACAAATTCATTAAAACCGTGGATATTTTCTCTTTGAAAACTAGAGATTGGATTCCTTATTCTTGATTGAAACCTACTTTAGGATGGAATGATGAGATCTAACAAAGTGTAAAAACATGTCAAAATATGTAATATATGCATGGATAAAGGAAATCAACAAATATATATGATAATACATGATGAATGGTCTATCAATAATACATTAAATAAGGGTGAGTTAGTGGGATAAAAGAGATTACACAAAAAAAATATCAAACCCTAATCAAGATAATAGCAATGAAACATAGATAAGGGGTGCATCCAAGCCCCAGGATAAAGTATAAAATGAATCATATCTACTTTAAAATGTTAGATTTATAACCTTAATGTAGAAGGATAAACTCTAAGGATGAAACCTAAGTGTATTTAAGAATTTTTGGTTCATGAATTTATGTAAGAAAATTTAAAATGCCTCACATAAATATCCCAAGTAAATTAATTAAATAAAAATGAATAAATAATATAACATGCCTAGGATAAAGAGTTGAGAGTAATAACATGTCACTAAAATAAATTCTCAAAATTAAATAGTAAAAATAATGGTATTTAGCTCTAGGTTCAATGAAGATATGACTATGCTAGACATTGCTAAGTGATTTATTAGTGCAACAATAACTAGGACAATAAAAAGATATCTCAAAGCTATAAAATTCATGATGCTTCATTCCAATACACTTCCATGTATATGGAATTGATCTCAGTGCATAAAAATATGAACCTACATGTAGAACTAAACTTTAACTATAGATCTAATATTCACTGAATTTGATGTCTATAATTTATTATCTTTATGTCTACAACCTATGTCTAAGAGGGGTCGTGTCAATAGACATTATTGAGGATTTTTCTAGGGTAGGATATTTCTCCTTTAGTTAAACTCCTATTACTAATTTAATGATACAAATAAATGATTGAAGACAACAAGGAAATATGCAATACACATAGGATGTTGATGCAATTTCAATGTCATATGATAATAATTTAGTTCTCGTAGATGATTTTTCATAATTCCTAATAAGCCCTATATCTAAGATGATAGTAATGGATTAGGGTTTTTCCTTTTATGCAAATTTGTAACATGCAATTTGAAATATTTCACACTTTAGATGACTCATCTTGTTGTATAGGGTGAACATGGGCCCATTTAAATTTAAATTTAAAAGTTTAGGGGTCATTTCTTAGTTCACAAATCTAACCTCTATTAGTTTTGCACCCACAAAATTGACATGGGATAAGGAATAGATAAAATAGGGAACCATGATTGCTCCCTTGGAACATATGAAGATGAAATCAATTTAGGATCAATTTATTTATCAACTTCCATGCAAAATACATCATTTTTTACAATAGTCATTGCTTTAGGGACAAACAAGTCAAAGTAAGCCCAAAATGAAGGGGAAAAGTGAAGGGTATGAATTTGTCACCATTACAAGTATATAAATAGTAGGCAATATTTTTAAGACATGTGTTCTAGTTTATGCAACCTATAAATATTTATATTATCAATTGAATCTATTATATAAATTAAGTAAAGGTCATTTAAATTTGGGATGTAGCTAAGAAAAACACTAATCTATTGTATGCAAATTTTTGAAAGTTAAAAAAAAATCTTATTTATAATTCAACAAAGTATACAACTTTAGTCTCTTGAGATTCAACCATATAATATCCTCTATAGAACATACGTTCCTTCAATGAATTGAAATAATTTCTATTACTAAACAAATAATTTCATGTTATATTTATTTTTATGTTCAAGATATTGGTATACTATAGAGTGAAATATAATACAAATGTAATGAAAAATCAAATCCCAATCCATAGTCTAAATATAAAAAAAATGTAATGAAATGAGATTCATAAAATAAATGCATAATCTTTATACATCAAAATATATTCCTTATGAATCTTATGTCATATTTGCTAAATAGAATTATGTAGCTTTTGAAGTTTAAAAAATATTATCAACGATTTTTAATAGCCTGTACCATATTTTCTAAAATTATTTCTCTATTTTTTAATTTCATTACATTTTTTAAATAAATGATAGGTAATCGATACACAACCTTTAAAAAATTATTAAAAATAAAAATTAGCCACAAAATTGGGAAATTAAATCATGGGAAACTAAGAACTAATTACCTCATTAAAGAGACACATGGTCCATAACAATACTAAATTACTAAAATTTATTTTAAACTATTAATTTAGTGCTTCTAATAACTATATGACAACATTTTATCCAACTTGGCACATATAGGCACTAAATTAGGCACACTTTGTGTTGCCTTTGGCACCCCAAAGTGATTACATTTAGGACTGAAAGGTGGTGCTAAAGTCAGTTTTAACTACGTCGACTATAGCGCCGACTAATGAATCAGAAACAAAAAATAAAAAATTCCCACATGAAGGAAGAGATGAGAGGATGGCACCACGGGGAAGAGAAGAAAAAAGGGAAAAATGGCGGCTCACAGGGAAATGGTGGAGAGCAAATAAAATAAAGCAAAGATATCAAATTGCAAGTTTTGAGGTGAGTTTGAAGGGCAATGCGAATAGAGAACGCAAGGGTCACCCTCTGAGTGATCTGCCTAAGGTCATGGAGGAAATCTTCCCCGTAAGGGAAGAGGTATTTGCATCATCTCCTTGTTTCTTCTAGGCTCTTTGAAAAATAAATTCTTTGTTGCAACTTCATTATATATATAAAAACCAAACCCTTTTCTTCAAAATAAAACTAAACTATGTTTGATGCAACTTCTTTACCACATAAAAAAATAAAACCCTATTACTACGTTTTTAAAACTTATGCAAAAAAAATTATTTCATTGCAAGATATTTACACTGCCTCCTTCCTTGAATTTACTTTTTGTGAACTATTTCCTTTTTTTTTTTTTATGAAAGGGATTTAATGAAAGGTCATGTAATTTCTGATTTAAAATTTCATGTCAAATGAGGGTTTTATTTTATATAGGATATAGCGAGGGCGACCATACAAAAAAACTGGGTTGCAATGATAAAAAAATAAAGGTTTATCTAAATCTATATTTTGTTGTTCTAATAGATTGGGATTTCAATTTTTCAATGGTTGATATTTAATGCACAATTTCATAGATTTCATTGTTATTGGAACTTTAGATCTTTTAATGATGATCAAGATATTCTCATAGTCCATGTGACAGAGAACAAAGCTTCTAGAAAAAAACCTCTCATACCACAAACTAGACGAAAACTTTCATACCTAGTAGTGTGTACTTCATTTGCCTCCACAGAATGGACAAAAATAATTTTCCCTAGGTCACCTCAAAGTTTCAAGCAATAGAGGGAAGGGAGCAAAGGGAGCAAACTCTAGCCACAATGAAGCAATTCATTTTCAATTTATAGATTTGTAAATCTTTCCATTGTTTCTTTGATTTTTAGTTTTTAGTTTTTTATTTCTAAATTTTAAAGAATAAATTTATTATATATATAGGGACATGAGACTGACAAAGATAAAGAGGCATTGGCTTCCATATTGGGGGTAGAGGCAGTGAGAAAATTGGATGGTGTGGACTTGAAAATGCTTGCCAAATACATAGAAAAATGATCTATTAAAGCCCCTAAAAAATTACAACCAAATCAACCGTGTTGAAAAGGGAATCAATTGATTCCCCAACCAGTCTTGGATAGAGCAATAGATCCAAGAGGAAATCAATAACAATAAACTCTAAGAATGTAGAATAGGGAGCAGAGACTTCCAATGTCCTAGCCACTCCTAGGACATAGACTTCTTCCACCATGCCACATTTTGCATCTTGCATTGGTAGCTACAATACCAAGATAGAATACGATGTGGTTTCAAGGGAAGTCTGAATGACAGATGCTGGAAAAACTTTTTTGAATAGGTTGAAGGAATCATGCCTTCAACAATTTAAAGACCATCTACATTTTACATTCTCAAAGATACCCTTGCACCTGCAAAAAGCAGTTATCCATGACATGGAGACTAAATTTGGCATAGGTTGGTCTATAAAGAAGATAAAGCTACGAAAGTCTCAAAACTGCAAGAGATTTTAGTGCAACCAAACAAAGAAGATAAAAAACCTCCCTCTTGAGCTAAGGCTCAAAAAAGTCCAATTAATGTATTTGTGAAAGTATTGAAAGATCCTGTAAAAGCATATGAGAAGTCTGATGCACGGAGGAAGTCTGGTGAGGAGAGTATGCATGTATTTTGAATTTTCTCATAAGGTTATATCAAATTTATTAAACCATTTTTAAATTTTACTTTTGCATAGTTAAATTGAATTAGTATATGTTTCAAGACAAGGCCTCCAAGGCTAGGCTTGAAAAACTTCGTACCATGCATCACAATGGCCAGAAAGGTTTGTAGGCCTTGATTTGTACATTTGTAAGTATATTTAGTATGTTAAATGATATATTTTTTATTTCCTAGGAAAAAGTAAATAATTTCATATTAATTAGTTTAACTAGTCCATGTGCCATGTTTTGATAGGAGGAGAAATATGGCCAACATCCAACACAATTTGAAAAGGAAATGTTACAAAGAAAAAAGTGGACCAATTTTGTAATTTGGATGGAGAACAAGGTATCAATAATTGACTTTCAATAACTTATTGGATATTGTTGTGTTAGTATGTCAATTTTCATTTCTTGTGCTGAGTTTCAATAATCTTTGAAGAGGTTATAGAGTGATACTTGAGAAAAATAGTTATAGTTTTACCATGTTTTTTGTGTTTGGTTTCTATTGGTCTTCTTGTCTTTTTGACTAAAGTGGATTGTTATTCATAGGTCGCTTTTCATTCTTGTTGATCATGTGGATGTAGTTATCATTGATTTTTTAGGTGGTCTCCTAAGTGAATAGACCAAAGGGTTTATCTCAAGTCTTTGTTTCCTAACCTTTTATTATAAGAATTTAAGGGGGACATGCATTAAAGTTACGGTTTTATTATATTGCAAACCTTTGAGATATAATAGTGGACATTTAAATTTTAATATGCACATTTTTTTGTTGAGGAGCCATCTTTGGTAGTAGGTATTAACTCTCCTTTTCCATAACAACTTTGGGAAGTATTAGTCTTTAATGTGCTTGGTTTTGGGGGATATGAGGGAGAAAAGGAAGGAGTGGGGAACCATTTTGGGGGGAGTTCTTCTTTTTTCCTTGGGGTTGAGGAAGGAAGGTTGATGGTTGGACTATAAGTGATTTAGAGGAAGGAAGACTCTGGGTGTGCTCATCATGTTGGCTAAGTGTCTTGATGTTTGGGTTGGAGACTAAGAATCAAATTTCCAATTGGGCTTCTTCAACTAAGCTAACCTTTCTTTGAAGTAAAGCTCCTTGCCATCCATTCTTGTAAAATTACACTAACCATTTTAGTGAAACATTTCCTTTAACTTGTGTAATTGGGTGCAGCCACAATATTGTGTCTCACTTTTGGGATGTGCTATGTTTTGCCTAAAATCACTATTTGTAGAAAAACTAATGATTTAATTATTGAGAGGCTCCAACTAAATGGTTTTCATTGAAGAGGGATAGATAATACCCCCTTATATGAAACCCCCTTTGGTAGAACCGCTATAGTATTAAATCATACCCATAATGGAGTCTCCTTCACAACTATCAAAATGTTGGCAAAAAACCACTTTTTCTTTACCTTATGAGGGATTAAATAACATCATTTAAAAATTATATTTTTCAAGATTGTATCCCTTCATACTAGCTTTCAAACAAGTATAGGTTTGGTATATTTTCATTTTATCATGTATTTAATTTTAAATTTTTACTAAACATAGGTTTTTCTCTAAACATCAAGCTCTTTGTTGTGTAGAGGTGGAAAAATAGTAAACCATTGTAAAAAAAATTCAAAAAATACCCATTCCCTAGATATTTATTTCCTTGTTTTACCCAAAAAATAAAAATTGGATTTCAATATATACACAAAAAGTTAGGTTGTATGACACACACATATGTCCAAATTATAGTTACAGTGACTTCAAAAATTAATTTAAAAAAAATATGCAGCAAAAAATTATGAAAAAATATCCTTTCCCTAGATATTGATGTTGAGAATCTATATTCCAAAAATTAGAATTTAATCCTTTATAGAAAAAAAGTTATGTTGTACGACACAAATGTTACTTTCTGAAAATGTTGTTTTATGTCTAAAACCAGTTATTAAAGGAGATGTTAAAAGATTCATGATTCATTTTGGAAATTTTGAAAAAATATATATTTAGAATCTATACACAAATTTCCACAAATTACTAGTTCACATCATCTTCAAATTCTTTATGGTTTAGCTTCTATAGGTCTTAGAAGATGAAGATTTAGTTAAAAATATTGGTGTAAATGTCCATCTTAGGCAAAAAGTGAGACACAGTATTGTGATTTCACCCAACTGTATGTGGTCTTGTGAAAGCCTATGCTAAAGGGTTTGGATGAGGAAAATATTGTTAATTGTGATAGCTTAGACTTAAGATCATGGGACTTACGAACATAGACTTTATGTTGGTATTAGTCTCTTACAAGACTAAACCCATCATGGGTTTTGTCTTTTCTCACTATCTAGTTTTATGTAAGATTTTGACTTGGTTTCATTGAAACCAGTTGGTTATCCTGTTTGGAATTTCCATCTTGAATGTAGTTAGCTTTTGACTTCATTTTTTCGCAAACTATTGGTTATTGTGTTTTGGATTTCTATCATGAAGGAAGCTACATTGAATTTCTAGAATGCTATCATTGCAACATACCATGAGTCTTGAGGAAACATCATCTAGTTCATGGGTATCTTCTTTGACATGGTTGTAAACCCTAATGGTGTTGGTATTTCACCTATAAATGTCCACTCTCTCAATTTTGGATGCGATGTCTTCTTTGGATTAATAATGCCACTCCTAGGTGGGGTTTTGGGATGGTTTTGGATCCTTGGTTCAGGTCAACTTGCCCCCCAACACTCCCTCCAAGGTTATGAATTTTTCATTACTAAAGCCACAATGGAATACAATGTTGAAAGAACACTACATGATTGTATTTGATTACCAGTTGACTCTTGGAAACAATGGATGTTTTCAATTGCATACAGTTGTGTAAAATTGCAATAGTTGTATTGTACTTGTAACTATAATAGTCTATTGTGAAGGAATTTTTTTGATGAGAATGACCTTTGAGTTCATTGTAATGACTTGCACTAACTTCAAAATGTGATTTCAAACTAGTATTTATTAAATTGGAGACTATTAGTGAGAAAATTTATCTTAGTATGGACTTCCATGTGTTTGAATGATTGAGAACTACCCACGAAATAGTAGATATTATGTACTTGTTATCATAGTGTCATTTGCATAGAGGACTCATAAATGGAATATAGGACCTTTTGTTTCATTGTGCATAAAATCCTAAGGGTTGACTAAGTTATTGTGCATGGATGTAAATGGAAACTTTAAGCTCTCTGAAGGCTTTCTTATTGTTTGCAAAGTAGCACTAATTCCTTATGTTAACTACGGAAACATCTTGTGGACACTAGTATGGTGTTGACTAAGGAATTATCTTGTAAAAACTAGAAAGGTCTATGCATGTTAACCATAGACTGTAACCCTACATTTGGAAGGAAATTGTCATTGTAGATGTGATATATATTGTACAGCAGTATCTGGTCTATGGCATGACAATCTTTTGTAGGAGGTACCTTCATATGTCTGTAGCATCATGTCTAGGCTAAGGTGTCATAAAGTTAAGTGTGAATTGTATGGTGTTATTTTATTGGAGTTTGTTGTATGCAAATCTACAGTGATATAAAGAGTGGAAATGTTCATGATTGGTTTTTGAATATGCAATGACACCTTATTATCACTGAAGAATATATAGAGTTTATGCTTAGTATCTCAAGTGGTAGAGTTGTTGGATTCTACTAAAATTGTACTCTTGTAGTAAGCCATGCATATAAACCATGGTTGATACAATGAACAATAGGCAGTTGGCTGATATAATGATCTATAAAGTATAAATCTATCAATGACATCATAATTTAATGGTAACTACTATTATTTATTGAAGTCCTTAGATGTAACCTTTTATTGTTATAATGGATGTAGTGGTACAGTAGTGTATATGTTCTTTGTAGTGTTTTGATCAAGTATGAATCTGTTGTATATGGCTTGAATAGTATTGATAGTTATTAACTTAATTTTATTATGAACACTTGCTAAAATATGTGTAAATCATTGCAATAATCAAGCTAACAAGAGTGAACTTTATGATATTTCCTAAAGGGTGAATAATACCTTGTCTTTACTCTAATACATAAAGTTAGACATTGATTTGATAAACCTAAGTTTAAATACTATGGGATAGAAGATCTTCTAACAATAAGATCTTGAATCACCTTTAATGGTCACCAAATATTGGTATTGTTAGTCCAAGAAGTTAACCTAGTCATTGGAACTACAGAGTTGAAAATATCCCTTCAAATAATTTCATGAAAGGAAAAATAAATTGAGCAAATGAAAGAACTAATCAATGAGCATTGTTTGAAGGAAAAATATTACCAAAGAGAGAGTAGCCAAACCAAGCACCACCAAATGAAAAGGAGACACAAGAATTTGATAAGGGGAAAAAACAAGAAAAAAACCCCAATATTATGAATGGAGGAAAAATGCCTAAGAATGATACAAAGAGAGAGAGTGAGAGCACTTAAGCCTTAAGCTTGATTGCTTGAATGAAGAATGAGAGGAGAGGCACCTTAATATATAGAGGTGAGAAGAGGAGTTAGAATTAGAAAGTAACTCCAAACTCAATGAATGCCACCATTCATCTATGTGTGTGCAAGTTGTCAAAAGCCTCTTAAGGAGGTGTCTTAAAAAAATTAAAAAATAAATAATAACCTTTACCAATTAAATATTAATCTTCTAACACCCCCCCTTAAGCTTTACTTGAGGATTTTACATCAAACCATTCAATGGGTTGTAATCCTAGATTTTTACAATGAAAGAGAAATTTATCTTTACCAAAATCCTTAGTGAGAATATTTTCCACTTGATCTTCACCTTTACAATACAAAAGATAAATTTTCTTGTCTTCAATGTGCTCTCTAATGAAGTGATGTTGAAGAGCAATGTGCTTGGTCCTTTCATGAAAAATTGGATTCCTGGCATGGCAATTTGATTATCACAATATAAAGGAGTAGGATCCATTTGAGATAGACCCAATTCTTCAAGTAATCTTCTTAACCATAATGCTTCTTTAGATTCATTTGTATTACCTTTATATTCAGCTTCTATAAAACAAAGAGAAGTAAATTGTTGTTTCTTACTATTCCATGAGATTACACCTAATCCAACAAAGAAACAATAATCACAAGTGGATCTCTCATCATTGGGATCACCTCCTAAATCTGAATCAATATAACCCTTTAAAGAAATATCATAGTTTGCATCATAGAAAATACCAAGATTAAGAGTACCTTTAACATATCTTAATATTATTTTTGCAACTTGAAAATGAGTTTGTTGTGGTTTAGACATATATCTGGAAACTAAACTAACACTATAGGAAATATCATGTCTATTAAGTGTTAAATAATTCAAACTACCAACTAATTTCCTATACAAAGTAGGATCAACAAAAGTAGTTTTCATATCAACCATTAATTTAGTTCCTAATTCACAAGAAGTAGAAACACACTTTGCATCATTCATTTTAAATCTATCTAAGAGATCTTGAGCATATTTTTGTTGAGAAAGAAAAATACCTTTAGGTGTTTTCCAAATTTGCATACCCAAAAAATAATGTAATAGGCCTAAATCAGTCATTTGAAATTGTTGATTGAGTTGAGACTTACATCACTAATCAAATTTGTAGAACTAGAAGTGATAATTAAATCATCAACATATAAGATAATAATCACAATATAATTTTCACTATGCTTAATATATAAATTTGGATCATTTTTACTCCTAATAAAATCTCAAGATAGAAAAAAGCATTAATCTTAGAATACCATTCTCTAGGGGATTGTTTTAAACCATTAATTGATTTCTTCAATTCACAAACAATATGTTCATTACCTTAATAAAATCCAAAGGTTGAGACATATAAATTTCTTCATGTAAGTCACCATTTAAAAATACACTTTTAACATCCATTTGATGAATATGCCGATGCATATGAGAAGCTAAACCTTCAACATCTTAGCTACCAGAGAAAATGTTTCATTATAATCTAAACCTTCAACTTGAGAGAATCCCCTAGCAACTAATCTGGCTTTAAACTTTCTAACTTCATTATTTGCATTAACCTTAGTTTTATACAACCATTTGCATTAAACAAGATTCTTACCTTGAGGTAAGGGAACTAAATCCAAAGTTTACTAGCAATTAAAGTATCATATTCTTCTTGCATAGCCTTTTTCCAATGAGGTTGATCTTTATCTTTTTCATAATTTTGAGGATCATTTGAATGCATAATGCTAGACATCAAAGCATAATTACAATAATTTACCTTTCTAGATTGATTCATTCTAGCTAGAATATCTTCACTTTCTTGGATAAGTTTAGTAAACCATTTAGGCTTTCTTTTAGATGTAGTAGTATCATCACTAGAAGAAGAATCATGAGGAGAAATTTCAACACTTTCATCATCACTATCACTATGAGTAAGAGATGCATTAGGAGGGTTAAGAGAAGATTCAACTTGAGGATTATCCTCCACAACAATAACTTTATTTTGAGAAGATTCAATATCATGCACTTTAGAACAATCATGAACACCATTTTCAGCAATGCATACATCTCTAGCAACTTTAATTTTGTTAGTAAGAGGATTATAAACTCTATAGGCTTTAGAATGTTCATCATAACCAACAAAAATATGATAAGAAGATTTAGGATATAATTTTTTCCTCTTTTGTTTAGGTTTTTGAACATAAGCAATTGAACCAAAAATTCTTAAATGCTTAAGATTGGGCTTCCTACCAGACCAAGCTTCTTTAGGAGTTATATCCTTCAAATATTTAGTAGGATTCCTATTAATAATGTAAGTAGCACAAAACATAGCTTCAACCCAAAATTTATAAGACATGTTCTTAGCATGTAACATACATCTAACCATTTCAACAATAGTTATATGCTTCCTTTCCACTACACCACTTTGTTGAGGTGTATAGGGAATAGTTAGCTCATGCTTAATACCAAATGATTTCAAATAACTATTAAAAGCATTGTTCACATATTCTTTACCATTATTAGTTCTAAGAATTTTAAGTTTAAAACCAGATTGCCTTTCAACAAATTTATGAAATTCAAAAAATATATCAAGAACTTGATCCTTACTATGAAGAAAATAAATCCAAGTTCTTCTAGACTAATCATCAACAAAATTAATTGCATACCTTGATCCTTGGATGGAGTTATTCTCCATGGGTCCCAAAAGGTCACTATGAACTAGGTGCAACTTATGAGTCGCTCTCCATGATTGACCATGTGGAAAGGGCTCCCTATGCATCTTACCACTCATGCATCTTATGCATACAATTTTAGATGGAACAATACTAGGAAATCCATCTACCATATTAAGCTTTTGATTTAAAGAAATATTGTTAGCAGTTATATGACCAAGTCTTTCATGCCAAACATTAAAATCAATGGTAGATATTAAAGAGAATATAGATTGAGCAAACTCATAAAATTTAAACAAATTATCATTGTCTAAATTAGCATTAGCAATGACCTTGTTTTGTTTTGGATCAATAACATAGCACATATCTTTGTAAAATTCTATTTTATAATCTTGACACAGCTTACCAATTGAAATAAAATTTGTTTTTAATTTAGGAACATATAAAACATCATGCAATTTACCATTAGGAACATTCACATCACCAATTGCTTCTACTTTACATGTATGATTATTAGCAAGTTGAAGAGGAACATTAGAAATATCAGGTTGCATAGACTCAAAAACTTCTTTATGTGAAGTAACATGTTGAGATGCACCTAAATCAATAACCCATTCAAGAGGTTGAGATATTATAACCACAAGTAAAAGAATGTCTAGATTGATTTGCATTGTTTTGAAACTTATGATTTTGAGACTTATTTTGTTGTTGATTATTTTGCTTGATAGGATTTTTCTCATTTTGGTTCTTAAAACAATTATTTTTCCAATGACTATCCTTATTACAATAAGTGCAATGAGATCTCTTAGAAGAGTTGAACTTTCTAGGATCATTGTCATTATTATAATGAGGTTTAGTATGATAATGTTGTTTAGAATGATGCTTACAATTTTGCTTAGGATTAGACAAAAAAGCATGTTCATGAGACTTAAGATTTCCAAATTGAATTAACTTACTTTTTTTCTTAATAAATCATGAAAAATATCATAAGTTAATTGAGTTGCTAAAGAAGGAATAGCTAATTGAGCATGAATATTAGTAATAAATTGCTGAAATTTCCTAGGAAGACATTTTTTTAGAATAAGATGAATTAATCTAAGATCTTCTAATTTTACTCCTAAACCATGCAATTGACTATTCAAAGCATTAAATTTTAATAGAAAATCATCCATAGATTTGAAATCAGAATACCTTAGATCCTCAAGTTGGTCTTGAAGTTGAATCTTTCTAGATTCATTTGAACTATCATAAATAGTCTTGAGTTTGTCCCATACTTCATAGGCTTTTGTGCATGTCCCAATGTGAACAAATAGTTTAGGTGACATGGAAATAACTATGAGGCCAAGGGCTTCCTCATTTTTGAGCCTCAATTTTTCTTGTTCATCTTTAGATGCAAATGGATCTGGTTCCAATTTGGAATCCATAGCAACATCCAAAAGATGTTTAAAATGAAAAATAAAAGAGATATGAGTTTTCCAAGAATGATAGAACAATTCAACTTAATTTCAGGGATTAAAGTAGACATTACAAATAAATTTAATTACACAAAAAAACTTTACTAAAAGAAATACTTTACAACTTAAGCTTAAAAGAAACATTATCCCTCCTTAAGTAAAATTAAGGTCTTGAAAAAAAATAGGCTCCTTTAGAATTAAATTACTTAAAATGAAAAAATAAAGACTTATTTTTTAGAAAGAAATTTATAATTTAGAAAAAAGAAATATAATTTAAATTATTTGAAAAAACTAACAAATAATATTAAATTAATATTTTTTTAATAAGATTAACAAATATTTTTACTAAACTTTAAAGTTAGGAAAAATAAAGACTTAAAGATTATAAAAGAAACCTTTTAAAATGCAAAGAAAAGGAAACTTTCTAAAACTAAATGGGAGAGCTTTTCCTATGGGTGAGAGAATTTAAAGGTTTTATTAAAAAAAAAGCAAAGATTAATCTTTAAAAAAGATTTGATTTTTTTAACTTTTAAAAAATGATTTTAAAGATTTATAAAAGAAAATAATAGAAGGTTGAAGCCTTTTTTCCAACTTTCTATTTTTCATTATTTAGTATTATAGATTATTTTAGATTATTTGTTTTTAAACAAAATAGATACTATATATGTCCAAAAAATAGATTTTTCTAAATAAAAAATTGTTCATGCAAATTTGAATATAATATGCAAAAATAATAATTATTTTTAAAAAATTGTACATGAAAATTTAAATGAATTTTTTAATTATACAGATTTGAAAGGAAAATAATTTTGTATAGATTTAATATATAAATTTGTTAAAAAAAATTATAACATGTAATTTTTTTTGAAATTTTCTTAGAAAGTTGAACTATAACCCTTTATTTGAAATTTTCTAAAAAATTGCATAAATATAAACATGCATGTAAATTATATAGCTTTGAAATTTGAAAACAAAAAATACTTAAAAATCTTTTAGATTAAAAAAAACCTGCACAAGGGTTAGAAAAAAAATTATTAGACAAGAAGCAAGATTAAAATTTTGGCTCTTCTCCTCCTCTCTTAGAGTGCCTCCAATGGTGTGCCTTTAAAAATTGGTAAACCTTCAACAATGTAGCTCAAAAAAGATTAGTAATACCAAGCTCTGATACCATGAAAGGAAAAATAAATTGAGCAAAGGAAAGAACTAATCAATGAGCATTGTTTGAAGGAAAAATATTACCAAAGAGAGAGTAGCCAAACCAAGCACCACCAAATGAAAAGGAGACAAAAGAATTTGATAAGGGGAAAAAAAAAGAAAAAACCCCAATATTATGAATGGATGAAAAATGCCTAAGAATGATACAAAGAGAGAGAGCGCACTTAAGCCTTAAGCTTGCTTTCTTGAATGAAGAATGAGAGGTGGGGCACCTCAATATATAGAGGTGAGAAGGGAAGTTAGAATAAGAATGTAACTCCAAACTCAATGAATGCCACCATTCATCTATGTGTGTGCAAGTTGTCAAAAGCCTCTTAAGGAGGTGTCTAAAAAAGAATTAAAAAATAAATAATTACTATTAAAGAATAACCTTTACCAAGTAAAGATTAATCTTCTAACATTTCATCTAAATGGTTTTAAAAACTCACACCATAGGTTACTACATCTTAAATCAAACGTACATAAATATAACTTTTGTGAAAGATATGTACTATTTTTGCAATAGGGGCATATTGATGAATCATAATTGGATAGGCAGTTGGAAGCAAGGCATGACTTGAAGTGTTGGGGATTTAAGTTTGTTGGAGTAACACTTGAAACAAAGCAAAGAATTCAAGGTTGCATGAAGGGTCAAGACATGACCTATAGCATCTGAACTTCCATAATTGATCGAGTAACACTTAAAGCAATACAAAGGAACTACCAATGTATGGAAGGCATGGAATGACTTCATACAACAAGATGTTCAATTCTGATCAATTAACACTTGATGTAGTGGAAATAAAATGTGGGTGTCAGCAAGACATAACATGTCTTATTACTACTTGAACTTCATACTTATTAACACTTGTGTAATGGAGGGCTCATGATGACATCAAATGACACAGCTAGATTTTATGCATGTTTGATGTACCCAGTCAAGTGACACTTGACGCGATGCAAGGTGTTGTGATTAGACAAATACACTTGGCTATGCATTGAAAGAGGGTTAGTCAAGTAACACTTGATTCCTACATGAATTTCATTTGAACAAGTTACACTTGGTAAATGTGTTACTCAGATGCAATAAGTTAGTTAACTGGACCTATGGCTCAAGAATGTGTTGAGTCACACAAATCAAGGTCAATTCTAACAATATTCAAGGATACATGCATGCCTCCACAAAAGTAGTATTTCGATGAATATTCTTTCTAACAACAAACAGAGTACAACTTTAACTATTTGTCTCAAGTATCACTCTATAACCTCTTCAAAGATTATTGAAAGTCACAAGAAATGAAAATTGACAAGTATCACTCTATAAGCTCATGCTAGGGAGCAAATAATCAGTCACAGATGTGCTCATATTTGGATGGGTATTTGTGCTCCCATCAATCCTAGCAATAAACATGGACAAAACAACATGGGATGCTCCATGTCCAATTCATCCCCAAAGAATTTATTAGCTGCAAAAATAATATAACACAAGTATGTGAGGCTTGATGCTCCATGTGTTTGAATGTGAGGCTTGATGCTTCACTCATTTATCCAACTGATCAAGGCATCAGTCCACTATTGCTTGTCCACCAATACCATATTTAAACAACAACAAAAACATCTTTTCACTTATGTTCTAGTGAACTTGCAAGTATAAATAATTTACCAAAGAAATAAGTGTCCAAATAACATTATTAAATGGAATGCATTCAAAGAAGAAGCATTGAAGACATTCAGAAGGTAAGAGCAAGGAAACGATTTTTCAAACCCAAGCAAACCACTAGTGGAAAAAGTAGAACTAAAGCATCAAGAGATAAATGTGGTCGAATGGCAGCAAGAACTCAGGGAACATCAAGAAAAGTTATAAGGGGTAATGGTCTAATAGAGCTACCATCAACTAGAAGAAGTTTGGATGTTTAAGTATTGAATCAGCCATACTCTTCATTCATGATGATGCATCTTGATCACCTAGGAACAAAATCTTCTTCTCCTAGTGTATTTTCGCATAATATAAGTGATATGGTACAAGATGATGCAAACTTAGTTTGTGATTCCATGCTCTCCAAAACCAACCCTAGTCAATGAAAGGAAGCAACATTTCACTAAAGAGACAAGAAATTTGATGATTTAAGGTGTGCAAGTCACAAATAAATGTGTTGATATAATTTGGACCTCCTCTCTTCCTAGGCACTTAGTTCTCATTGTTCACCTATGTTATGATATTTTTGTCACATGTGCTATGTAGCATGAACCCTCAACAAGAAAAATAAGAGGAAAATGGGGGACTAATGATTTTTTTATGATATTTACATGGAATATAAGGAAAATGCTAGGAATTTCCCTTGGAACCAATTATGCCAATATTGGGATCAAATTAGGGACCATGTCGTATTCATGCAAAACCTAGATGATAATAGGCCTAGTAGACAACTTGAACAAAATCAAATGGATTTAGTACAATTCAACAGGGAGGTTGGCATGCATGTTTGTAGTATGGTAGCACGGTTACTAGGACATGATAATGACTTAATAATAGGTTCTAAACATTTGGTAGTGCTAAAAATGTTGTAGAGAATACAAAATCAAAACCCTTTGAGATTTTACTTCACCCCATTACTAGAAGAGTATATGCATTCATAGTTTGCAGATTTTTCAATGCCAATAAAAAAATGTAGATATTGATCCCTCTTAATATATATGATTTGCATCAGTATTACCACCTATATCTACACCTGCAACCTAAAATGTGTCACACACTAGAATGTTATGATCCAATAATTGAGTGGATTCCATACCTTCACAAGGAATCCTATTATTGCATATTCATTGAACAATTTTTGCAGCCAACAATCAACTTGCTTACATGAGAATATCTCTTAAGACTTCCAGAGTCTTGAATACTTTTCAAGAATACTAAAAAAGGTGATTGGTTCTTTACCCAAGATAGCACAACCATTAGACTATATGGATTCACGGGAATATTATACAAGCTCCCTAAATATGTTACACTACCCAAAGTCCTTGCCCTTGAATATTTAAGACAACTAGACATGATTGACACAGGTTATGAGAATGGAAGGAGGATAGCAGCTTATTAGTCTCTTCCTCAACCATACAAGTATATAGTCTTGAAGAAAATAAGAGATTTGGGGGTTCTTGACCAAAAACTAAAAGAATTATAGTTGGATGTTATAAAAGACTAATGTTTCTTTGACCCAAATCATGCATTTATAGGTTTTTTTGAAAAAAAAAATATTAATTATAAAAAATTGTGCATGAGCCTTGTCTACTAGTGGAAAGCAAAGAAGCCTATAGGAAAATGGTCATGCAAAATATTTATATGATTGGACCAGCTTGCAACTATTGCATGTGTTGTCATTGATGTTAACTCGTTGTGATGTAGAAGGCATATTGTTGCATGTGATGTCAAATGAGCATATCAAAGGAGAGATGATGCACAGTATCATCATATATAGCAAAAAATGCAAAGGGTTGGCACTTAAGGTTATGTAATAGAATTTATAATTGATATTTAAATTGTATAACAATTTTTTTATGATCTTTACTAATGTTTATTAGAATTGTTGCATGTTTTACATCATTGGAATGACATATTAGCTATAACTTTTTTGAAATTTTATTATGGTGTGTGCACTTTGATATGATGTAATATGATTAATATGGTTTTGTTTCATATGTTATAATATTAGATATATAATAGAAAAATAAATCATTGCATGAAATAAATAATAAATTTTCATTTTAAATGTTTTTATTTACATGGGTCTTCCAGAAGATCAAGATGATCCTCATGATATAGATCAAGAATATGTTGGTTTTGGTATAGATCACATGGCAAGGGATGATGATGATGCGGATACAGAAGACACCGAGGCCGATAACGATGATGATGACGACGATGATGATCATGATGATGATGATCATGATGGTGATGATGATGATGAGGCAGTTGCACCTGGTAGTAGCCAGTGACATTCATGATCATATAGACTGCATCATGGATCATTGTTGATATATTGTTATGATGCCTCTTTTCATGGTTACTATCATATGTATCATTTTCACAACCTATAGTACCATATTATTGAGTTGTATCATTTTGACATGTATCATTTTGATGTATGTCATTTGGACATGTATCATCTTGACTTGTATCATTTTGAGTTACATGATTTATCATTTTTACTTATATCATTCGTACATGTAATATTTTGACTTATGTCGACTGTTGGACATGTATCATTTTGACATGTTATTTATCTATTGGCATATTTGAATTTCACTTGTTTTAGTTATATATGATGATGATCTCGTCAGTATTGACTTGTCAATTTATATATATTGAAAGTGGTTGATGATTTTTTAATGGATATTTATTGCATATGATGATTTTAATTTATTGCTTAGGATGGATGTCAAATTCAATTAAATTATAGATATTTGACTCACTTGTTTTAATTATAGATGATGATCATGTTATAATAATTATCTTGTTATTTAATCATATGAATTAAATAATTAAATTACTTACTCTATATAATCATGAGTTATTTAAGAGGCATGATATATTTAACTAATTAAATTGAAATAAAACATATTATTTAATTTACTTACCCTATAATCATATGAGTTATTTAAGAGGCATGATATATTTAACTAATTAAATTGAAATAAAACATATTAAATTAATAAATGGAAGTAAAACAAGAAGCATTTTTAGAAGAAAAAATGGAAGTCAAACTAGAAGCAAACCAGAAGCAATCTTGGAAGCAAAACTTGGTGTTATGTACGAAGCAAAAATAGAAGCAATTTAGGTAGCAAACAAAGAAGTAATAATGGAATCAATTTTAGAAGTAACAAAAGATGCAATAATAGAAGCCATATTAGAAGCAACAAAAGATGCAAAAATGGAAGAAAAGCTAGATGCAACAAGCGACACTATATCGGAAGCAAAATTGGAAGAAAAGCTAGAAGTAAAACTAGAATCTAAATTGGAAGCAAAATTAGAAGCAAAACTGGAAGCAAAATTGGAAGAAAAACCGGAAGCAAACCTAGAAGCAAAACTAGAAGAAAAAATGGAAGCAAACCTAGAACCAACATAAGAATCAAAACCAAAAGCAAAATCGAAATCCAAATTGGAAACAACAAAATCCGATGCAAAAAACAGCGCCGAAGTGAAATGCAATTTGGTGCCAAGTTTTGCGCTGGTAGAAGTTTCTAATTCATGAGCTCAAATGCACTAAATTATGGTGCTAATTTCCTATTTTGTTGTAGTGATAGACAAATCACAAGTGTAATGCCTCACTTGAAAGGTAATATAGCTACAACTAAGTTTTAGAAATCACCCCAAGGTCTCTCGAGTGTCAGGTCATAAAAATGCTTGGAATAGTTTAATGGTTGATGTGATTTGCTGGTAATCACAAGGAGGCCTTTATGATCTATTAAGCATGGATGGAATTGGGTCTACAAATGGAGTTTTATAAATTCAAGAAATGAGTGAATAGTTGTTGCAAGTTTAGAACAAAAAGCTAAAACTCCATCTTTTCCATCAGATTTGGCTTTACAATGATGTTGGAACTTTGTTTTCACTTCATATTTTAAAGAAAAGGCAAAAGGGAAAAAGGGTTAGAAGTTTCCTAGACCTACAACTAATGATGAATAGTAACAATGGAGGATGCTACAGTGGATAGACTTCCTAAAACTGAGTTTCACTTAACCAACGGCAGCCCACAACATCATGAAACTAGTGCAATCTTCAAAGGGTCATTATAGATTTTTACATTGTTCATTCACCATTAAAGCATAAATAACAATTGAACTTAAGTGTAGCAATAGAAAGGAGCTCATAATGACTTTACACAATAGTTTTTTTATCAATAAATAGCAAAAGGTATGAGCTAGGAAGATATAAAACACCATAGCATACTTCACCATTAAGCACAACATGAACTAATAACTGAAAGAAACTTAAAACTTGAACAACAAAGTTAAAATCTACTACTTGGAGATAGAATCATGTACACATGAGAGAAATATATAAGAAACCATCAAAATAATGCTTTTTTCATATATTTTTGCAGCAACATGTTTTTACAACAACTCATCTCTCCCTTTGAAAATGAGAGGATGCCCCTATTTATAGTTTTCTAAAAGTGAAATGAATGGAAAATATGTGTTCACAATGAGTGGTCAAGATTCATTTTCACTTAGGGTTTCACCTACCCCAAAATATATTACAATATAAAATAGACTTTTTTCTTTTCCCTATTTCATCGTCTAGTCTATTTTGTCTTGTAGTTGTTTTTGTATTTAAGTTGCCTTTTCAGCCTTTATAACTATTTCAGCAAGTATTCTTTATCTATGATAGGCTGTCTAGCCTCCTTCTACGCCATTGCATACTCTACAAATTTTTCAATCATGGCTATGAGTTTTTTCTCTTCAGATAGCTCAAAATTGAGGATATGGAGGGATATATTCTTGAATTTGTCAGTGATTTTCTCCCAGTGTTTGGTGCACATTGGCATAGCCTTGATAATCTATTCCGACTAAGTGAAATCCCTTACAACAAAGTCCATAAAATCTGGTGACAATGTATCTCCAACCCCTTGTTCCATCTTTTTTGTGAAATAATGGCTTGCTTTTCTCTGGATCTAGCTCTAAAGTGAGCATTTTATAGAACGTCATCATTTTTAGATAATCTCTGGTATTTTTCCAATGCTCCATGACCCATTCCTGATCAAGCTCTAGTTTGCGCAAGGACTTCTCCAAAATCTCTTTCTTGTAATCAAGATTCATTTTCCATCTTTCAACTAGCTAATGATCTTCTTTTGGTAACTCAATCTCCTTCTCCCATGTTTCCTGAGAGAGCTTAAGGACACTCTCCAACTTCGAATAAGTGATCCGATATAGCTCAGGGAAATCCTTGCAGGTATTTATCATGTCCTATGCTTGCTTCTGTAAACACTGGAACTTAGTGAACACCCTAGCAACATGGTGGATGCCCAAGTCACCATTGTATAACGCCCCATTGAACCAATCCACAATGGACTTGGTCCAGTTCTTCTTTTTTTCCATATCTTTTATTTCTTCCTTAGAGAGTAGGGCAGGTACCGATGATTCTATAGGATCCTCTTCTTCTGTAGACATCCATTGTTGGATATAGGCAGTGAGATCTGCCACATGTTCCTTCAACTCCTCCTTAGTGGACTAATCTTTATTCATTTGTTGTATTATGGTGGACATCGACCCTTAAAGATCATCCATCTTCTACTCACGAGTAGTCGGGCCTAGATTGATGGTGGATATATGGTAATCTAGGCCTTGGATGGCGCTCACATCTTTGCGTGCTACTAGAGTGGAACAAGTGCCCAACTCATGAACAGTCCAACGTCTTTTCCCACCCCTTAATCTCTTTTTTCTAGAACACTCAAAAATATCTCAAAGGATTTTCTTCCAGGCATTTCTTCTCATCATTCCCTGAAATTATAGTAGATGCCAACTCCTTAAAAGCTTTAGCGATCTGCCTGAGGGATCTCATCTCCTCCTCCTCCATCAATGCATTCCCCACAACCATCCCATTTGCATGACTCCTTTGGAAAGAAAGCATTCCCCAACCATCCACATGCTAATCAATTTTTAATGCACCCCTAGATTGGAGCAGAGTATGGTCATGTCATGAACCATCAAGTATCCCCGAATTTCTGCAGGTCCAAGATATATGCTAAATGTTGAAACATGTGAAAACACGCAAATTGTTTCATAAATTGCCTCCAATAATTATTGTATCATTGAAAGTCATGGCTGTTGAATACACACAAAAATGAAAACAAAGTATGCGACTTGATTTTCCATATCCCGTTAAGCACACCAAGCTATGTTGTTTAGTAGTAAGGAATTAATGTCTTGCATTAAATGTTGGCTATTGGTTTTTCCAAGGGCCAAGTGCAACTTCCCATGCATTGCATCTGCCTACTCTCATCGATGCCTAGCCTATCACTTCATGGTAAATGAGCCAACTAACCCAGATTTCAAATCTAACCCACAATTTATTGTTTTGCAATGTTTATGCCTTCGATTTCATTTCATGGAGATATAAACATATCTCAAATTGACATGAAATCATCTACCACTATTATTTTATTACTTTCAAGTGACATTCTTTGAAGTCAACATATTCTTATTTATAGTAGGAATCTCACAAGTCGAGTTAGAGGGGGCATATCAGCTAAATAGAAAGATGTAAGACCCCACCTCATATGTGCTTAATACAACCATAATTTTTTTAGGTTTTTATTGAATTGATGATTTAGTATATTATGGATAATTAATAAGGTGATCTCTTGAAAATATTTTGCATATCACTTTGACATTTTATTCTATTGTCACTACCATGAAGGTGATCAGATTTTAGGCTGCTTCTCCTTTCAAGTCCTTATCTGCGCCCTGGCCAGTATTGCCTCTAGTCATACCTTAGGATCAACAACCACAGGAGCATCCTTTAGTCATTGTTCTAGCCATGCAAGGACATTTTTTTGATGTTTTGGTGATTCATATTCATCTTCCTCTTCCTTTTCCTTTTGAGGCTAATCCTCTTCATCACTAGGAGCCTCCTCGTCATTCTTTTGCTCCTTGTCTATCTCCTTTTCTAGTGTAGTCCTTCCTATATTAGGCTTAGTGGAAGCTACATTTTCTTCAATGATATTTTCCTCTTGTGGTGCCCTCTCTTTATCATCTTCATGTTCAATTTCATCATTTCGCTTGGGCTCAATGCTCTTTTATTTTATCTCCTCTTCTTCTTTATCCTTTTCCTCCTCCCTTTTTGGAGGCACTTCTTCTCATATCAAGCCCTCAGCTTGGTTGGTCTATGGTGGTTCCTCAATTAGCTCTACATCTAGATCCATGTTTATCTTCCCTTCTTTCGAGCGGTGCTCCTCTAGGTATGTCTCTTCTTCTAGCTCCTGATCAAATTTCTCTACTACGTAGTGCTCATCAAGACCCTCAACATCTTCTCCAAAAGTTTGTGGCCCTTCCTCATCAAAGGTCACCTTGTCCAATTTTATACTTAATCCACCCTCTAGATGTTCAAAATAATCATCTTTTTAGAATCCTCGAACTCCTCAGCTATGTCCCTTGTAGCCTCTTTGTATTTCTCTGCACTAATTCTTTCCATTTCTTCCAAGATTTGCATTGCAGCCTCCATTTTCAGTGGCTTAGAAGGTGGCGAGGGAAGGGGCAAGGCATCAACAAGCTGGGCCATTAGCGCTTAGACCTTGGGGTCAAGGATTACCCTAGAGAGCTCAATGGGAAGCTTGCGACAAGATGAGTGGTGTCATAGATGTAGATAGCATGGATGGCAACAAAGTGGAAAAAGTAGGTAATGGAGGCAAGACCAAGGAGGATGAAAATGGAGAGGTGGTCGAAGAGGAATAGTCTAATACCATTACCAGATTAGTTGGTGCGGTAGAGGTGAGGTGAACTGAGATTTCCATAGTAGGTGGAGATAAGATGGGAAAATATTTAGAGGTGGTAGGTGGTGGAGTGGTGACGGCAACAACAATAGCAGAAATGGAAATGGTAGGCGGTGAATGTTGTTGCTCAATTTCTTCCTTTTCTTCTTGTGAGTGTTCCTCTTCCTAAATGGTTGGCATTTCAAGCACAAATGTCCTTGTCCTTTTTTCCCTTTTTGATGGTTAACCTTCAACTACCATCCTAGAATACACCTTTTGTTTAGGCTTGTGTTCAAGTGTATCCTTCCTTTTCTTAGACCTAATGATGGGCAGGGATTTGGGAGCTTCGCTCAATGAATTTGTGACAGCACCAGTTTTTGTTTCGCTCTCAATTTCATCCTCAAGTTCCCCATATGTAAGCTTGCACTCTGTTCTTTCAATTGGGAAATTTGTGCATCCACCCATTGCCTAGTTCTGTGTTCAATGGGTTAGGTGAGAATATTGAGGTTCGTGACCTCTTCCTCATTCCAATCAATGACTAGCAAGGGTTTATCAGCTAAGGAAATGTATCTTTCATCCAAAACATTATCTTCTTTGGCGATTTCATTAGGAACTGGAAACACATTGATGGATTTCACAAATTGAGTGGTCATCCTCATGTAATGCCATGTCCGGACCTCTTTGTCATCTCCACAATTTTCCTAGAAGTCCTCGATGTGAGGTTGGTGGGCATATTGTCTTCCAATTCATTTATGTAGCTTTCCATGAGGATCCACTCTTCCCCTATCGATATGTAGGTCCAAGTGGTACTCTACCAATTCCTTTTCTGAGTATTCAGCACATTGGGTAGAGGGGCAAGAGTACATTCCTTGCCCAAATGTAAGGGGATATGGAACCCCAACTCCATGTTTGTCACTCAACAAGGTATGGGCAGTCTGCAGTTGCTAAGAAACCTTCAACAACAAAAAATTGGTCATTAGGGTAGCACAGTAACTGGTAGGGTTTTCCCAAGAACCCTTCTACCCTAATGTAAGTGAATTTTGGGAACTAAATAAATAGATACCCAAAACCTTTTATAAAATATTTGGCGTTGTGGGTTACTCTTCTTTCAAAATCTCCTCCCAAGAGTCTAATTATATGCCCAATGAAGGCATCATTCACTCTTCTATATTCCCTTTTTAAATTTCTATAATGCAATTGGGGATAGGAGTCATAAACTTTGAGTTCCCCCCTCCTGGTCCCTAATGTTCCTCAATAGAAGAGTCCTTTGTATGGGAATTTCACTACAAGGAGATAGACTAGATATAAGGTCATGTAGAATTGGGAGGTCTTCTTTACAACCATAAGTTGATTATGCAAATTGTCACTTATCATTTTGGCCCAGTGGAAGCTAGCAGTACCATGAAGGATCTCCTCCACAAAATAGAGCATTCACTCTTTGAATAATGTAGTAGTCGACAGGCCCATCACTCTACTTAGGAGAGTGACTAGATCATGATATTCTTCGAAGAAGTCACTCCTGTATAAATTTTGAGGCACTTTGTTGGCATTTCCCCTCTTGTCCTTTAACCAATGTTTATTAATCATTCTTTTGCATCCCAATGGATCTTGTTGCCAAACCTTCTGAGTGAACTCCTTTTCTACAAGTCCTCCATCTTTTCAAAGGTCAGAATGTCGAATGTCTTGCCAATAGACTTAGTAGATAAATATGTTAATACCCTCTTGTCTTTGGAAATTATCTTCATGTTATTAGAGTTGTAGCACTCCCAATAGGCCATGACCAATTCTGAAGCAATTAGTGTAGGAGGGAAGCCAACTACCTTTGCAAGGCCACTTCCCTTTATCTTCTGGGCATCCTCTATGGTGGGGTTGACCATGAGCCTTTGCTTGAATTCATATATGTTAACATGCCCTAGGTTTGTATTTGAGACTGTGTCCTAGTTGGAAGTGAGCTTGAAGGTACACTCCACCCTATGAAACTGATACTTCATTTGTTCATTTTCTTATTTTCCCCTAGGTGTTCTTGCAAGCTTCTTTCCCTTGTTAGCTTTTCCTGTTGACTTCCCTGATGATCCCTCAGCTAGGTTCAATAAATCCCACACACATGAAGTACAGTAAGTGCATTGACATATCAATAGGGAAAATGTCTATCAAATCCTACAAATCCATGGTTAAATCTATTCATATATCTTTAAAAGATCATAAGATTCATCATAGCTCACCTTTTGAAGCTCATTTGGGTGACTTGTGTCAATGCGGATCTGGAGGTGCAAGTTTCCCCTATGTGGAAGTCGTTTAAAGAATGAAAGTCGTTAAAGAACGACGTTGGATTCACAGAATCCCATAGACAGCCACCCACATGGGAGTTTCTGCATGATAGGTTCGATGGGAAATTCCTTGTGAAGTCACTTGGTACGTGTAGAAATAGGCTATGATGCACTTTGCTTGTTTTCCTTCATCACATTGGTCCTTTCTGGCTTGTGCGAGTGAGAACGATGCAGGCGTGATTTATGGGAAGGACATTAGCTCTTTTCCATTAAGGAACGATGTTGGGTGAATGACAACCCACCTGCAAAGATCCGCACAGCATAACCTGTAGGTTTATTTCCCTTCATGAATTCATTTTTTTACTTTCTAAGTTGGAAACTACGGACTATGAAGTCAAGAAGTGTGGGATCTGGATGGCAGAAACTTGTTAGGTTCATGTCATTAAAGAAAGACCATATGTGAATGGTGGGCCATAGTCAACGGGCCACAGATGACGGTCCGCTTAGGTGGGCCCGTAGAGACTACTCGAACTAAGGTTTTGTATTGGAAAACTTTGGAGTTTAGAAGAGAGGAAATACTTCCCGCGAAGCCTGCATGGAGGAAGGACATGGGCACTTGGCTGTTAGATAGTGATATTAGGGTGATGGCATCCCGTGGACAAACACCCAGAAGAGTGGACTCACAAGGGCCTTCTACATTAAAGCTTTGTGTTAACAATCTTGAGATTTCATTTCAAGGAATCATAGCATGTGGGACCCGTAAAGTGGAGGGACGCTAATTTTTTGACACTACCCAAAGGAAACAAGGTGACCTCCTCGCATAGATGGCGGTCCAAATTGAATTCCAAATAGTATTTATTAACCATTTTTTGGAATTTCCAATAGAATTTTTCCAAATTTAATTCCAAAAATTATTCATTGGCCATTTTTGGAAATAGTATTGATGGAGAATTTTTTCCAATTCAAAAGAATATATTTTTTTTGTTTCAATTACTTTAATATAGAATCTTTTAAATACTTTTTTCCATTCCAAATAATACTTTTGGAATGAATTTTGGAAAAGCATACTTATCCAATCCAATTTCGGATTCTAAATCCATATTCAGGATAATTTCATCAGAGTAACCCTGTCCAGGCTTAGTTATTGATAGAGTAAATTGATTCATTATTTTAAGTAGAAAATTTTTCAATCGAAAATCATTGTTTAATGTTAATTGTTTTTTTTATTTTGATCACAGGATGAAGAAGATCTTAAAAAAATTTGATTCATAAATCGAATACAATTTAATTGATTTATATCTTTTCTAATGTTCCATCCAGAATCTGATAAAATATCATAGTTTATAGAAGGATTCTTAAGAAATGTTTTCACCTTCCATAGATCAACTATTCTATCTTTTTCTAATCCACTAAAATATTTAAAAGCATCTTGTCGCCTTTTCAACAATTTAAATTTTTCACTAGGTTTGTTGGTATAATTAATACTTATACATGATTCATCTATTGAAAAATCATCAAAGAATCCTTTCAAAAATTATGAATCTGAAAAGTAATAAGATTCTCATGTTTAATTTGATTCTTTTTGTTTAATTTCTTCTTGTTGCATTAGATTTTGGTTTTCCAATTTATCCATTGGTCTTTTTATAGCTTGGATTTCTTCTTTATAGCCTTCAATTTCTTTAACTCCTTTTTTTCTCTCTGCAATTATGTATTGTTCTGATTTTGAAGAGAAATCCAATTCTTCTAGTTAAACAAAATTATTTTCTAGTTGCTCAATTTTTCTTTCTAGTGCCTCAATATCAATAACTGGGTTTTTAATAAGCATCAATTTCCTTCATTTATCAAGGTTTTCAAGTTGTTCCCAATATTCATTTTGAATTGAATTAAAAGATGAATCAATCTCCCATTCAATGTTATTCAATTTCCCATTCAATGTATTTGAAGTTTTGACTTGGGGAAATGTTGTCATGGTGCTCGCATGATGAAACAGTGTCAGGTTTTTGTCGTTTGGGAAACGACAACGATGTGGGAGTGGTCCACAGAAGGAGTCTCTCATGGGAACCTTCACAAAGCGGTACTAATTTAGCCATTTTTATTTTTAACATTTTCGAGCGTGGATAAAAGCAAAGACAATAGGGTTAATAGGGCTGGCCACACTAGTTCCTTCATTGTTCGAGGAACGACAAGGGTGGAATGAGGTTACACGTGAGTGAAGGTGCAGGATTTTAACATGCTCTTAGGGATTTTAAAATGTTGTGCATGTCACCAATGCAAGGCTAATGATTGTAGATGTTTTGATGGCACTTCTTGAATAAATCAGGGTTCAACCCTCAAAGATTTCAAACAATCATGAAACCCTAATAGAAAAATTATTTTAATACATTAAAACACATGGGAAAGGAAAAATGATGTGGGATCATACCTTTAAATCATGTGTTGAAAACCGAAGTGAATCCAGCTCAAATCTATTGTAGAAGCCTACATGGGCAAGAACTCTATTTTCTCCTTCAAAATTCAAAAAATGAAGAGTGAAAATGATAGCTAGGGAGCCTCTATTTAAAGAAAATCACCATTAATGATGAGCATTAATTACTAGTACGGAAAGCCCTGGGCAGGTGAAGATTACATATTCCCACGCGCAGCTTGGGCACTTGGTCAAGACTTGGACGGAGAAATGAGATGTAGAGCTCACAATGCAGGTAGAAGTGAGGAGTTAGCCACTACTTAGCGGCGAACCGACAATGGAAAACTGTGAAAGGAGACCCACAGATGTAGGCCTTCCTAGCCTAATGGATGTAGTGGCAAAAGGCAAGAGGAAACCCGCAACCCAAATCCCACAAAGGAAAATGACTTAGTGAATTTTGGATAGGTGACCTTGGTCAAGGGGAATTTGATGACTTTAATGCATGTGACCAATTTGAGCTCAAAAATAGGGGCACATAAAATGAGATGAGAGCAAAAATGACCCAATGAGAGCAAAACAAAGCAAAACAAAAAGGGGGTCCCTTGGTCCAAACGAGGCGTGTGTGTTGTAGTCCCGAGAGTTGTTTCTCTCTTGGAGGTTAAATAGGATGTCTTTTCCTTTGGGGCTTACAAAGGCCAGGGCTTGGGTGGGTTTCCTCCATCCTTTTTCCATATTTATTGGGATTGTGTGAATACTGACCTAGTAAATATAGCTAGAGATTTCTTTAGATCAGGAAGACTTCTTAATCAAATGAATGCCATGTTCATTCCCCTTATCCCTAAGGAGGAAGATGCATCATCCATGCAGGACTTTAGACCCATCAGTCTGTGTAACACAGTGCGTAAAATATTCTCAAAGATAGTTGTGTTTAGACTAAAAGTTGTGTTGACTAAAATGATAGCCCCAAACCAAAAAGGTTTTGTCCAAGGTAGAAACATCTTGGATGCTTCCATAACTACCCATGAAATCCTTCACTCAATGGACCTAAGTAAAAAATTAGGGATGGCCCTGAAAATTGATATTTCTAAGGCTTATGACAGAGACTCCTAGCCATTATTTTTTGTTGTTCTTAAGAAATTTGGGATTGATGGAAGATTCCTCAATTTCTCACTGCTTATGTTACTACCCCGAAGTGTTCAGTTTTAGCGAATGTAGTCCCCCAAGGTTTCTTCTCATGGGGTCATGGTCTTAGACAAGGAGACCCTCTTTCCCCCTATCTATCGATAATTGTTGCAAAGGTCCTTGGAAGGAATGTTCAAAAACTCATTGATTCTAAAGTGTTGAAAGGAGCCAAGGCTGCCTCGTCCCTCCCGCTTGACTCCCATCAACAGTTTGTTGATTATACTATTTTGTTTGGTGAAGCCTCAATTGGTGAAACTAGTCAATGGAAATCAATACTAAATGACTATGCTTCTACCTCAGGTCAATATATCAATTGTAATAAGAGTAAGTTATACTTTTTCCATGTTGATCACATTGTGAAGGAGAGAGAGTGGTGTAGATCTTGGGCTGCTAGGAAGTTGTTTTTCCTGCTGCTTACCTTGGTCTTCCTCTAATTTCTAGAAAACTGAAAAATAGTTATTGGAATCACTTAATTGAAAGATTCCAAAAAAAATTAGTTGGATGGAAATGTAAACTCCTAAGTCAAGCTAGGAAGATCCAACTACTAAAAACTTCTCTCCAAAACATCCTAGTCTACTATTTGTCTTTGTTTAAAATCTCAGCCTTTATTGTGGGAAAAATTGAACAAATCAAAAGAAGATTCATGTGGTCAGGCACTGAAGAAAAAAATAGACTAGTGCTGGTTGGTTGGGAGAAAGTGTACCACAAAAAATGTTGGTGGATTAGGGATAAGGAGAATTAAACTCTTCAACAAAGATCTCACTACCAAGATGGAGTGGAGCCTTTTGGAAGGAACTAAGGACTAGGTTAAGATCTTCCAAGCTAAATACCTCAAGAACAGAGAATCTGGTTGTTTCCTCACTTCCTTTGATTTTCCTTATGGATCTATCTTTTGGAACCACCTTATCAAAACCAAAAGTGTGCTAAAATTAGGTGTGAGAAAGCATATCAGTAATGGAAACAATACTAATTTCTAGAACTCATGGATTGTTGAGCCCCCTCTTTCTTCAATAGATGGTCCTAACCCCCTAAAATAGAGTTTGACCAGAATTTGTGGAAAAAAGGTGGCAGATTACATAAATTGGGAGGTAGATGAACCAAAATGGATTGAATTAAACAACCTGCTTTGGAGAGATAATTTGAGAGGTCAAAGACAACACAACTAGGAGCCTATGGTGCAAAGGCTAAAAAGCCTCATTGGGGAGGCGACTTGGTTCTCTAAAGATAGGAAAGATGAATGGCTATGGATTAAGAACTCATCTAGATGCTTCTCAGTCAAAAATTCCTATAAGAAATTGGAAAAATCTCTAATTGATAATTGCAAAAATCTTCATTGGGACAAGGTGTTCATAGAAAACCTAACTCCTAAAGTTAACTATTTATGGTGGGCAGCCTCCCATGGTAGAATCTTGACTATTGATAATCTTGTAAGAAGGGGGTTCCAATTAGTTAACGAATGTGTCATATGTAAGCAGGAAGAAGAGAATGTTATGCATCTTTTCTTTCACTATCTATTCTCTAGAGAATTTTACTCCTTTTTCCTCCCTTTGTTGCTCACTGATTGGGTTTTCCCTCCATCCATGAAGTCTTTTGTTGAAAGCTGATCTTTTAGTCCTTACTCCCACAAGGTAATATTGGACCTCTAGAACCAAGCCCCTCCTTACATAACATGGGGAATATATAAGGAGAGGAACAACAAGATTTTTAGGAAAACTAAAAGAAACAACCAGGAGTTATGTATGTTAATTAAGGCTCAGATACATGAAAATGTGGATGTTGGAGGGTATAGCTATTCAAAATTTTTGCCCACTTATAAAGAAATAAGAATCAAGCAACTATGGGGTATAAATAAGGACCTGATCAATATCAATTGGACTAATCTTCTCTCTAGGAAGACTACAATGTGGACTCCTCCTAAAAGGGAATGGATTAAATGCAACTTTGATGAGTATTCAAAATGTAATCCTAGCATTACAGGGGTGGGGGGTTTGTTGAGAAATTGCCTTGGAGATTGTATAGTGGGATATGGAAAAAATTTGGATTTCTACATCAACAACAAAGTTGAGGCTATGGTAGTGTAGGGAGGAATTAAGACACTAAGAGACTTTGGTTATTGGAAGTTCATCTAGAAAGGAGACTCAAAACTAATAGTTGACATTTTGAAAGGTGGCGATATAGTTCCATAGGAATGAAAGGATATAACTGACAACTATAAGGAAATTATGAAATTATTTACTCACTGTTGTATCTAACACGTGTTCAGGTAAGGTAATCACTCTACTAACAGTGCTAGAAATGCAACCCTCATGTGCAATATGTGGACCCAATGGGAGTTTAGCTAGTTTCCTTCAATAATGAAAGATAAAGTGATAAAAGACAAATACGAAAATGTATATAACTTATTAGGTTGTGATAAGGGATTGGTATAGGGGGATTTTTAGATTTGACAATGAAGTGGGACCAAATATTAATGATGGAAATCTTGGTACGAAAGGTATTAAGAAGATATCCCTAGATGCGACATTTAATTTATCTATCATTCCCAAGAAGACCTAGGATCACATGGTAAATTTCATTGTTAAGGCTTGTGTCAAATCAGAATGTTACAATGTGCCAAGTGTCATTTCCCACCTCTTAATCGAGGATCGATTTGTAATGAAAATTTTGGATTCATTTATTATTAGTAAAGATAACCATGCTAATTTTGTCCTGGGATTCATGTTAGAGGTCTCTTCTAATAGTCAATTTTCGATAAACAATTTAATAAGTATTCACCATCAAAATGATTTATGTCATGTGATTTGCAAGGAAAGTTTGGTGTCTGGGTGTTGTGGTGGTATGAAGAAAGGGTTGCAAAAGAAAAATCCTAAAAATTTATAGAGTTTCAAAATGGGAGGGCCAAGAAAATGTACAGAACCTCCCAATTGCTTAGCTCTCAAGAAAAATGTCGATCTCTAGAGGTTGTTTAGAAGCGCATGAATAGTCTCATTCTTTGAGGCGATGAAACGCTATAACGAAAGTCTTGCAACCAAATTCACAAACTCTTGGAGAAAAGGGCAGGTGACTATAGGGGCACTAAAATTTGATGTCACTACTCAACTCATTGTGGAGGTGATGAGTCTAGAGAATGTGGGAAGAAAGGTTGCTAAGAAAAGAGCAGCCAACTATCAGGTGTTTGTGGACAATTTTCTTCATGACAGAGAGAAACTTACGCGGTTCCAGAACGGGTATGCTTGACTGGAACTTTTGCCACTGTTTGCACTGGTGAGTATGTTTGTTATGAGATAGTTTACATTAGAGGGAAGATACATGATAGTCCATGCTTATCATTTTCCCCTACTTAACCACATTCTCCATAATGAATGCATTAACCTACCCTTTTACCTGTTATCTTCTTTGCAATAAAATATCAAGAATGGTGTGAATCCCCCATTGCACCAAGGTCTTATGCTTGCCCTCTACAAGTATTCCCTAGCTAATAACCCTCATGGAAACCCTCTGGCTACTAGGTAGGACATCCCTAATAAAAATGCAAATGTGGAAGACGAACCATTGGTAGCTACTAATCCCAATCTAGTGCCTAACCCTAGGCCTCTGTGTTACATTATTGCTCCTAGGGATAGTTCCCTTATGAATGCAACCCCCTTGGTTGCTCATAGTTCCAAACCCTCTACCCCTACAGGTAAGTTGGATTCTGTGAAAAAATATTTTGAGTTTGATTTGGTCAAGGCCACACAAGAGAAGTGGAAACACTCGTCACTACTCCTTGAACCACCGAGGGCTAAGAATCTAAAAAATAGACTAGAAAAAACAAAGTGTGATCATTACCATAAATGAAGACCAAGAGGGGAATCAACGGGATGATATGGGTATGTTCAGGATAATGGTGGGCAAAAAAGTGGCAATGAGGAAAAAAAAACGTCTTTCATCGACCCAAAAATGCAAAAAATACTGTGTTGACTTTTTTAGGCTCGGGTGTCAGTACACACCACCAAAGCAAACACCAATCCTAGTTTTCCATATCAGATATTCATTTCAAATCAGATATCCATTTCAAATCGGATATCTATTTCAAATCGAATATCGATTTCAAATCAAATATCCAATTTGAAACGGATATCCGATTTGTAGACCGTTACTTTAAAAAAATGACAAATTTTGTATATATATGCTTTTACAAATCGGATATCCGATTTGTAAAAAGCATATATATACAAAAAAAATCATTTTTTTAAAGTAACGGTCAACAAATCGGATATTCAATTTGTGTACACATAGACCTAAGGGTTAATGGTAGATGGTAGAAGGTTTAAGGGTTAAAGTTTTAGGGTTTAGGGTATATGGTAGAGGGTTTAAGGGTTAAGGGCTTATAGTAGAGGGTTATAAGGGTTTAGGGTTTCATGGTTAAGCGTATAGGGGAGAGAGATAGATGGAGTTAGTGTGTGAGAGAGTGACCTGAGAGAGTGGGATAAGGTTGGAGAGGGTGGGAGAGTGGGATAGAGTGGGAGAGAGGGAGGGAGAGGGTGGGAGAGAGTGGGAGAGGGTGGTAGAGAGTGGGAGAGAG